>CM070075.1:201968-567700 GCA_036250285.1 Pyrocoelia pectoralis | reverse complement strand
ACTAATAATAAAACATGGCTGTTATCTAACTAGCAACCTACTAAGGTATTTAACACCTTAATACCGTGGGGGGAAGACATGCTGTGACACTGTAACAGACCCTAGCACATTTCCGAGTGGCGCGTTTTACAGGTAGGTAGCCTCTCTTAGCCCCTGCCTTCCATCTCTCTCGTTTCGATCACATTGTGACAAAATGAACTAACGGTATTCCAGTTTCCCTTGGTCTGGATCATGAGGTCCACGGTGTTCGCCGGCGTCATCACTGTGTGTAGGGCTCGGTTTGCGTCTTCTCGTTCCCCGTGCCACCGCGGGCACTCGTAGATGGCGTGCGCGCTATCGTCCGGGAGGCCGCAGTCGTAGCATTCGTCGGAGTCCCTTTTCCCAATTTTTTGTAAGTAGTTGCCATTTTCCCCGTGCCCAGTGAAGAACTGAGTTAGCACGTAGTCAACGTCTCCGTGTTTTCGGCCCATCCACTTTCTTATGTCCGGGATGAGTGTCTTCGTCCAGGACACTCTCTCATCCCAGGACAGCTGCCACTCCATGCAAACCCTTTCTTTACCCCATTTCCCGGCCCTGGCACCGACCGCAACCTGCGCCGGTGGGAGTCCGGCCAACACAAGAACGTCGTCCAGCGCCACGGTTCGATACGCGCACGTTATTCGAATGGCGAGTAATCTCAGGACTCTATTTATCAAATCCCTGGCACACCCGTACCGAAGGGCACTCACCCACACCTCACTCGCGTACAGCATCCCCGAAAGCACCGCACTGCTTAGCACTCGCCGCTTGGAGGCCCTTGCTCCACCCTTATTGGGCATGACTCTACTCAAGGAGGAGTACATCTTCAATGCCCTCGCGGTCACTTCCCTAACGTGCTCAATAAAGGCTCCATTTTTATCAATTATAACCCCGAGGACCTTTAACGCCCTCTCGGCTGTAATTTGGTTACCTAATATCTCCAGGTTTACCACACCCATCCTCCTCCTACCCGTCAGGAGGGCTACCCTGGTTTTTTCCGGAACTAATTCTAGGCCTTTATTCTCCATCCATCTCACGATGCTGGCAATCGCTATTTGCAACTTGTGGGTGGTGGCCTCGATCGTCTTATCGGTGGCGGCAACCGTCAGGTCATCCGCGAAGCCCACGATGGTCACACCCGGTGGTACTTCGAGCTCAAGTACCCCGTTATATGCTATTGTCCAAAGGGTCGGTCCTAGGACACTGCCCTGTGGGACTCCCGCCTCCGGGACAAATCTATACGTGCCCCCTTCGGGTTTCGTTACCTCCACGGTCCTTCCCGCGAGATAACTCCTTGTTATCTGGCATAGGTAGGCAGGAACCTCGATGCGTTCCATCGCCTCCATTATTGTGTCATGCGATAACGAGTTAAACGCGTTTCTAACGTCGACGGTGGCCATGAGGCAGACTCTTTTCGTTCGGTGCGTCCCCGTGTTCGCATCGTTCCTGATCTCCATCAGGGTCGCTACCGCTTGCGCAGTGGTCCTTCCCTTACGGAACCCGTACTGTTGTGGCGATATTCTATTGCCCACTGCGGTCTCGATTCTATTTTTAATTATTTTTTCGAGAATTTTTCCCGAGAAGTCGAGGAGACAGATCGGCCTGAACTTCTCGGCGTTTTTGGGTATGAGCGCCAATCTACACTTCTTCCATACTTCGGGGTACGTTCCCGTTTGTAGCGCCTTGTTCGCCAGCTCGGCCCATACCTCCGGCCTGGCCGCTGCCACCTGCTTTACGACGGTCGCGGGGACCATATCCGGGCCTGGAGCTTTCCTGTTGGGCAGCTCCCTTGCCGCCGCGATGACCTCTTGGCTCGTGATTTTCCCGAAAGGGAGTAGAACATTTACACAGGGGTCGAGGCCTTTACAAGGTGGAAACAGCTGCGTAATTGTTTTAATCAGATCCTGGTCCCCCCAACCCGGAGGGTAACCCGTCTTTTTAAACCTCCTGGTTACAATTTTGTAGGCCTTGCCCCATACGTCGGCGTCAAGGTCGTCACACAGTCGCCTCCATGCCAGTCTCTTGCTCTCTTTTATGGCCTTTTTTAATTTAATTAACCTAACCTAACCTAACCTAACCTAACCTAACCTAACCTAACCTAACCTAACCTAACCTAACCTTTTTTTTTTTTTTTTTTGGTGGTTTAAAATGCTTTACGCACCCCTGGGAAGAGGTCCCAGGGAGTGTGGGACTCCGCCAAGGCGTATACCCACTAAAACACTCCACCGTTATCGCCTAACCCAAGCGCGGTACCGTTGTCACATTCATCGCGTTTTGGGCCGTATTTCTTTGCTCAAACTTGTGCAATTCGCTCCTCTACCTCTTTTTGCCTCATTATTTTCCTTAGGTACTCTGCACCATGTTCCCAGTTATTTTTTCCTAGTATCATCCACTTGACCAGCTCCTTTACTGTTGTCAAGGCCCCGTTATACTTCTCCTTTAGCTCCTTCCTCTCTTCTTTCCATCTAACACATTGGATTACGGTGTGGCTCACATCATCCGCTTCGTCACAGTACCTACATTTATCGTCATTACGCTTCCCTATCCTTTTCAAGTAGCTGTTAAATGAACCATGCCCGGTCAATATTTGCGTGATGTGATAGTCAGTTTGTTTAAACTCGCAGTTCGTCCAAGTAACTATATCAGGTATGACACTCCTCGTCCATTGACCCTTTCCTACGTTGCACTCCCATTCTTTTTGCCATGCAGTTAGCGTATCCTGCCTTAGTTCGCTTTTTTTTTTAGCCGCCTCGTTTAGACCAAGCTTCCTCTCCTGTTTGGCCCTTTCCAGTACTAGCAAGTCTGCCGGTGGACAGCCCGTGATCGCCTGGAGCGCTTCACCCGACGTCGTCCTGTATGCTGCTGCCACCCGCAGTAGCATTTTCCTCTGCGCTTTAAGCAGCATGTTTCTGTATGCCGGTGCCCACATGGCATCTTCCCATACGGATGCTCCGTAGAGTATTATCGAGTAGAACACGTGGCTTAGTGTCCTTCTCTTTTGAAAGGAGGGTCCCCCTAAGTTGGGTAGGACTCTGGTCAGTGCCGCAGTCGTCTTCTCGGCCTTCCCTATGGCGTCCTTAACGTGTACACCAGGGTTCTTATTATCGTCAAACACTATGCCCAGGTATTTAACTTTCCTTCTCTGTACTATTTGCACGTTCCCTATCGTTAATGAGATGTCAGTTCTCTTCCTTGGGCCTCTGACCACGACATATTCCGTTTTTTCCGGCGCCAACTCTAGCCTGTTCTCTTGTAGCCATTCCCTGATCATCTCTAGGGCTATGGTTCCAGTGCGGTTTAGCTCCTCTATGGAGTTCGCCTCCACGACCACCATCAGGTCGTCTGCATACGCGATCGTACTTGAGCCACTTGGGAGTGGCAGTCTGAGAACTCCGTCGTATAGTATGTTCCACAAGGTCGGTCCTATTACCGACCCTTGTGGGACTCCGGCTCTGACCGGCAGCCTTGTATCGGTCCCTACTATGATCCATCTATTTCTCAGGTAGTCGTCAATAATGTTCCCGATTTCTTCGGATGTTCCTCTACGCTTCAGCTCCCTCATAATTTTACCCCATGGGGCCGAATTAAAGGCGTTGCGGACGTCTATTGCCACCAGCACGACCCATTTTTTTGCGCTTTCCTTTATCTTGTTCTGCACTTTATTGGCGGCCATAACCGTGGAGCAGCCCCTTCTAAAACCGTACTGGTTCGTAGAGAGGTCCCCCTTCTCCTTTATCTCTTCGATGAGTCTATGTGTGATTATCTTCTCGTATATTTTACCAACGGTGTCTATTAGACAAATTGGTCTGTAACTGCCCGCCTTGCCCGGTTCCTTGCCAGGTTTGGGTATCAGAACCACTTTGGCCACCTTCCATTTCTTGGGAAATGTTCTCTTCATGTACAGCTCGTTAAACATCCTGGTCATTTCTTCCGGTATGATGGCGTATACCATCCTCCAGGCTTTTGCGGGTATTCCATCCGGCCCCGGAGCTTTGTTTATTTTAATTCCTTTCATTACTGCGTCCATCTCATCCTTCGTTATTGGGGTACCTGTTGTTCCCCTCTCCGCGTACCTACTCCTGTGGTAGTCCTTCCCAATTCTAAATAATGCCCTGGCCACTTTTTTTGCGTTGCTGTCGGTGATGTTAACAGGTGTGTGTAGCTTGAACTTCCCCATCACAATTTTGTATCCCTGGCCCCATATATCATTCTGCAGATCGTCACAGGCCTCTTTCCAATGTCTTTTTTTGGATATTCCTATTTGGTTTCGCAGCTCCTTCTTACACTCCCTGTACTGGGCGTAGAGGCTTTCGATTTCTTCACCATTTAGGTTATTATTTCTCCTTCTTCTTTGTAGGTTCCTTCTTTTGAAGTTGCACTCTTCCCGGGCTTTTTTAATATCTTCGTTCCACCAGTACGGTTGTGTTCTCTTATCTCTGCTCTCTAAACAGCCCCTGTAGCTCTCCTTTACCGCCTTCTGCAGTGATTGCAGACTTAGGGTTTCTTTCTGCGTTGGCCTTAGTTTCAGTTCGAGGAACGTTCCAAAGACTTCCCAGTCTGGCACGCTCACTGTTCCGCCAGCTCTACGCGTCTTAGCCTGCGTGTTGACGCAAAATTCAATATATTTGTGATCGCTTAAGTTTTCTTCGTCCAGCACTCTCCAGTTGCTGACTTTCCTCGCAATTTTATGTGCCACGATGGTTAGATCGATCCAGGACTTTGTGTTTCTCCTTTCGAATGTGGGCTTCTGCCCGTCGTTTACCACGACCATGTTTTCCCCTAGGATCCACTCTTCGAGTATGTCACCGCGGGTGTCCGTTTGTGGTGCTCCCCAGGCTCTGGCCTTCGCGTTCATATCGCCTATTATAATAACTCTGTCCGTATTGTAGGACATGATTTCCTCGAGTTTGTCCACGTACGTCTGTGTATCGGCGTTCGGTGAGAGATAACACACCACCATGTCAAATTCTCTAAACTTTATGCAGACGAAGCTGTCCTTCTTTATTATTTTTGTTATGTCTACAGTCCTATTTATACACTTTATTGCCACATCCGTTTTTTTGTCCGTGATCCACCCTCCAGATTTGCACATTTTTTTGTTCGGTTCGCTTACCGCAAGTATATCTACATTATTGTGTATGCAGTATGCTTGTGCCAGCTCAAGTGCCGGTCTACTGCGCATCGCGTTCATTTGCAGTACCTTCAAGTACTTTCCTTTGGGCATGAGATCCCTTTTACCTATCCTTGTCTTTGTAGATGAAGCCATTTTTTGGAGATTTTAAATACGTAAATAAATAGATAAATAAGTATCTGAGTAAATAAATATATATTAGTATTAACTAACTAGCAAAATAAATAGTCTATCACAGAACGTTACAAAAAAGCGTATCACAGATTTGCTATCACAGTTATGGCCCAAGGCGCTTAACACACGGCTTCCGCCGCTTCTTGCGGGGTCGGTATTGACTTCGCCCCTGCCCCAAGATTCCGCAGCTTCTCTTTTAATGCTTGCCTGGCAACATCGCACATACCCCCTCCCGCCCTATGTCCTGGCTTCTGGCACAGGGGGCAGTGTTCTTCGTCGCTGCATTCTCTCTCCTGATGTCCCGATTTGCCGCACTTTCGGCACATGCCAGACCTGTCCGGTCCGTGGCAGGCATGTTGGGTGTGGCCGTACAGCCAGCATCTGTAGCACTTGTCGACTCTTACTCTTTCTCTTATTCTACACTCTGATAACCCGATCCTTAGTCTTTGTAGGGCCCCGACTTTCTCCGCATCTCTTTCGTCCACTCCGATTGTGACCGACTGGGTGCCTCCGAACGCGGGTCTAAGGTTTCAAGCTCCTCTTTATATCTTCCGCCCCCGTTAGAATATCCATATCTTTGACATGGAAGTATATTTTCTCCCGCTGTATCAGCCTCGCTTTGATATTGGGGATTTTTCTTACAATGTCTTGCACCGTCCTTGTTTCGTCCTTGGCAATTTTAATTAGGACGCCACCATTTCTTGTCTGTTGGATTCCCCTTATGGCATTCGTTTCCCTGTCGCTTGTAATTTGCTTTTTTAATTCTTTGACGGTGTCTGCGAAAGACCTCCCCACTGTGCCCTCGGTCGTCAGGATGATCGCTTCTTCATTTGACTTCCTCCCGGGTCTCTTCTCCTGTATGGCATCCGGCTCACCTGGTACCCCAGCTGAGCTCTTTTTCCGCCTCTTGTTTTTCCTTTTCGGGACCTCCTCCCATTCGTTTTGGGTTGCTTTCTGGTCGCTTGCGTTTGCCTCGCCATCCGCCACCGTCTGCCCTTTCATGGCTACTTCCGCTGGGTAGCTGTTCTTCCCATGTGGGGTATGTATGATTATTTTGATTCCCTCTTGGCCTCTCATGGCTATTTCTGCAGCCTTTCTTGTGCGCAGTGCCTCGGTCCCCTCGATGTTCGGTAGGGCCACCGTTCCTCCTCCATGCGCCGCCACAATCTCCCTTATTTTCCCCAACGCTCTAATGATGCTCCCCGAGCTTGTGTTCTCAACAATGGTTTTAATATTAATTTTTTGTAGATTATCTTGTCGTTTCCCGAGTTTTTTTCGCTCGTTTGGTTTAGAAATTCGGTTGTCCCGATTTTCTCTTCCCCTATTATTTCAGGGTATCTATTACCTAGGGATTTATATATTCCAGCTTCGGCGTTTGTAACGTCTCTCTCCGTGAGGATGACCGCTACATTGTCCCTGTTATTATTGTAGATGGGGTTTCCTGTGGCGAGCCCGGAGTGTTTGTATACCCCCTCCGGCCACTTTTCCCTCATGAGATCCTCGGCGTCGCCGTCTGCTTGGTAAGAGGCAATTCTCCTCTCCAGCTCGTCAATCGTGAGTTGTTCTTGCGCTGGACTGCAGTCCGCTTGTGTCGAGCGGCTGATGTGCGCATGTGTCGTGGTTTGTGTGGCCGCGTCCGCCTTGCTTGGCTTTGGATTTTCTCCGCTTAACTTCTTTATTTCCTGTTTCATGGCTTCCCTTTCTTTCATCAGTGTACCGCCGACCTCCAATCTCTCTCTACTCTCCCTCTTACTCTCCTCCAGCTCTTGCCGGAGTTTTTTAATCGTGGCTTGGGCCGCTTGCTCCCTTTTCTTTGCTGCTGCAGCCTCCTGTTGGATCTCCGGTCTGTTATCGGTCAGGGTTGTGCTTTTGTTACTCCTTTGGTCCGCGTCCGCGGCCCGTATAAGCCCTTTTAGATTTGTGGCCATCTTCTTGACCTCCACGTGGACGTTTTTGTTTTCCTTACAATACTTCTCTAGGTCGTTTATCAGGGTTGCCAGTTTCTTCATGTTTCCGCTGCTTTGGCTATGCTCCTCTTCCTTACTCTGGTTATTTTCACCCGGTCCTCCGCCCCCCTTGCAGGGGGTGGTTGTGGGGGTTCCGTGTCTGTTCTCTTTGGGTTTCTTACACCACTTACTTATGTCCGTGGGCCCTGCGTATGCATAAGATCGCGGGCTGCGCTTCGCCTTTCTTTTGCTTTTTGTTTCCTTGTTACTGCTATCTTCTTCGGTGCTTCGGTATTCGTCACTGGTTGATTCCCGCTCTTCGGGGCCTCTTTGTCTCTGACTCTGTTGTCTATTATAGTCTGTGAGGGCTGCATCCCACATTGCTACGCCCGCGTCCCACCCGTCATACGTTGCATCCCATACAGGTGTTTGCGTCTGGGGGGTGGACGTTTGCGGTGTGGTTGGGTTCACCGCCGCCCCTTGTATTTTCTCTTCCACGGGCCTGTCGTCTGTGGCGTCGTCGGGGTCTGTCCCTGTTTCGATCGTGGGCGGCGGGGTTCTGCTTAGGGAACTCCTTCTGATCATTGGGTCGTCTACGTCTTGCCAGTTGTATGTCGCTCTTGACTTGTCTTCAGTTCCACTATTGTGCACCTGCTGCCCGGCGTGGTTCCCTGCCTGGACAGCTGTACGGATGCTGGATAACGGTCGGAGGGGGCCCGCACGACCACCCTCACCTCCGACCGGTACTGGGGTATCCCTCCCCTGCACCGTAAGCGGCGTCTCACTGTTTCGTTGTTCCATGTTCGAGTCCATTTGTTTTGCATTTTATACTTCCTGCCAAGTTTTGTCGTCAACAAGAGGCCATCCGGGTTTTTTTTTTTTTTTTTTTTTTTTTTTGTCACAGAGAAGGGTGACGTTTTTTATTAAGATTAGATTAATGGGAAGAGTAAAAGAATAGACCCCTAGCCCTCGATAACCTAATAGCGTCGGGGTCTGAAGAGATGAAGAGTTAGTCAAGGGAGACTGGATAGAACAGACAACAGAGAAGGGATCTGCTCCATAGTTGAAGAAGGAGACAGATCCAGCTAGGGCTGCCTCGGGGGCGCCACTCCCCGCCGCAAGTTTGCAGCGCCCTAAGGGTGCTTGGGCCCAAGAGCCCAGTGCTAGCCTGTTGGTCCGCGGGAGGATTTTAACCCTCCTACCCAAGAGTGACTACTGTCTCTCAAGGGCGTTCCCCTATCCGCCACCTGGGGACGCGCCCGATGGGGGTTTCAGGTGACCCCACACGGGAACCTGACCTGACCTAACCTAACCTAACCTAACCTAACCTAACCTGACCTGACCTGACCTGACCTAACCTAACCTAACCTAACCTAACCTAACCTTTTTTTTTTTTTTTTTTTAACGAGGTTTAGGAAATCTTTTACAGACTTCCCCCCTTTGGCTCTATAAGGGGGGGTGTGTGGGATTCCCAGCCCGGTATCGGGCTGGTATACCCACTAAAACCCTGTCCTCGGGGCGTAGTGTGTGTGCGGCCCGGGTATCGCCAGTGGCATTCTTCTCGGGCCGCCGCCCGGTGGCAGATGGTCGCCACCTAGTTGTTAGCCCAATGGTTCGTTCCCTCTGGCTTCTACGGCCTCCCCTGCCTGTCTCTACCTTCCTTCTCCCTTATCTTCACAATGGTCGTCACCCATTTCTCCAGGTTGTCCCAGTTCCCTGGGCTTTCCAACATCAGTTTGATAAGATTTCCCTCCCTGATCTGCGTACCTGTCCGTCTTTCTTGCGTTTCCCGCTGTCTCGCCCATCTCGGGCATTCGAAAATGGCGTGTCTAGGTGTGTCTATTTCGCCACAATCCACGCATCTGTCACACTCTCTTTTCTTGAATCTTTTGAGGTAGACTCCATTCTCACCGTGTCCCGATAGGAACTGGGTGAGATGGTAGCCTACCTCCCCGTGTCCCCTGTTCACCCACTCTTCAATTTCTGGTATGAGGCGGCGCGTCCACGATTCTCTTCCCGACCACCTCTGTTGCCACTCTTGCTGCTTTCGCAGTTGACTCCATTTCTCCGCTCTAGACCTAATCACGATTTCGGCGGGCGGTAGCCCCGCGATCACCATTGCATCCTCCAGGTTTACCGTTCGGTATGCTCCGCTAATTTTCACAGCCAGTAGTCTTGTAACGCGCTCCGCATGCCTTACCGCTACTCCCCACTTCATAGCGGGGCTCCATACTTCAGCTCCGTACCCTAATGTCGAAATGGCCGCGGATGCCAATACCCTCCTTTTGGAGGCGCGTGCCCCGCCTGTGCTCGGCATGATTCTCGCCAGTGCGTTATATACCTTCATTGCTTTCTCACTTGCTTTTTTTGCATGCTGTATGAACGATAGATTTTTATCCAGCGTTATTCCCAGTATTTTAATAGTGGTTCCGGCTATCAGTCGCTGTCCAAGTATATCCACCGATGTTTCGGGCAGTCGCCGTCTGCCCGTCATTAATGCTACCTGGGTTTTTTCGGGAACTAAGGTCATCCTCTTCCCCATCATCCACCTGTTGATCTTATCCACTGTCCGACTCAGCTTGCTAGAAGCATTCTCCAATTTTCTATCACGCACTGTCACTGTGAGGTCATCTACGAATCCAATCACCTCCACTCCCTCGTCGTGTTGGAGTCGTAGGACCCCGTCGTACAATATTATCCACAATAGTGGTCCCAAAACCGACCCCTGGGGCACTCCCGCACTGTCCGAGAAGGTATACTCCTTTCCCGACGGTTTCGTCGCTTGTACCTTTCTGTCCGTTAAATAGTCTCTAGTCATCTCAATCAGGTACCTGGGCACTTCCCACTCACTTAAAGCGCCTATGATGGCGGCCCTGGACGCGGAGTTGAAAGCGTTCTTCACGTCCAGGGATGCAACAAGACACACTTCCCGGGTCCTCCAGGTCCCCCGGTTTGCCGCTGCTATTTGGTCAACCACCTCTCGTAGCGCACCGACCGTGGACCTCCCCTTTCGGAATCCGTATTGTTTCTCCGATAGTTTATCTACCACAACTGCCTCTAGCCTCTCTTTTACCATCCTCTCCAGGATCTTCCCTGAAAAGTCGATTAGGCTAATCGGTCTGAAGGTCAGCTCTGTCTTGGGTATCAGGATGAGTTTGTTACTTTTCCACGCCGTGGGGTACCTCCCCGCTCTAGCCGCCTCGTCCGCTATTTTCCCCCAGATCTTCGGTTTGAGCGTGGCAGCAGCCCTAACCACTATTCCTGGTATGTTATCCGGTCCCGGTGCCTTGTTATTTGGAATTCGCCTTGCCGCCACGCGTACCTCTTCTTCCGTGAACCCCTGAAATTCCAGGGGACCCGCCTCCTCTCTCTCCAGTCGGGGGTGCTGGGGGAAGAGTGTATCTATCACATCCTGGAACACCACGTCGGTCCATCCAACAGGAGCGGTGAGTCTTTTGATCTTTTTTGCTACGATCTGGTATCCCTTGCCCCAGATGTCGCGGTCGAGATCGTCGCATAGGCCCCTCCAGGCTGCCTTTTTGCTGTTTGCTATGAGTTTCCTAAGGGTACCTCTTTCAATATTCAGGGCGTTCTCCTCCTCCGTCGTGTCCCGGCCGCTTCTCCTGCGATGCTGAAGGACTCTCCTTGCTCGAACGCATATGCGTCTTTGCTCGGCTATTTCTGTACTCCACCAGTATTCGGATCTGCGCCCTTGCCCTGCTGGAGGCATCAGTGTGTTGCATATCTCAGTTAATCTTTTTGTCAGCGCTATAGGGTCGCTGATGTCCTCATCCAGCTCTTCTGTGAGGATTCCCCTCAGTTGGTCCTGGTCAAGTTTACTTATGTTCCACCGATGTCTTGGTCGTTTCGTAGGACTCTCCCTCTGGGGGTTGCTCAGCTCCCACCATATGTACTTGTGGTCGCTGAGCGTCTCCAGCTCTAGGACCTCCCACCCCGTGATTGAGTGCTTTAATTGGTCCGCCACCATTGTAATATCTATATATGTGCCGGTTCGGCCCCTCGCGAACGTCGGTCGTGTTCCCCTGTTTGCACATACTAAGTCAAGGGACTGAGCCCATTCCATAATGGCCGCCCCCCTTCTGTTCACCGCCGAGGCCCCCCACATCGGAGAGGCCCCATTAAAGTCGCCGGCTACAACCGCTCTGTTGACCCCGTTTATCCTTATTGTGTCGCTCAGCTCATCGAGCTGCTGCTCCAGGCGCGTGAATGCATCGTTGGGGGGGAAGTATACCGAGTAGATGTCCACCCTCCCCACTCTCACCCACACATACCCCGTCCCTTGTCCAACCCGTTCAATTATGACACGTGCTGTTGGCACTATTGCCGCCTTACCGGTATTGTCCGTAACCATTTGTGTCACGCGTCGCACACCTGGTTCCGAAACCAGTATTAAATCACTGTCCCGCTCGTGTGAGACTTGGTTTGCCAAGTCCCACGCCCCGCCACTGTTATTTAAGTTAATTTGCAGCACTTTCATCGTTAGCATTAAATTGGAGAATACGTATAGTAGATAAATAAATAAATATATAAATAACGGAATAAATAAATAAATAAAGGTAAATGACTAGATAAGTAAATGACTAGATAAGTGAGTGACTAGGATTTGACTGTGAGACACTGCTTGCACTTGCCAGACTTGTACTGCTCGATCGTATTGACTCTGGTTGCTCCAGCAGCCCGTAACTGTTAGCTTTCCTTGCGCTGGTGAACCACTCCTTCTTTCGTATTTCTGCCCGGAAAATTGGACAGCTCATGTTGTCCGGTCTGTGGCCTTCTATGTTGCAGGACATACAAAATTCACTTCCCGTGCACTCCCGTGCGATGTGGCCTTCCTTGCCACATCTGTAGCATTTTTTTCCCTGGGTCGGACGCGCCTGACAGTCTCTTCTTATGTGCCCCATCGTGAGGCAGTTGTTACATCTTGGGATATCCACCCGCTCCCTGATCCTGCAGGTTGCCCAGCCAATTTCAATTTTACGTAAATTTAGTACTTTTCTTGCCAGTTCTCTGCCGACGGACACCTCGGCGTACCTATTCCCCCTGGCGTTCTCCCTAATCTTTATGTCACCGAGTTCTACCGGGCAGGCTGATCCCAGTTCGTTATTTAGCTTATCGCCTACGTCTTTGGCGTCCGTAAAGACGTCGAGGTTGTTTATGAGTAATGTCGACTTCCTTATAAGATTTCGGGCTTGTACTCCTGGAATGGAGCTCCTCAGGTGTTGCTGAATCTCTTCGGCCGCACCCTTGCTCGTGATTATGAGGAGGTCTTTCTCCTTCGTCGCCTTGACCAGCTTTATGTTTTTTTTGTGGTCCGAACCCTCTACCGATGCTTTTAGTTTACACAGAACTTCCGCGTACTTCTCAGCTCCCGCCGTAACCTTAATTGCCTCCGTCCTCCGTTCCCTCTCTACGTTTGTGTTGTATGCTGAGTCCGTTCCGCAGATATCGACTACCACCTCCTCATCCCTCAGGAGTATCTCCAGGATCTTTCTAGACCGATTGGTGTCTATTGTATCTTCCATCGCCATCAGTATTGACTGCTTTCCCCTGCCAATTATTTCGTTTGCCAAAGGACAAATTGTGTTCATCGATAGTGGGGGTGTTCCGACTCTTACTAAGTAGGTCCTTCTATCTATGTGTTTAGTTTTGCCCTTAACAACCGTGTCAATATAGTCCATGCCGTCCTCGCTAGCTTCAGCTTCGTCGGTGAGTTCCGGAAACCTTTCCTCGATCTTTTTGTAAAGCTTGCTGTTTTTTCCGGCATCTACCAGTATCGCCATGTCTTTATGGCGGTTGGCGAAAAAGTTATCTCTGCGTAACCGGGTTTTGGTGTAAGCTTGTTCCGGCCAATCCATTTCCAACATTTCTTTTTCCTTTTCCGGGGAATAGTTTAATTTAAGCTGGTTGATGTTGTCTGCTATCGCACTGAGCGTCTTTCCTTCCTTATTTATGACTCTCTGGCACCTCCTGCAAAGGTTCTCTTCTGTCGTTATTACATCGCCTGTGGCATTTTGATTTGGATAATCTACCCGTCTATTCCGTGCTTCTTTGAGGCTTGCTTCCTTTTGTTTTATTGTATTGAGAAGCTCCTCTTCTCTCTTTTTCCCCTCTTCGATCTGCTCCATTAGTGATTCATCCCCCCCAGCCTTATCCGCTCTCTCCTTAGCCCATCGCTCCGTCTCCCTGTAGTGCTTTTCCTCTAATTTCTGGTATTTTTTCTCAAGACGGTCGTGCTTCTCCTTTATTTCCCTCATGTTCTCCTTTAATTGCCGTATTTTTCCCAGATCTTCCTTCGTTTTAACCTCTTGTCCCTGGTCTAATACCACCGCACTTATGAGCGTATCCAATTTCAATGCCGTCTTCTTTACCTCCACATGGACGTTCCTATTTTCTTTACTGAACTTAGCCAGAGCACCTATCAGGGTTTTTAGCTCCGTTATATTGTTGTTATGCCCTACTGGTTCTTTCTGGTTCGGGCTTGGCGCACGCCGGCCCGCTCCTCCCTCGCCCGCGGCGCTTAGCGGGGTGCCCTGGCTCCACTCCTTCTGCTTCTTATGCCCCTTGCTGTTATCCGGTGGACCCCTAGTTACCGTGCACGGCGGGCTGTTTTTTGCCTTCCTTTTTTGTTTCTTGTCCCTGCTGCCAGGGTACTCTGGCGCGCTATGATAGTCGTCGCTAAATCTATCGCTCTCTTCTAAGTCTGTATGACTGTCATATCTTCTGTGTGACTTAGCTCCGCTCGTGACAGTCGCTATGGGGGCTGTGTCCCATGGATTACCGCCCGCCGACCCCCCATCGTAGGTGGGGTCCCATGATGGAGTTATGGGCGTTAAAGATACGGGAGTGGCCGGGTTTGCCACCCACTCTTGCGCATTGTCATCCTCGAGGCCGAGGCCGTCTCCTGTGACACCTTGTTTTCTCGCTTCCGCTGTAATCTTGGGCGGTGGGGTTCTCCGTAGAGAACTCCTTCTTAAGGTTGGGTCCACAACTGTTTGCCACTCGTAGTGGCCTACTGCTCCGACCGGTGTTCCACTATCTTGCACCTGCTGCTGGGCGTGGTCCCCTGCCACAGCAGCTGTACGGATGCTGGCTGACGGTCGGAGGGGGCCCGCACGACCACCCTCGCCTCCGACCGGTACTGGGGTATCCCTCCCCTGCACCGTAAACGTTGTATCTGTTGTGCCGCGGTCCATTGTGCGTTTATACCATTGCATTTTATACTTGCTGCCAAGTCTGGGTCGTCATCATAGGGACAGTCCGGTTTTTTTTTTTTTTTTTTTTTTTTTTTTTTTTTTTTTTTTCCGGGGAAAGAAGAAAGTATAGTGGGACCCTAGCCCTCGGTCAACCTAATAGCGTCGGGTCCGAAAAAGGAAGAGTTTGGAGCTACTCGAAGGGCTCCACAGATGAGTTGGGAAAAGATTGAAGGAGAGGCACCCAAGACAAGTTGAAGCAAAGTGCTCTCTCGGCATAGGGATTACCCCGGGGATGCCACCCCCGTACTGCAAGGCGCAGTTCCCTAAGGCGTGCAATCCTGTTGGTCCGCGGGGGGTTTCTAGGCCCCCTACCCTCCGGTTTCCCGGAGAGCGTTCCCCTATCCGCCACCTGGGGACGCGCCCGGTTGGGGTTACAGGTGTCCCCGCCGGGAACCTAACCTAACCTAACCTAACCTAACCTAACCTAACCTAACCTAACCTAACCTAACCTAACCTAACCTAACCTAACCTAACCTAACCTAACCTAACCTAACCTAACCCAACCTAACCTACAGTGTGCCGCGTTTCCACACCTTGGGGTTCCCCGCATCCGACGGTCTCTCTTGCACTCTCGCGTGTGCGGGCGATGCCCCTTGCCACTCCCCTTAGTAGCACACTCGCATAGGACACAACACTCATCTCCCTTGCACTCACCGGCGTTGCGCCCCTCTTCGCCACATCGGTAACACAGCCTACTTCTGTCCTCTCCGTTGCAATTTCTGCTATCGTGCCCTCTCTCCCAACATCTGAAGCATCGTCCCGAGTTTCGTCTTTCCCTTATCCTACACGTCGTCCATCACCACTTTTATTCTCCCTAACATAATTAAGTCTTCAGCTGCCCCTTTTCTTACGGCCACTACCGCTAGCTTTTTCCCGTCTCTCAGTTGCACTATTTTCAGGATTCTGGGGTCGGCCCCGGGCGGTGCAGGTAAATTGTTCGAATTCAATTGTTCGAAATCAATTGTTCGAAATCAGTTGTTCGAAAATCAATTGTTCGAAAATCAATTGTTCGAAAGTAAATTGTTCGAAATCAATTGTTCGAAAAAAAAGGAGAATAATTTAGTTGGGTTTGGGACTATTCGCCGTCGCCGGTTCGCCTTCGCCGATTCGCCGTCGCCAATTCACCGTCCGGACAGTTGGCCGTCGCGTCGGTCAAATTCGCCGTAGGGACGACTCGCCGTCGGGGAATGATTTAGAGGAATTTATGAAATTAATTATTAATTAAATATACATTATTATTTGTATTTTCACTCTGTTATTATAGCTAATAAAATGGGTTCTTTTATTTTGTAATTAATGTTTAGTATTTTTTTCAATTGATACAAAAAGATGAATATGATACTAAACTGCATTTCAAACTAAAAAAAATGCCAACCTAAACGTATATTGCCACTCAGGCGCTTAGGTTAGAGGTAGGTTTAGTATATTTTTTTTCAATTGATACAAAAACGGGAATATGATACTAAACAGCATTTTGAAACTAAAGAAAATGCCAAACTAAACGTCAGGCGCTTAGGTTAGAAGTAGGTTTAGTATATTTTTTTCAATTGATACAAACACTGGAATATGATACTAAAAAGCATTTGAAACTAAAAGAAATGCCAACATAAACGTATATTGCTACTCAGGCGCTTAGGTTAGAGGTAGGTTTAGTATATTTTTTTTCAATTGATACAAAAACTGGAATATGATACTAACAGCATTTGAAACTAAAGAAAATGCCAACCTAAACGTATATTGTCACTCAGGCGCTTAGGTTAGAGATAGGTTTAGTATATTTTTTTTCAATTGATACAAAAACTGGAATATGATACTAAACAGCATTTGAAACTAAAAAAAATGCCAATCTAAACGTATATTGCCACTCAGGCGCTTAGGTTAGAGGTAGGTTTAGTATATTTTTTTTCAATTGATAACAGTCCCTCAAGATTAAAAGATAGTTTCAATCTTCGATTTGTACGGCGAATCGTCCCTACGGCGAATTTGACCGACGGCCAACTGTCCCGACGGCGAATTGGCGACGGCGAATCGGCGAAGGCGAACCGGCGACCGCGAATAGTCCCAAACCCAACTAAATTATTCTCATTTTTTTTCGAACAATTGATTTCAAACAATTTACTTTCGAACAATTGATTTTCGAACAATTGATTTTCGAACAATTGATTTTCGAACAACTGATTTCGAACAATTGATTTCGAACAATTGAATTCGAACAATTTACCTAGACCCGGCCCCGGGCCTCCCGGTGCTAATCGCTTCCGCTATCTCTTCGACTGTTACCATCTCGTCTAAATCCCTTATCTCCACGATCGCTGTATCCTTGATAACTCTTAATTCCCTTCCTCATGATTTTTTCTCAAGCGCTACCCTTAGGGCTTTCGCGTTTCCCTCCCTTTCGACTTGGACGAGTATGTCGCTCTCTTTTGTCTTTGTGATTCTGTGAATCTTAGCGAGCCCTTCATCCAGGCTGGATTCTCTCATCTTTCTCAGGGCTTCTGCGTAACTCTCCTCCTTATTCAAATGAATGATTATCGCATCGTTCCTACTCGCGCGCCTCGTGTCCCTCTTTTCGTCTTCTAACGGGGCTGTCATTTCCACATTGATCTCTGCACCTAATTACATGATGTACGCCACCACCCTCCTGACTATGCCGGTATCTTCGGCGGCCGTCATGGCAATTAAGATCTTTTTCCTCCCTTCCTCGATCGCTTTATTATATCTCTTATCATATCTTTCTCTTATTTCATTATGTGTTCATATTCGTACAGTGAATACCGTTATTGTGTAGAAAATGCAACTCACAGCATAATGCGCACTCACAATTTAGGTGACACGAACATCAAAGACGCCGACGCGAAGTGAAACGACTGGTTTGTATATAAACTGTGCCTGATGTTTTCTATTTGTAGTATCCACAGATGGGTTACCTATATTTTAGAGATCCGACAACATGTACAAAAAAGCTGAAAAGCATTGGCAACGTCGATACTTTTGGTTTACTCTAGCTCCATCTGGCGGAGGCGTTGTTGTAAGGCGGCTGAATCTTAATTTTCGGCATCATCTGAATTCAAGCCGCGAAGTAGTAAAGATCGTTTCATTTGTTTTTATTTTTGGTGACTCCGTTTGTGTACTTTCTGCAGGTGAAACGTTTTTGATTAATACAATTTTATCTGTCTAATTGAATTGCATTGTGTGTTGTTATAAATTGGTCTTACCCTGAATTTACATTGCCTCGCTTTTCAACGGAGTATTCAATTAATTTGAATCTCACATTGGGAGCGTTCGTTGATTATTTTGATGTCGTGTGTAAAATAGTAGAACTATCTATGTAATGTCCAGTTGTTTCATGTTAAATATGTGTTTGAACTTATGGCATTTCCGACATTTAATCTAATTATGTGTGTAGTTAGCAAAAATATGAAAACAAAACAAATGACAAAAAAATATGAATACCTTAAAAACAGACAGTCGCAATTGGGGAATACCCACGGCTGATTCTGACTTCGATATTATTATGATTATTCAAATTGTATTATGATTTCTCCTATTTATTTATGTGTTTTATGATTAATTGAGGGAAATTACAAACGAGTTCAAATTGAACATAATGTGTTAAATATTTGTGGATAAACAGAAAAGGTGGCTCTATTGTACTCGAAACCGGACCTAACTGTCCTTTGTGTATTTTTACCTGAAGTGGAACCCTTTTTGTAACTTGTGTACATTTCTATCTATTTAAACTCTCTTGACTTGACCCTTTTATTGTAATATGCAATGTATTTGATTTGATTTGATTTGTTTAATTTGATTATTTATTGTGCTATTTACAACTGCTGCATAAAGTATTTAAATCTGATCGGAGAGTATCAACAATGAAATTGTAAATGTTTTGTCTTGATATTATTTAACAGTCTTACTGCTATAATTTTGTATTTGATTGATGTCATGTATGTAATTATGTCAAAGGAGGAGTTTTTTTTAGTGTTCGCACTTTTTCTCCTCCGAATCGTCGAAACTGTCAATAAATGAATGATTTTGGTACAGTTAATGTTGGTTTTGTTTCTCCTTCCCGATCATAGTTCCCGACCAGTATATTCGAACCTATTACACGACAGAGGGCCTGTAAAGGTAGACACACACATACAGTTTTTCCTCAAGGCAAAACTGCGCAGTCTAAGCCTTGAGGATTTCCTTCAAATGAGGCTGCCCCACACACGGACTGAGATTTAACGTCGGTTCGTGACTCGTAGAGCAATGGCATCTACCGACGCTTGATAATACTGCGATTGCTGGTTATCTTGTACACGTCCTAGTTGGGAACTGGGCGAATTGAAATAACTCAATGGACTGTCCTGACCGCGGGATATAGTTGTTGATTGAAGATTAGTATCTGGACGGTAGTCTGGACGAATTGACGTTGATTTTGTACAGAGCAAGCTAATGCGTCATGGCTAAGTTGCCTATGTTGGAAGCCCTCGTAATTTTATAGCGATGACTTTTCCAATAATGTCAAACCGCCAAAATACATCATTTAAATTTAAATCAATTGAATGTCGTAATGTTGAACTTTAATAATTATATGAATAGTAGATAAACACGTTTAGTATACTTTGTTCAGAGCTGGGACAGGAAAACCAGAAGATATACAGTATCACTTTTAATTTCCAATTTTCCTTCATGCTATACTAAGTAAAATTTTAAAACAAATACGACATCTACCTACGAATGTGATTTTTTCAACCAACTTCAAAAAGTTGGTTACTAAATTCGTCCGGATGTCTGTGTGTCTGTGTGTCTGTGTGTCTGTGCGTTGGTCGATGTTACAGGGTTTAGAAAGCTGGAAGTGGTGTCATCTTATAGGAAATTCTTCACTGATTCCAAATCGCTGGTAAATTTTTTGATCGGATCACCCGTTCGCCGTCGGGACGCCATTAAAGTCAAAATATACACCCTTTAATATCTCGAGAACGACACGTCCAATTACAAAAAGAAAAAAATACGTTTCCTTTATTTGTTGAAACCTATTGAGTCATGATACGTAAACAACACCCTCACCCCTCCTGTGGGGTGGAGCGGGGGTGAGTTTTCAAAACTTAAATGGGAACACCTATTTTTTATTACTTTTGGATTCTCCATAAAAACCGATATTCAAATTGCAAATTTCACCCCCAACTGCAACCCCTTTTTTGGGGGTGAAAAGGGGGAAAATTGCACGTCCGCAGAAAAACGATCTTTTTTTACTTTTTTTTCCTCTAACATTTTTTCGTGATTTACAAATTGTCCGTCACCCTCTCCACTCCCATCTCCCTGAAGGATGGAAAGAAAAACAATGACTCATTTGTGCAGAATCCGGCGTAGTTGTGTCTGAGGTGGGGAGAGGGGGTAGTTATATACATATATATTGTATATAGTATATGCCATAATTAGTTACAGATATGAAGTTGGTTGAAATTAAAATTCTATAAGAATTTGCACCTTTTGATACTTGTTTATTTAATCTAAAAAGTTAAATAGCCTTTTTGTCTAAAATAATTAGGGAAGCAAATAACCGAAAAGATTTTTATACATTGAAATCCCTAATTTTACAACCTATATTACATACATTTAAGTATGCACTCTGTGTTAAACCTTACGATACCACCACACACGCCGAGTTTTGGCCTGTACAGGCAGGCCTGCGCAGTTATTCACAATGGTTTTTCGAATAGGATTTGTGGACTGTACAGTCCACCGGCGGCCTCAAGGTCTTCACCACACACATTGAGGAAAATCTCAAGGTTTGGACTGCGCAGTCCGCGTCTTGAGGAAAAACTGTATGTGTGTGGCTGGCTTTAGACGATCACGAGCTTATGTCATTTTAGGGTTTGTTTCGGAGGGAAAGTTTAAATTTTGTAGGCCATGTTTAGGGATTCCCGCTCCTTTTGAAATTATCAACGTAAAGTGGGTGAAGTTAGCTGCTTCGTAATTTTAGTTTAGTAAAGGGACCAGGGGGGTACATTACATATTTTAAACATTGCATTGATTATATAAAAACATTGCGTGTATAATCAATGCTTTTAATAACTACACTACTACTCTACTGTGAACGTGTACTTAGATATAATTTTAGTTCACGTTGTAAACAAAGCCTTTAGTATGTCCTATCGGATTATTTTTATTCCTGTGTGTGGCAATCACAAATATAATATAATTAATTTGTGGTGGCAATTCTGTACAGATGACAGTTGAGTTTTAAGACTTTAGTGTTGTTTATCTTTCAAGGTTAAGTTAAATCTAATTAAACCTTTTTAAAGGACAAATTAAATTTTATAATAAAAAAAAGAAGGTCTAAATGTCCGTTTATACACTTTTATTGGATTTTTCCGTTGACCCAAAGAATGTAAAAAATGAATCACATTTATCACTGCTTTCATCAAATATTGAAAATATTCTTCGAGACTATATTAGGAATCTTAAATTAATTACGACACTTTCTGTCGCCGGCGGCAGCTTGAACATGTATTCTGGCGACATGGGAAGCATAATTACTTTGAGAATTTTTAGTAACGGCACTATAACTCTTAACATCGAATATTTAAAGGGCGACGATCAAGATTATATACTAACGCTGGAGGTAAAGGTTTTTAAGCTTAAAATGATTGAAAGTAATTGAAAACTTTTTCGTAGTGTACAAAACAAATTGAACAGAAAATTTATGTAACTTTAAGCTGTTTTCGGTCTAAACAATTCCCTCCGATAAAAAGGGGTGGAAGTTTTGATGTTTATCTGACTAGCTCAGGTTCGGTTTACTTAAAACACGTGTTTTAGTTGTAGTTTTTTTGTGACACAAATCGGCTTAGCTATTTATATTTCTATATTATAGTAGTGCGATGCCAAAAGCATGTTTTTCTTTAGCATGAAAATGTTGTAGAAATACAGAGAAATGGAACGTAATCTGAGAGGTTGCGGTATTTTAAATGATACTCGTTATCCGTCCATTCATAGAGGTACATTTTCCCGTTACTTTGTTTCGTCAGGTAGGCAACTTGTTACATTTTTCTTCGTTTCGAATATGCTTTTACATTTTTACGTAACAAATGTTTAGAATCTTCGTTTTTTAGATGATCGGTTATTAGAGTACGACATTGACAGTATCCTTTTTGAAGAACGTTCGCGGTTTCAAAAAGTACAGGTTGTGCATTCAAAAAGTTTAGGTAACATGCTTGTACTTGACGATTTACAAAGTAAGGCTCCCTAGATCTTTCGCTCGCTTATTAATTAATATAACTAATATAACAGATATTTCCGAAGCCGATTTAATATACACGGAGACATTAATGCTTCGTGGAAAAGAAAATTATAAAGATAAAGAGATAGTTATATTAGGTGAGTACTCTTTTCTTAAATTTTTCAAAAACAATGTTTTGCAGGTGGAGGAGATGGTGCTTTACTATATGAACTTTTAAAGGAGCAACCAAAGCATGTCACCATGCTTGAAATTGACGAGGTAGTAATGCGAGCATGTAATCAGCATATGCGGTCCATCTGTGGAGATGTTCTTGATCGAAAGTCCACTATTAATTATCAGGTACTAAAATTTGTGGTTACCTAACACATTTTTTATTATTTATTTTTATACAATTAACTTCGACCATTAACTAGAATTACTTGCTATCATTATAACAACTTACGAGGTGCTACCTACATCCATTTATCATTCGTTACCAGTGGGAGCTGTCAATCTGAAATATAGGTGAGACAATTGAAAAGCACGGCTGCACGAATATAATTTAAAATCGTCCATTCTATTGACATTTCAGAAATACAGGGGCGGTATTAATAATGCCTACAAAGTGGTGTTTTTGAAAGTAAATTTTTGTTAATTTCACCACACTACGAAGACAACTATTATTATTGTCTCACTAAATAGGTACATAAGGTATTCTCCGCTTTGTCCACGTTTAGAATGTGACCAACCCTCTTGTTAGAAAGGTTCAATATAAAATATAGTTATTTTGAATGTTTTTATTGTCATAAATAAATGAACATTTAAATGATAAATATATCTGTTTCTGAAATGACACCATTTCGTAGTAGGCTTAACGACTTTCTTGAGTAATATCGACACAATGCCTATAACTAAATGCTAACAGTAATAACGGAAATAATTTATTTGCTACTGAAAAGTTCATTTGTGGATATCTTATTTCATCGACACTGTAGTTGAGTACCTATTTTATTTATTTTTGTTATAGTGGTGGCCTCGATTGGTAACTGCACTGCGACCTTTTGGTTTATTGTCTACCCTTCTAGATTACGTGTATCTTTAATAAAATTCGCGATTTTAGTAGAGCGAATCTTCATTATCTCCTTTTGTGTATACCTCACATTGGCAAATGGTGTTTCTTCTTCCTCACTACATTCCCAGTATAAGGCTCCTTTCACATTAGGATACTGTATCCGAGATACAGTCGCTTGCGAGAATTCTTTTGAAATACTGTTGGTATACTTTTTTGTACATGCGCGATTGCAACAATTAAATCCCGAATGCATTCAGTTCAGTGGCGGCGAGTGTAAACCACACCATGATGGATGTCGAGGAGGCACTTCTACTGTATACTACTGTAGTAGTTCTTTAATGGGAGCACAAGTAAATGTTCTAATCGAACCAAAATTGTAGCAATTGGTGTGTAATAATAATGATAGTAAGATTATAATAAATAAATTTCTCGTGTGACAAATTTTACAGATTTGCAACTTTATTTTACTTTTGCTTGTAGATCATAGTTGGTGATTGTATGAAGTCATTGGATCAATTTGTAATGGAGGAACGTAAATTTGACTATGTGTTCGGTGATTTAACTGATGTACCCATTGCCGATGATTCTGAAAGCGAAATATGGAATTTTGTTAAAAAATATCTCAGTTTATCATTCAAAATATTAAAACCTACGGGGAAATTTATGTCTCATGTTCGTATAGCGGTTAATTAGTTACCTTTTAATGTTACTACGTCTGATTTTAGGGAAACGGTGCTTGCTGCAGTTTGGCTTTAGAAAAGTATGAATCGTACCTGGCCACTATCAATCCACCACTAGTAATTAATAAATGTCAAGCGTTTATTCCGTCCTTCATGGAATTTTGGGTTTTTTACCAAATTCACTTTGCTAACCAAGGATAACAATCAATTGTAGGTGTAACTGTACATGTACATCCTTATGTGATTACATATTGTGTTTGGTAAACGATAGATTTGCAAATTGTTAGTATAAAACAATTGTTACACACTTCGTTTACGGCATAAACAATTAATTTTGAAGTATTCTATTCGTGCAAAGTTGTACTCCTTTTTTCTGGATAAGTTATGCTTCGATTAAGTAATTATGTTATTCGTATAGTATTATTATTTACCTTTTCTCCACATGTACTTAATTATCCGAAATATACAAATATGATTATAAAAAATTTGTGGTAAAGTAATCGCAAGATGAAAAAGACCCGGCACGTGATATTTACAAGGAATGAAAATTAAAATAGTCGGCTAATTATCTCCATTCAAAGGTGCAATTGCACTTAATCGCATTTAGAATTATACAATCTTTATGTTTGAGAACATAAACAACGATATTTTAAGTTGTACAGCCACAAATTTATTAATTTCTTTCGGAGTAAACATCACGTGACAGGTCTTTTTCATCTTGCGATTACTCTAGCTAGTACATAATTTAATAAGAATGTTGTATAACCCCTACTGTTTATCGCAGCAGAATCGGCAAGGGTTATCATTTAAAACAATAAAATTAGTCGACGATAGAATTTTATAAATATTTATTGAAACGTAACATAACAAAATTGGTACTAACTTAAAAAAACCATTCCTACTTTATGTGGTGCCCGTATGCTTGTGATCGTCTAACATTACACCAAAATGTAAATTTAAAAACAGAGAGTAACAGCGTACCAAAAATATAATTATCTAAAACTATTTACAGTTTTAAAATATGAGCAAATACAGTCAAAATGTAAAAAAGAACTTCGTTGTTCTTCGTGGAAGACAAAAAATCACATGTTAGTGCCTTTACTGTCTATCATTTACTTTTAAAACTGTTCAAATATGTGTTTGTGTGTTGTACAGACGATGATTCTAATATTTGTTAGAAATTAATGCCTATTAACATTATTCATTTGAACGTCTTTCGATTGTTGAGGTTGTCCGATGTGACCTGTCGCCAATTGTAGCGAACTTAAGCGATTAGCTCCTCTTACTAGTCTCCATACCGCAATTACTAACAAGATAATACCAATGGCAAATAATATTCCAGTAATGGATGCATGAGCTACGGGCGGCACGTCATTCGCCAACCGCATTAGATTTGTTATTTCTTCTGGCAATCCATCGACCGCCTAAAAATTTATACTTTACATTACTACTTCTTCTGTTTTTTTTTCTACTCAGTCGTACCTCTTCGAACCATAATATCGGAAATACAATATCGGGAAAGGTTGCTACTTGCTTAATGTCGATGACTTGTGAAACGGCTAAGTTTATTTGCACTCGTGCTCTTGCCGATAAAGCGGTACCCATCATCTATAATTACTTTTAAACGTCTAACCTTCCACAAACAAAATATCCTTACCGGTTGAATGTCTAAATAAAAGCGATGCTTCTCGGGATCTGGCGGTGAAATACCATCAAAAGCGGTCCTATAGGTATCATCTGCGAGATAAAAATGGGGAAACGAAAGCAGAACGGGGGAATCTGGTAAGGAATATGTTAGAAACTTGTACATTGTAGCCAAGTAGTGTATAATGTAATCTGAGAAACACTTACCGAATTGACATAAAGAAACATTGAAAAATCCTGAGGGTGTGCACGGTGGTCCGTATGGACAAAAACACATGTTGTCCGGATTTTCGTTAGGATTGGCAAATACGTTTAGGGGAGGACTAAAGCGGTACGCAACAACACCATCTTTACGCTCGATTTCTTTTTGAAACCTGAAATAGACTTCCAATTTAGCTTCTCGAAAATGTCTAGTTTGTATTGATAGTACACGTGCTTACTTCAACGGAAGGCGACGACATAGGTCTTTATCGAAGATGTAGAGGGTCGTATTTGGCGTGATGTTAGGAGGAAATATTGAGCCATCGGATGCAGATAAACTGTTACATTCTTCCGTTAACCAGTGCGAATAATGTGTTTGCCCGTTATACGTATCTATTAGTCCAAATTTGGTAATATCTCCGGCCCCAGTGAATACCGTAACATTATCTGGTGAAGTTCTGTTTTTCTAAAATTCAAAATTCGGGGTGAATGATTCGCGTTTAGCGTGATAAGTAGAGACTCACATTGTACATTAATCCAAACTCCTCGTAGGGTAACTTTTGTTCCTTCGGAACTACGTCCTTTGCAAGCTTTAAAAGTGGATCTTCGTATCCCCACACAAGCTGACCAACGGAAACTTCCACAAATGGTTTTATTTTTAATATGTCCATTATGCTGGCCATTGCGAGACGCAAAAAACGAGCGGCGTGTTTCGATTGAGAAGTGGCGCTCTTAAAATGAAATGTGTGTAGATTAGAATAATCTAATAAAGTGCGTATAGACTTGCGAGCCGAGCGGCTCACGAGGCGCTCATGAGCAGCTCTCCAAAAAAATGTTAACGCGAGCACTACCAAAATTTCTTTTACTTCGTACATTAATTGTTCATGCGAACTAAACATATGTACATTTTTCAAAATTTCTGTTGTTTACCACAAGGGTGTCATTGTTAGTAAACTTTCCTGTCAAACCGATCCAAAAGAAGTAAGGGTGGTTGTGTCCCTGTAGGTCTAATTCAATGGCTTATCTGGGAAGCTGTTTTAAATTGGTAATTGGACTTTATAGCTGTTTGTAGTGGTTAGTGTAGGTAATGATATTCATACCGGTGCAACAAAAAAAACCTTTGTGACATGAAAATGATATCAATCTGACTTTTATTAAAGGTGCTAAAGAAAAAGTACATTACCCACTGGAAATAACCACATATACATATAAACAAATTAATTGTACGTAAACAACGATATCGATTTAGGGCGAAGAAATGAGTAAGTAGCTGTTGAAGAAGACACCGACCTTTTCGTTCTGCCAATTATTTTACTTACATTTTAAGAGAGTTGGCCGTGTCCGGTCCGTGTGGAAAAGCGAACATGTAATTGTTCATTTGAGTATAGGTACGGTTTGGAAAAATTTACGCTACAAAAGTTTATTAACAATCTTATCTTCTTACGCAAGCGCGTGTTTAAGGGGAGTGTAATTGGGTAATTCCCCCACCCCCCAATTTACGTTAGTATAATAAATAGTGATGGGCATAATCGGACAATTTCGATAATCGGAATATGCCGATTCGAGGATTGCGATAATCGGACTATAAATCGAATTAAAAATAATTCAAACTTGAATAGTAGTAATTTAGTAAAGTAAAAGCAACAACGGACTATAACCTCTATAACATAAGCAAATTAACTATATTTAAGCGTCGTAAGCATAAACTTCACAGTTCACAGCTTCACACAGACATTCGCTGAGACAGCATTCATTCAACAGGATATTTGATATTATTTAAGGTGAAATTTGATAATAGAAATACGCAAATCTTGCCGTTTTATTATGTATTTATATTTATGTTATTATGTTCTATAAATAAATTAAAACATGAGAGGAAAACTCATAAAATCATAATTAATAATCGTAATTCATACTCGAAACCGATAATCGGACTAAGGCGATTATTTCAATAATCGGACTACCGGTTATTTTTAATTCGAATTTGCCCATCACTAATAATAAATATTACCTATTATAATCGGACAAAGGAAATGCTTAGGTACGTAGTAAAGTTTATTTTAATTTAAGTTGAACAGTAGGTACCTAATTAAAAAATTAGCGCATTTTTTCTTCCTCCCCCCCCCCCCCAAACAATATTTTCTAGATACGCTGTTGTTCTTACGCATACTAATTAGTGAATATATCTACTGCCCTTGCAAAATAGTCAAATCGACAGCATTAAAACTGAGGGCTTAGCTTAGACCATATATACTAATGGACTGATAATTCCCTATTTAAGCAATGTTTAAAAAGTTGTCACCTACCTGCAAGAGAGAGAGTAGTATTACGTATCCTTCATGGTTTACCCATATATACTGCAGCCTAAGCGAGAGAGCAGTATTGCGCATCCTTCATGGTTCCGTCGTGTTTTTAACAGAGAAATGTTATACCTTAAGTAGTAGGGATAACATTTCTCTGGTTTTTAAACGGTGCATTAGCAGTCCATTTCCATTAGTACCTATATGGTCTAAAAGACTGAGGGTCTAGTGTCAACCCCCCCCCCCCCCACTCCGTGATTTTCGCGAATTATGCAATTCTAGAAATTAGAGAACAACTATGTCAGCACTCATCTAAAGATTGCCGGAAAAAGTAAGTCGCCCATATTTCGGGAAAGCTGTGATCCCTAACGATTACACAAATTAACCGGCCAAAAGAGAAGGGAAGGGAAGAATGCAATGTAGTTACAGGTGCTCGTGACAAGAGCGGTGGCGAGTTAACGATCAGCTTCATTCCCGTCAAAGAGCCAAGGAAGAATCGCGTATATTTTGGCACGACCTCGATTACAGAGGTGGAGGGGGGGGGGGGGGGGCGAATTGATGATGATTGATATGTAATAATTAATAAAGATCGTACCTACCGGTCAAGACCAAGGCGGCCTTGGTTACAGGACGCCGGAGGGTGGGCAATGCGTCATTGCTACTAAAAAAGGCAAATCTGTGAAAACTTTATTGAAATTTGGTTGAGAAATGCATGTTGTCGATGCATGGATTGATTATTATTAAACAGTGAAACCAGGTATTAGATGAAATGTTTCATCGAACAGTTCTCTCACTATACAAAAGACGTTCCAAATCAACGGATATGGATCATAGATTAAATTTTATAGCAAATTTTGCCCCACAACCTTCAAAAAGGAGTCGTTTTCCCCAACTTTTTTCCGTTCGGCATAATACAATCGACCGATTGTCGCTTAAAAATTGCTGTCCTCGAAAACTTCCCAGACTAAGTAGGTATATACGCTTTAATCAAATCCGTTAAGACTTTATACTTTGTTTATAAATTGAATAACGAATGTGGGAACGTGTATACTTTCACAAGTTGATGCTTTTAAATTTAAATTTTCCGTCGTAACGTGTATTGCATATTAAATTTAGGAATATTTGGGGGAAAAATTGTGAAATAACGCGACATCTGGTAGACACTACATAATTTGAACGCAACGTCAAACGACGAATTGACGAAGCTGGTCATTTGTGGTATTAACGTTAATAGTATGTAGAAGTTTCACCAGATGGTACGCTCGAGTGTGCCTGTTAAAAGGGCTTAGTAAATTAGTACTTAGTAGATAGAAAGGCAAACCAAAAGCAATGTATACTTACCAGCATTGGAATATTAGGAACAACGACGACGTCGTCTTCTAAACCAGCGGACAGTTCTTCGTTAAAGAAATAAAGTTTTTGTAAATTATAGGTTACCGTACCATTATCGTTAAACTGAAGGTTCTTGCGTTCCCAAGATTCTCTAAAATTTCAATACAATAAGAGACTCATCTTTGGCATCTAGAAAGTATACTATTTCATAATTTATTTATTATGATAATGCTATGAGTTATATAAGAACGGAAAGTGAAATTTTGTAATATAAGTAAATAGAGAAAGTCGTCAAATAGGTATGATCGCATTTTGTTGATAGACACATTCGCATAGGTATGCATTGTCGATTACGCAACACGTAACAATTTATACGTACGTGTAAACGTAAGGGCCTACTTCGTCGACGATAGGTTTGGATCCATTACTTAAAAAATCGTCGGCGTTTGTCACATTATACACATAAATTGATATCCTCGGCGTGACGGGCGGTTTTTTCCACCATCCAAAGGCCTGCGATCCCTCTTTTAAGACAATTTGCTGTAAATATATGTGCACATTGAAATCTCGGAATCGTTTTCGCGCACAAGCAAAAAAAAGGGTAGGTATAAATGTAATTAATGAACAATATTATTCTACTTACATGATGTATCACTAACTTCACCCATGTCATGAAAAATATTGCTACAATTACTCCTAGGATAATAAATAACACCGATATTGCTACCACGATCCCTGTAAAAGTTAACGAACAAAATATTAGTTCGGTACCTATCTATTGTACATCAAATGGATTTTTTTGCAAATGTTACGAAATTGTTTATGCAATCGAGAAATGACCTAAATATCGAAAATATTTCCCTCCATAATTACGCAAGTTAAAACTTCTTTGGAAAATATTTCAAGGAAATTATTGTTTAATATTTACCTTGTACTTAGCACATACATTGCAAATGACTAATAAATTGTTATTTGATATGAGAATAAAAGACAGTAGGTATAGGCTTTAGGTAGGTATATTATTTGTGTACCTTCTTTTAGCATTAATTTGTTAGTCATCGTTGATATTTCCATTGAAATGATGATTTTTGTATAAAATTATTCGACGTGTCACCGAAAGGATGACGCAAGGAAGCATGCGAGAGTAGGATTTCAAAAATAATAAAAAGCGCGCTTAACCAAAAATAGGTAATTACTGTAATTCGGTAGGTACTTACACCATTTCCTTAAAAACGCACTGGACAGCTTTGCACATATCTTTTCCCTGCCCTTCATTCTTCTAAGCGTAGATATATTATATATATTATGTACCTAGTCTGTATATATAGGTATGTATAAATATAGTTCGTACGTAATTAATACCTTTGGCACTTTAGTTTTTTGTTTTGTTTTATAATAATCCTTCGCTATGGTACCTTGTCATATTTGCACAAATTCACAATATTTTGGCACAACGTAATGTGGTATTACTGAAACTAACACATCCTTCAATAGCGCATTAAAATAATAATTGGAATTTAAAAAAAAATTCCCACACCTTATTAATTCTAAAGGTTTCAGGATAGGTAAACAAGTTAATAATTAAAACTTTTTGTGTACGTAACTAATGTTAAAATAAAACGAACAAGGTAACCCGGTTTTACAAACACTTTTGATAATAATTATGAAGAAATTAACAATAGAAATCGCATTAATAGAGTCTGACCTTTAGAAATTTTTCAGCGATATAGCTAGGTAGGTATATGTATACTTTCACTTCAAACTATATAACGCGTCTTTAATTTTTGACTCTGTAACTTTAAAAAACAACGTCGCCCGTATATTCTCATATACGGTACAGTATAGTAGTTGAAACTGCTTGGTAGGTAGGTAATTAAAACTATGTATATAGATATCAATCTCTGCGTTTCGTTAACATCGAAAAAAATAGGCCGCACTATTAATATAATTTAGAAAGCGCTAGCGTTTGCGGATATTAACACTGCACACTTAAGAAGTGGAAGACCAAGTTGAAGTTAACGGTTGGGTCACACCTGATCAACTCCGCGTTTTCCCCCCTTGAATGTTTACTTGTTTGCTTTCCCCACCTTTATTCAATCACTAAAATTGCACATAAAATTACGCTTGCAGGTTTTCAAAGTGTAGTTGCGGTTTCCCGCGCAATTTGACCTGTCGCGTATCTTCTAATGGCTGCCACAAATACATAACTTAACCTCAATTATTACTTCGTCTTATCAATTTATCATTTCAGGGTATTCGTAAACTTGTCATCCTTGTAAAATTTTCGAAACAGGTTGGGGACGTCGCTAGCTATTTATGTTGTTTATAATAACCTTCATCAACATTCAAAAACGTACACATATTATAATTAATTAACAATAATTAAATGACGGACTTCGTAACTGTTCAATAATTTATTCCTGGGACCTCAGATCGTACCTACATAACAAAATACGAAAGAATCTCAAAAATGCTCATGCCTGTTTTTTTTTAGTAAATGTTCCCTTCTTCTTATACGCATGCAAAATAAAATTAATTCAATTTCCATGAATTTCTCAATTTTTGGTCGAACATATTGGATAATACTTGTAGGCAAGTATACCGTGTACGATTAAAATAAGTGATACATCAAAAACAGTTAACCTTGAAAACATTCCTAATCTCAATTTTCATTATAATTAAATACCTAAATTACGGCTCATTTGTCATTAGTTCTTTTTTTAATACCCAGTTTAATGACTGGTGATTAGTAGGTAACGATTTTTACAAAGAAATCCGGTACTTGGATTTTCTAAGTGATCGTAAGTATAGATTTATCGAAATTTGTCAAAGAAATTAGTCGAACCAAAAGTACCTAAGTAGGTAACTAAAACTTGCTAAAACTTACCTAAACATAATGTTCTTTTGTTGTTGCTGATTTGCACCGAAACTATAGTCATTTTTAATAAAATGCGCCTACTTGCCTATTTGTCAAATATAAGTGATTGTAATAATATTAAATATAAATTTATACTTACTCTTCTGGCAATGGTGGGGAATCATCCTTATAGTTACAATTATATGTTACATTATTTCAAGCACGCCACTCATTAGACATTAAACATTGTATTTTGCACTCGTGTTGGTATTGAAATTATCCAAACAAATTAACAATAATAATCGTAATATTCCACAAGTTGAGATTAACTTACATTACATTACATTCGAACCTGTTGCCAAACAAGTAGGTACTTATGTATGTATGTAAATATAGCTGTAGGTACCATCAAATGGAGCTGATGTGAATAAGAATAAGAAGATCTTCAAAATTTGGGATTAAAGAGGATAGGGTGAGCTAGAGCTACTATGGTTGATATCGCGAAATAGGGTGAATAGACACCAATAAAGCATATTTCTGATTTTTTACGTGTAGCTATTACATTTTCAGATTAAAGGTTGGAAGATAACGTCAAACTTTACTTATAATTGAAAGTTGAAAGAAGAATGCAACAGATTTACTGTCCTCGCCGTCGCCACTTCGCCAGCAGTGTTTACCGCTACGTCATCAGTCATCACATAATACAATCATAAGTAGTATAGTAAGGCCGAAACTAACTCAAAAAGTCGCTACTATAGAAAAGTTACTAAACCGCTCACGTGGGCTATGTAGTAAAAGTAGGTCAACCCCAAGGTCATCTAAGGACATCGATCTCAAGGCCGCGTAAAGGTTATCGACCCCCAACTCTTCGAAACTGCTTACGGAAGAATTACCATACGGATACAGAAGCGACACTAGCCGTCTCGCAGATCCCAATTTGCAATGCAAAAATACTTCCTTTTAAGATGGCCGTCGAACTGAAATGAACTAAAAGGAGGTTGCAAACATCACAGAAACCGCCGTATCTGGCGCAAAAAGTACTGAATATAACACATTTATAAAAAAACGATTGTATAATATTTTACTTTTATATATTGGATATTTTAATAAACAGTACCGCTCAAAAGATGGCAGTCTAGCGTTTCAAACATCAAAGAAACCGCCGTAAGTGTCGCTTCTGTATCCCTAGGTATTTCTTCTGTCATTATGGTGTTTAATAACGTCAAAACGTCACCGAATTCATGCCGCGAGATGGGGACTTCCGTCGCATAATACGTGTGTAATGTGTATTGGTATTGCAATTATGCTCTTTTTATACTCTTCATATTCGTTATACACATATAAACGAAAATGAGCATATCCAGTTCAATGAAAATAATGTATGCATCACTACTTTCAGTAACGTTCTTATTCTCTCATTACCTTGCTACCTTTCAACCAAACTGGTTTAAAACAAATGTATTTGTAAATGTGTCGTATAGATGGGTAAATGGGGTCGTTCCCTACGAAATGAACCAAAGCTGTGGATTCTCTAACGAGTGGTATATATGGCGAGCAATGACTGTATTTCACAGACACACATGTGTTCGCTTTATTGAACGTCAAATTGGCGATCCCGACTGGCTTTATTTCACATTCGAAAAATGGGGCTGCTTTTCAAAAGTGGGCCGTACCGGTGGACGCCAAATTGTGAATTTACACCCCCCTGGTTGTATGAAGATTGGTGTAATATTGCACGAATTAATGCATTCCATTGGTTTTTTCCACGAACACAGTCGACGAGATCGAGACGATTACATCCATGTGTACACAGAAAACATTTTAGATGGTAGGTATTTTAAAGCAAGTGGTTCTTGTTAGCATTAGATGCATATTTTACAGATGCAAAAGAAAATTTTTTAAAATTACCTCAAAATGTGTCTTATAATTTTTCGTATGACTTAGACTCCATTATGCATTACGGAGAGTTTACGTTTAGCAAAAATCAGAAAGCTACAATTATGTCTAAGGTAAGCCGTTTTCTTCATACAACTGAACAGCAGAAGGATATTTGCAGGAAGGACGTACTATACATGGACGAAAAGACTCTTTTAGCGAAAACGATTTAGCCAAAATTCGCTTTATATACAACTGTACTGGGTACCGGCCAGCGCCTTCTCTCTACATCATCACTTTTGCAGTTGTACATTCGTCAATAAATTGGCGAAATATATATACATATGTTAAATAAGTTCAATAAAATGCTCTTCTGCACTATGAGATACTTTTTATGTAGTAGGTACCTACTTAGGTATAATGACAAATTGTTACCGTTATCCATCCGTCGTTGTATCTATGGTAGTTTTATTGCACGGGTGCAATAAAACTGCAAAAACGATTTCTAGTTATCAAAAGAGCCGTTTATGATGCTAGCATAAAAAAATGTATGTTATCTTTCTCTGCCTTTAGTCTCTATGTACAATTCAGTCGCTACACACGCGAGGGGAGCGCCAAAATGCTATCTCGCAATATGTGAAAATCTTGCTAGGGCCGCCCCTGAATCAGACAAAGAATCTAAAGAAAAATTTAAACGGCAAATCCCGATGACATACCTAGTCAAAGAATAAATACGAACAAGAAGCGACACGGCGACGAAATCCTTTGTTATTCGATGTCATAGTGCGCATGTCTGCTGATGCTGTCACTATTATACAGGGTGTCTCACGGTGACCGTCGGTTAGAAGTATATCAAGAACTGTAAAAGCTAGAAATTTGAAATTTTGCACATACGACATGGAGTGTTTAATCTATTAAATAAAAATATTTTCCAAATGGCAGCACTTCCGGAAATACCGGAAGTGAGCATCAACTTCTTTATTTTAAATACAAACCAGGCAATTTTTTTTCACATTCTGATGTGTCATAAAATGTTTAGTAAGTATGCTTAAAATAATCGGCGTATCAATTTTGATTGTTGAGAAAAAAAATTTTTTTCACTGAAAAATGTCAAAATCTTGTTTAGGAAATAAAATTGAAAGTCGAAAGTGGTAAAAGTTAGGGAAATGGGATTTTAGGTTCTCAATGTCAAAAGATTGAGACACAATTGTCCGACATGGATTATAAAAAATTGCCCGCGGTTACGTATCTATTTGACGTTATTTCCAGACTTAAGAAAAACTTTAAAAAGTCTCTTTTTTTAAATGGAATGGCTATTTAATTATCAGCCTATTCGATGCAGAAATAAATTTCCTTTAAATTGATATACCATGTTCCTATACCTAAAATCAATGATTACAGAGTTATTTACATTTTTCTAATTAAATTTATAATTACATACTTTACAAAACATGGTTGGCTTTGAAAATTTTCAAAAAATTTTTATTCAATTGTTTCATTCATCGCCTTATAAAGATCACCAAAATGATATTTCGTGTATACGTGTAGATTCAACATTTAATTCTCTACAACTTTTATTATATGTATACCTAAATCTGTGATAATAGGTAGGTACAATAATTTTAATTGTTCTCGTTTCTCCAATTTAAGTAGGTATATAGTAGATATAGTACGGGAGCTACGGGCATTTTTGGCTAGTGAAAGTATACACTATAAATTTTTCACCATAGGTAGTTCTCTTACTGTTAATGAAGTAACTGACCGTCAGACCTTTGGGAGGCGGTAAATTAAGATGCAGGAGGCTGACGAAGTCGTGAAAAAGTGTCAAAAAACACGTTTTCGTAAATAACTGAAAAAGTATCAATATTATCAAAAATAAACACGTTAAGAAAGTTGTAGCTGACAAAATTCCGCACATTTTGATGTTATATTTTTATCTCTACGACCAATAGGAGCCCAGATAGATTTTTTTTAAATGTCGACTGTTTTGTCGCGAAACGGTAACACGTGCGCACATCGCATCGCACGTATTTCGCTTATATCTCGAGAATGGCCATGCGTATCGCAAAATCCTTCAAATAAAAGTTGCAGAGAATTTAATTACGAATAATTTTCTTTTTTTAAACATTTCCATACGATTAATATTGACAGAGATATAATCACTTAAACCTTTTTCTAAGACACAATCGCTGCTCGTTTTGCATAATAAAATCAATAATAAGTGGAAAACTATCTTAGTGCATACATATATTACATGTCTCTTTTCATGGTTTGCATAAATATATTTATTTGATAATTTCAAACAGTTATGCAGTCCATTCGTAAGTCAATTTTGACAGTAAATACCTAATACCTGCGTAATCGATCCTGTCTGATGCAATCAAGTACCTACTTAATGATAAAAAAATATGTAAAAGATAGCAGGTGCAGGTGCTAATTGACAGTGATCACTAATGCTATAATGAACAATAATTTAAAGCTGGCAATGAGTTGGCTTAGCAGAGAGTTAACCGGCAATGAGTTGACATGGCAATGTCATGGCGGTAGTGAGTTGGCGCCACTGACCTGATGATACAGGCACAGGCACAGTTTAATGCTTTATAGATCTTATCTTTATACTGTGATACAGGTCAGTGGTTGGCGCCCATGAGCTGGCGGCAATGAAGTGTCCTAGACCCGTTGCACACGATCGAGATGGTAAAAGAAACAATCAAGAAACAATTGAATTTATCAATTATTATTTGTTTACTGATTCTAAAATAACGCTTTTGTAGAATACATAATCGTAACAAGTATAAAATTTTCGTGGCGAATTAACTGATTCCCAAAATTGGTATCATCGTTGATACAAAGGAAAACCCGGCCGATATATTACCACGAGGTTACTGCGTAAATGATTTAATTAATTACCAAATGTGGTTAACTGGCCCACAATTTTTATGACAAAGATGAATTGCGCAATGAGAATTTTACTCATTATGATAGTACATATAAGTACATACATGATAATGAAGAAAAGGTCTTGAAGCAAAGTTTTGTATTACAAAAAACTTACGATACTTTTGATGATTTGGTGCACAGGTTTTCTAGATTATTAACACTTCTGCGAGCCTTTGCTTATATGCTAAGGATTAAAGAAAAAATCAAAGACAAAAATATAAAATTTAGTAGGGTTTTCAGCACAGTTGGCGAATTGAATATTTCATCATTAGGTAAGTAAAATTATGCTAATCTGGCAATCTCAGCCTTGCACCTGTAAATGTTAAACACTTCAAAAATAACCGTAAGTTGAACAAAAGTTCAAGATCAAAACCATTTGATGTGTTTTTGGACGATGCTGTAACAAATTTATCTGCTGACGGTTTCACTGAAATAGGTGCTAGAGTGCTTCATTGCAAAAAGAGGAAATCCTATACCTACTATTATCTAGTATAGTGATTGATAATGCTGGAAATATTACTAGTGCTGCACAAAAGATTAAGGAATTTAATGATCTATTGAAAACCCTAAGGCGTAAGACACTTTGATAAATTACATAACTATGCAGCACATAAAAAGGCATACAGTTTCAAAATTCTCCTCCTCGTTCTTTTCCTCATTTTAACGGCATTTGCGAGGCTAACGTTAAATATGCAAAATGTCATTTACCTATCAAATAATTAGAAATGCTAATTTGAATGATGAAGCACTGAGTACGGTTCTTTCTCAAATTGAAATGTTAATGAATTCTCAACCTTTAACTCCTATTATTCTAAAGACCCCCAATGATTGTACCTACTGCCCTTACTCCAATGCACTTCTTAATCGATCGAGGCTCATCCTTAATTCCTGAGCAATCTGTCAGTAGTGAATCTACAAATCGGGTTGATAATTACCAAAGCAGAAGACATTTACTAGAACACTTCTGGAATATAGATGGTCTACACAGACTGTGCAGGAGTATCAAACAAGAAACCGATGGCGTGAAACAACCCTGCAAGAAATTAAAGTGGGTGATCTTGCTCTAGTGCAAAATTTAAATGAAAAACCTTTTGTGTGGCCCTTAGCCAGAGTTGTGGCAGTTCACTCTTCAAGTACTGATAATTTGATTCGTGTATAGGGTACTGTTAAGTGTGCCAATGGCACAGAATTTAAAACAACAGTTACTAAATTGTGTGTGATAAGCGTCAAGTACACGGGGCGAGTTTACAAGCTAACAAGCTGGCTTGTAAAAAGCCGGCGAGTCGGCGCGTGCGCTAGTAGTCGAGTACACACAAAATTTCCCACTTGCTCAATAGCCAACTAGCTGGCGTGTGGAAACCACGTGTTGTCGTCTAATTAACTCGTTTGTGCACAAGCTACTGTGAGTACACGTAGCTAGTTTACAAGCTAGCTCGCTCAAAAGCCGGCGAGCGGCGTGTAAAGTCGCCGGCAGTTCAACTTTTTCCAGAGCGTTTTTACAAGCAGCTAACGGAGCGAGTGCATCGAGTACACTGGGCTAGTTTACGAGCTGCTTGTGAAAAAGCCGGCTTGTAGCTTGTAAACTCGCCCCGTGTACTTGACGCTTTAGAATAAAAAATTGCGAATTTAGCTTTAAGTGATATATAAAAATTTGACATTATTTCAATTCCGTTTATGCCATCTGAATTCTGAAGCACTATAGAGTCCGGGCAGCACGTTTCATATTGCATTATTGAAGGTTAAGCCAGGGATCAGTGAAATTGAAATTACTGCCGAAGTCGATCCTAGAGGGAGCTGATGTGTCACAGGAGTTTCCATTTTTAGTTAAATTATACAGGGTAAATAAAATTCTTTTTCTTTTGGTTGTAAAGTGTATTAGTGAACCTAACCTGATCTCCGAACCTGAGTTACCTGAATCATCAGATGGAATTTCAACTTTGCAACGTTTATGCCCTTAGATTATAGAGATGTGTATTCTAAGTTTATGCCGCATATGGCGGCAGTCGCACAGAGAGACGACCAACCATGGCCATCCGCAACCGTCCAACTTCGACCCATAAATAAAACACTCGACCGACCAAACATTAAACAACCGTCGCACAGGGAAGACCCTGCAAGACCAACCGATTTTTAAATGTCGCGCTAAAGTCGATAATAATTCTGCAGGTTTCTACATACCCACCATAAATAAAATCGGTATTTATGGTACCCACAGTAAATTAAACAAATTAAGCAAATTAAACAACTTCATTCATCTACTTCCTCGACTGTCCACCCATCCATACTTAATAATAATAAAATAATTTTAAAAAAATAATTATATCAGGTTAGTAAAAAATTTCAAATGTTATGAGTCACCGACCGTTAATCGTCGACCGAAAGTTTAAAGCCGGGTTGAAATTTCAAACCGTACGGTCGTGGTTGCTTGTGGACGATCGTTCTTGTAAGACGTGCTCTATCTACCAACGTGGTATTGAAATTTTGGTCGATCGTCTTTGGTCGGCGACCAAAGTCTGTGCGACTGCCGCCTATTTCAACCTTCGAACATATAACAACAGGAAGGAATATCCCTATAGTTTAGTAGATGGTACAAATGTAACGGAAGTTACGCAGGCTTGACGTCACAGTGACGTAACAGTAAACCACTTGTGATTGGTCAAACGGGTGTAACGTGCAGTTTGTCGATTTAAAATTAAAGCGGTTCCATGTTTCGAAGAGTTTTTACGAGTTCTGATTTATAAATTGTAATACAGAAGATCTTAGTGTAAAATTTAATTAATTGACCTTACTGAAGTCTAAAATATAGAATTATTTATATAAACTTTATGTGTTTGGTTATGTTCGTTTTGTTGTTACCAGTAGCGTAGAATTCATTATACGGTTAAGAACATAGAGAATGTGCAAAAAATTAGAAATATGCATACCAAATTAATTTTGTTTAAAGAGCAATAAAATTTAAAAACAATTTTATGCATTTTATTTTGTTTACAGCAGGCGCGTAAACATAGAAGTGTTGGATTTACGCCCTTGCTTAACAGTACACCAATGACTCGACGGAACACGTCACAGCAGGTAGCCATATTGGTAAACCATTAATGTTACTCATTTTGCCATATGCATGTTCCTTCCTTTTGTTATATGTTCGAAGATTTCAACCGGATAGAACCTATCCTTATCCACTACCATTCCACTACGTTGATGCGGTGTAAACAACTTTGGTTAAAAGTCTGTGGCCAAAGGCGTCCAATTAATCATTTTTGTGGGGTGGCCGGTGGGCCAATATAGTTGTTACGCCCCTGTTGATAACTTCGATTTTACATTTTTAAAAACCAAAAACGTCAGAACGATCCGCTTTTACTTTATCTTTCTTCAAATTCATACTTTACATACTTATGAATCATGATACAAATAAACATACTTTACATTTTAAAGAATGGCATTAATTTTCTAATTTTTTGAGGTTATGTTCGCGTTCCCGCGTTTTTTCTATCAGCAAGCACTCAGCAGGACATTAATTTGATACATATTCGAAACCCTATTCCTATCCTATACTTACACTTTACCTTTGCGGCTTTGTAAAAGCAACACAAACGAAAGAGTTATTGATATTAGCAAAGTTACTTCTTACTTCATCGAACTAAATTACCCTAACCCTACATATGTGAGCATGCATGAGTAATATATCTATCGATTCCTAAATGATGAACTTATTAAACGAAAATTTAACTTTAGCACCTTGTAAATACGAGTGTAAGTTGGCGGAGGAGATGTTACTTATTTCGGCATTAATGTAGTTTATTACAGATTTAGACCACACAGCCGATGTACAGTGAGTATATACTTTACATAATTTTAAGTTATCGCCACAATTAAACGTTTTCTCATTTATTTAGATTACACGCATGGGGAAATAGTTTAAAAGAAGCGTTTGAACAATGTGGTATAGCGATGTTCGGATACATGACAAACTTGTCCACGGTCGAAGTACAAGCCGTACATACAATTGAGGCATCGGGTCACGATTTAGAAAGTTTATTATTTCATTTTTTAGACGAACTCCTATTCTTGTTTAGCTGTGATCCATTTTTAATTTGTAATAAACTTGTCATAAGCGAATTTAACACGGAAGGTGAAGAATTTCGCATAGAGTGTAAGTGTTACGGAGAGGAATTTACGTTAGGGAAACATCCACAGGGTACCGAAGTAAAGGCGATTACCTATTCCGCAATGCAAATTATTATCGAACCCGAACAAAATAATTATGAGGTGTTTGTTATAATTGATATTTAATAAAGTTTTACCAAATAGGTAGGTATTTATTGTAATTTATTTTTTTATGCCACAACTATTTGTAGGACTTAAGCATAGATAATAAGTATTACTTTGTAAAATAATACTTTTCTCTATGGACTTAAGTACCTACACGTGACATAGAAAGAACCCAAGAAGAAGAAAGAATTCATTTATTACGAGAATTTTCCTTTTTGATAAAATAAATAAATAAATTACTTTTGAAATAAATTATGCTTTTAATGATAACATTTTTAAATGTTTGACCTTAAACTGAACTTGAATATCATTATCGCGTCAGTGATATAACCTCCACCGTTCACATGTCTCCATTTCTTTTGGTGTTAAACGCCACGCCACACAACACACTCGTTCTTTATATAAAGCGAATTAATCCATTTACATAACTTCATCTAAAGCCCTTAGTTTATTCGAGATTACGTCATCCGTCATGGGGGGTAAATACTCGACTATGGATCCGATGGAAGTTGAAGTTCCAAACATAAACGAATTGTTAGACAGAGATCCTTATTTGAGGCCTTACGAAAGAGAAATTAGGAGGCGGTATGTAAGAAGTTTGCGCGGTGCGGTTGTGATCCAAGTTTCCGTTTATTATTACAGATATGCCTGCTTTAAAGATGCCATTCACAAAATTGAAGAAAGTGGTGGCGGAATTAACGAATTCACACAGGCTTACAAATATTTTGGAATAAATGTACAGCCCGACAATTCCGTGGTATGTCGTGAATGGGCACCCGGCGCAAAACAATTATATCTTGCGGGCGAATTCAGTAAACTCGTCTCAATTTGTGTGTTGCGACAATAATTCGTACGAAACATTTCAGATCATTGGAATCGCGATAGCCATCGGTACTGTAAGTTAGAATACGGAAAGTGGGAACTGATTATACCGCCGAACTCGGACGGCTCCTGTCCCATCCCGCACAATTCCGAATTGAAGGTAGTATTATTGAAAGGTGAAAGTTGGTATGCACGACGCTTTCTAGGTGGTCGTGGAAACCGTACACGGTTGCAAGGAAGATCGTTTATCACCATGGGCGACGTACGTTATCGAACCTCCGAAATCAGAAGGCACAATTTATCGTCACAAATTTTGGAATCCACCTTATTCCGAAGTACTTATTTGATGCTTACGTTTACATTTTAACCTTATACAGCTGTTATTTTAGAGACACCTATTCAAAAATGCCAAAGTTAAACGGCCGAAAAGTTTGAGGATATACGAGTGTCATGTCGGTATCGCAACCTCCGAATTAAAAGTGGGCACCTACGCAGAGTTTGCCGATAATATTTTACCGCGTATCGTCAAACAAGGGTACAACGCAATTCAGTTGATGGCGATTATGGAACACGCCTACTATGCCAGCTTCGGTTATCAAGTTACCAGCTTTTACGGTGCCTCAAGTCGTTACGGCACCCCCGAGGATTTGAAGCGGCTGGTGGATAAAGCTCACGAGCACGGTTTATTCGTACTTTTAGACGTAGTCCATTCGCACGCTAGTAAAAATGTTATGGACGGTCTAAATATGTTCGACGGTACGGATTCCTGCTTCTTTCACACGGGAGGACGGGGTATTCATTCGCTGTGGGATTCCCGTCTATTTAACTATTCCGAGTTTGAAGTTCAACGATTCTTACTTTCAAATTTACGCTTTTGGCTGGAACAATATCAATTCGACGGTTTTCGTTTTGACGGAGTGACGTCGATGTTATATCACTCTCGTGGGATCGGCGAGGGCTTTAGTGGAAATTACGACGAATATTTCGGTCTCAATGTCGATACGGAAGCGGTTATATATCTGACGGTCGCCAATTACATATGTCACACTCTGTACCCGGAAGTAGTTACGGTCGCGGAAGATGTGTCCGGTATGCCGGGAACATGTCGACCGGTAGCAGAAGGCGGGTTAGGATTTGATTATCGTTTAGCGATGGCCATTCCCGATAAATGGATAGAACTTTTGAAGGAGGTGAGCGACGATAATTGGAATATTGGGGACATTGTCCATACGTTAAGTAATAGACGATGGATGGAACCGAACGTAGCTTATGCGGAGTCGCACGACCAAGCTTTGGTCGGTGATAAAACCATCGCATTTTGGTTAATGGATAAAGAAATGTATACGCATATGAGTACATATTCCGATCCGTCGCCAATCATAGAAAGAGGAATCGCCTTACATAAAATGATTCGTTTGTTAACACACAGTTTAGGGGGCGAGGCGTATTTAAATTTTATGGGTAACGAATTCGGGCACCCCGAATGGTTAGACTTTCCCCGTGCCGGCAATAATGTTTCGTATCATTATGCACGTCGTCAATGGCACCTAGTCGACGATGAAGTTTTAAAGTACAAGTATTTGAATAGATTTGATGCGGATATGAATCGTTCTGAAGAAAAATACGGTTGGCTGCATGCCCACCCGGGTTACGTGAGTTGGAAACATGAGGACGATAAGGTGATTGTGCACGAAAGGGGCGGGTTGGTATTTGTATTTAATTTTCATACGAACAAAAGCTTCCCCGATTATCCAATCGGCGTAAACGACGCAGGAGATTACAAAGTTGTTTTGTCATCGGACGATTCGAAGTACGGTGGTCAAGATAGGATTGATAAAAACGTCTCTTACTTTACAAGAGATGAAGGATTCGCCGGTCGTAGGCACTCCCTATCGGTGAGAAAATTTGTCGATTTATTGATCGTTTTGTATGTAAGTTATTTTCAGGTCTACATACCTTGTCGTACTGCCATCGTTTTAGCCAAATACTAAAGTGTTAGGTATAAGTAATGCGGCCGTTATAAATAATTTTATGTAATAAAAATTTTCAGTTTTAATGTACATAATTTATTTTCGTCCTTTTCCTTTATTTTTTCCCTTGGCGGAAGAAGCTTGATGTTGTTCGGCGCCAGTTTTAGTTTGCCTAACTTTTAATTTTGGAATCATTTCTCCTAAATGTGACATTATACTTTCTCTAGTAGGAAACTTGCCATCGCACAATGAACTGTCGTCATTTTTTAGCTGTACCCGTATACGTCCTCTAAAAAGCAACTCCTTGCTCATCTCTCTGCTGTACAGTTTATTTTCGACTCCAACTTTTAAACCGGCTGCGACAAGCACATCACGCATTTCTTGGTGAGTCGGGTTTTCTACACACTTTTCCTTCGCTATCTTTCTTCCCTGCGCCAATGTTTTCTTACTATTTATATAAGCGGGATAAATACAAATCCATCTAAAATTAATAGGCACATATGGATAGGGTTGATTTAGTTTCAAACATATGCACCTACCTATCTTTATCGGTATGTTTTACATCCGATGTAGACGTTAAGGGAATTCCAGTTGCTAAATTAGATGTCATAATTATTTCATCGAATTAATTGAAAGTCGGAAAAAATTATGGTGTATTATTTTTTTGAATAACTACACTTTGAGGTTACATATATGTGAACGTCCGCGAGAAACTTCAGAGCGCATGCAATACCAAATTCATGTTTTGATACGTGGCAGTTGGCAGACAATTCATTGCGTGGCAGTTAGAAATGTTTTTCTTAAGTTGGTATCTAAATATTTACTACATCATAGAATTAGATTTATGCATTGAACTGTATGCTAAAGCAACTGGAAAGGAAAGGCGCATAAGTAACACTGAAGCCCAAAATATAGGGATCTTTATCTTTTTCTTTCGCACGCAACGTTATACAAACGATGACAGGGAGCGATGCGGCAGTTATCTCTCTCATCTGCTTAACTACCTCGGTAAGCTAGAAGGCGACAGAAACACTTACTTCCCATTGTATTTGTCAGCTTCAACGCCTATAATGCATTGCAATCGCCCGTATCCCTTCCAGTTGCTTAGAGCATACAGTTCAATGGATTTATGCTACATTAGTACCGATAGGCGTTTACGATAATTGTACCGGTAGGTATCTACCTTTTACACGAACTTAATAAATATGAGGTTCGTGACCTTTTACCCATTGAACTGTATGGTATGCTATAAGCAACTGGAAGGGATACGGACGATTTCAATGCATTGTAGGCGTTGAAGTTGACAAAGACAGATGCTGAATGGGTACTTCTGTCGCCTTCTAGCTTGTTGCGGTAGTAAAGCAGACGAGAGAGATAACTATCGCAACGTGTTTTTTTACCCGACACCTGCATTTTATGCTCCGTAGTCCCGTGTCATCGTTTATATGACGTTGCGTGCAAAAGAAAAAGAGGGAGATACCCATTCGTTTGGCTTCAGTGTTACCATAGAGAAAATTAAAATAGTTGTCTCTGAGTGTCACTAAAGGGCCGTATGAAACGAGACTAAATTTAGTACTAAATAGCGGACTAGAGTCCCTTAGCGGACAAGTTGTGCGCGCGCTTAGGGACTCTAGCGCGCGCAGATTCAGTACGACCTCTGGTACATTAAAATACAACCGATTCTAATTTCTTGTCGTAAAACAAGACTCAACACTAACTTTAGCAGTAAAAAATTCGCTTTTGTGGCAAACGGTAGTTTCATATTTCCAAGCTTTTACAGATTTTGAAATCTGCGCGCGCACATTTAGAACTAAATTTAGTCACGTATCATTAGAGTTCACTGCACGTATCATACGGGCCTTGCACGTTTCCTTTTCAGTTGCGCATAGCGTACAGACATTGTTTTATTTATGCGTACAGACTACAGCTTTATTCTTTATTCAATGGTATAGAGTCCGGGCAGCAGCTGACTTTGACAGCTCTGAGGGCAAAAAACGCTAACTTAAAACACGTATTTTCAGTTTACGCGGGCTAAAATTACAATTGTGAATGCAACTCTCACATTCTATTAACGCGCGCAACCTGTACATGTGAACAGTATAAGCTGTGCTATTAGGCATAGAAAAAATGTTGCCCTCAGAGCTGTAAAAAAATAGGTTAATGACGTCATCTGCCCGGTCCCTATAGCCCCTATAGTTAACTATAGGGATACTAAACCTATTATAATAGGTGTTTTCTTTTTGCACGTTGTGGTAGACTTAAGTCAGCTCTGTCAATAACACACCATTTGTTTTATAAAAATAATTTGACTCAGTTCTCAATCAGCCTATTCGTTTTAAAAGCTTTATTTCAGTTTTATATTAACCTGAGGTAGAAATATATCTACATGACGCAAGGCACTACTTTAATCACGTGATGATTGTAACTTTACCTAAATAACCCTGTGGCGATGTGGTTGACTTAAGTCAGTCCTGTCAATAAAACACCATTCGCACTTCAATTACGCGATGATTGTGACTTTGACTAGCCATATGGCTGTCCAAAAAGAAAACACCTAATGATTATACATACATACAACATTAATTATTGTTTTTTGTAACATTTTTGAAAAGGGCCGTCTTTTTATTCAATGTGAAAAGGTCATCTTCACGACGTTATTCCATAATCGCCTAATCCAAATCACCTCTTTAACTGCAACCAGCCCAGCCCTTGTGGTACATGTGGCGGTCATTCCTTTTTTTGGCTCAGCCAAGAAATGGCCCCCTCCTGATACTGACCTCCCAGTCCTACTACATCCGCCAAAGTCTGAGTCGCTGTAGCTTTCAAAGTCTCTATTTTTGGTTGGCTATACCAACCAAGCTCGGTAGTGTATGCAATGTACCTCGGAACTCTCTTCAGCCCCCCTATACATGTCCTCGAGACTGGGACAGTCTAAAGTTCTGCAAAGGAAAGTCACGCTAATAGCCAAACCTCTTTAGAATTTTCAACCAACTTCAAAAAGTTGGTTACTAAATTCGTCCGGATGTCTGTGTGTCTGTGTGTCTGTGCGTTGGTCGATGTTACAGGGTTTAGAAAGCTGGAAGTGGTGTCATCTTATAGGAAATTCTTCACTGATCCCAAATCGCTGGTAAATTTTTTGATCGGATCACCCGTTCGCCGTCGGGACGTCATTAAAGTCAAAATATACACCCTTTAATATCTCGAGAACGACACGTCCAATTACAAAAAGAAAAAAATACGTTTCCTTTATTTGTTGAAACCTATATTGAGTCGTGATACGTAAACATCACCCTCATCCCTGCTGTGGGGTGGAGCGGGGGCGAGTTTTCAAAACTTAAATGGGAACACCTATTTTTTATTACTTTTGGATTCTCCATAAAAAACGATACTCAAATTTCAAATTTCACCCCCAACTGCAACCCCTTTTTTGGGGGTGGAAAGGGGGAAAATTGCATGTCCGCAGAAAAACCATCTTTTTTACTTTTTTTTCCTCTAACATTTTTTCGTGATTTACAAATTGTCCGTCACCCTCTCCACTCCCATCTCCCTTAAGGGTGGAAAGAAAAACAATGACTCATTTGTGCAGAATCCGGCGTGGTTGTGTTAGGTGGGCAGGGGAGTAGTTATATACATATATATATATTGTATATAGTATATGCCATAATTAGTTACAGATTTGAAGTTGGTTGAAATTAAAATTCTATAAGAATTTGTGCCTTTTGATACTTGTTTTAACGTAAACTTGCTGGCAAACATTGACTGATCCGTCTTCTGAATGTTCAATCTCTAAGACAAGATAATATGATGCTTTCTTAGCAGTAACTTTGAATTCTTTTTCCAACTCATCCATTACAAAGATGGGTTCAGCTTTTTGCTAATGAGAACTCTTCAGCAGACTTGAGATCATCATCTATGTAGGTACTTAAAGGGCTACTATTAATAATTTTACATTTCCCTTTTGTCTGATGTGTAAACAGGAGTCTGCTTCACTCATCTTGAAACCATCGTGCTGAAGAAAATGTACTGAAACGCTTGGACCAACATCTTGGAGTTTGTCGTAATCCGTAAAGACTACGCTTCAACCTTCCTAAATTGTAGAGACATCAAACTGTGGTAGGTAGGTACATATTTTCTTGAGCAGCAATACGGATTGTACTCAGTTTTGCGACTGAACTGAGGGTTTCAAAGTAGTCAACTCCTTTGTTGCCGACTAAAAACTTTAATGACAAGCCTAGCTTAAGCTTTATACTTATCAACGCTATCGTCTGCATGGTTCTTTATCCTATAAAACCACTTGCATGGGCTAGTTTTACTTCCTTCAGTTAGAGTGGTCATGCCCCATGTACCGTTCTCTTTCAGCGGCTGCAACAATTAATCCATCACCTTTTTCCAATGGTACCTGTTTTTCCCATTGACTGCCTCATAATATGAATCTGGAGTCTCCGTTTCTGTTATTAAGTATATTTCACTTATCATCACAAAGTCCTTGTAGATCTCAAATTTTTGGAGAGGGCCTCGACAATAATCTTCTGGAGGTTCATAATTCACAGACTGAAAACTGCTCTTCTTCAGAGGACTCTGATTGACCTTCAATTACTGACATATACAGGGTTTTTCAACGAAAAGGAGCCACCCTTTATAACTTCTAACAGAATCAAAATTTGAAAAATCGGCGATACCCGTCTATAATAATATCGAGGGGGACACTTTTTGACATAAGTTTGAGATTTCATACCTTAACCCCCTGGGTCCCACAAACATACCCTTAATTTTTTTAAATGGCAACATGGGTCATGTGATACGTCATTTGAAAGGTCTTTTGATATCTTGCATTACTGCGTTTAAAATTTTAAAATCGTTCAATTCGTTTGTGAGATATTTTAATTTAAAGTTTTAGAGAACTGATATAATTTGTCGTTATAATAATGCAATATAAAAGTATTACTGACTTTTTAATTTATTTTAAGTTTTATTTCCATGTAAATAAAAAAAAGTTTAATACAATGAATTTCGTATCAATTTATCTTGACTATAAAAGCAAAAAAATAAATAAAAAACAACCATTTTGAAGAAAATTATATCAGTTCTCTAAAACTTTAAATTAAAATATCTCACAAACGAATTGAACGATTTTAAAATTTTAAACGCAGTAATGCAAGATATCAAAAGACCTTTCAAATGACGTATCACATGACCCATGTTGCCATTTAAAAAAATTAAGGGTATGTTTGTGGGACCCAGGGGGTTAAGGTATGAAATCTCAAACTTATGTCAAAAAGTGTCCCCCTCGATATTATTATAGACGGGTATCGCCGATTTTTCAAATTTTGATTCTGTTAGAAGTTATAAAGGGTGGCTCCTTTTCGTTGAAAAACCCTGTATATTATCATCATCTCTACTCAGAAGCACCCTATTCTGTTCTTTTATGCAAATTCTATATACGTTTCATCATCATCATAGCCGACAAAATAGCCTTTTTCGGCGCTTCTGGACTGGAATATGAGCGTTATGGTAGGAGAACAGTATATAATACAATATAGGTAGAGTAGGTAGGTAAGGCCGATCCTAAATCAAAAAGTCACTAGATTTAGTGACTTTTTTAGTGACTTTTTGATTTAGGATCGGCCTTACATTTTCACGATGTTTTTAGTCATAAAACGTTACTTGAAGGTCACTAGAAAAGTCACTAAATCTGGTGACTTTTTGATTTAGGATCGGCCTTACATTTTCACGATGTTTTTAGTGAGAAAAGGTGACTTCAAGGTCACTCTGGGTTAGGATCGGCCTTACATTGTATCGATGTGCGCTCACGTAGACGATACGAATGTAAATGGCAGCGGGAGGGTGCTGAAGCGGGGGTAAAGCACGCTTCCCTGGCGGTGACTTTGAGAAGTAAATAGAGGTTGCACTTATGCCGCTCCTAACTCAGTTCAAGGTCACGACCCCCTGGCGGTGACTTTCAAAACTAAATGGAGGTCGAATGAGTTAGAATCGGCCTTACATTTCACCGAGACGTTTTTAGTAGGTGAAGGGCACTAGCGGTTGAACACGTGTTTACTCTGTAGGTTACTGGTCACTCTGGGTTAGGATCGGCCTTACATTGTGTGCGCTCACGTAAACTATACGAATGTAACTGGCAGCGGGGTGGTGTGAACGGGGAGGTAAAGCTGGCGAGGACTTTGAGAAGTAAATAGAGGTCAGCTGAACTCAGTTCAAGGTCACGACGGTGGTGACTTTCAAAACTAAATAGAGGTCATTCGGAGTCTTGGGGTTCTGAACTGGGGCTAAAGTAGGGTTCTGAACGTGGCTGTGAGGGTTTGTATCGCGGCTAAGATTGAAATAGAGGTCATTCAGAGGTCGAGTTCAAGGTCACGAGCCCCTGGCGGTGACTTTCAAAACTAAATAGAGGTCGTCTGGGTTAGAATCGGCCTTACTATTTTACGGGTGGTGACTAACTCAGGTCAAGGTTACGACGCCCCTGGCGGTGACTTTCAAAACTAAAGGTCGTCTGGGTTAGAATCGGCCTTACTATTTTACGAGGGAGAGGTGGTGACTTTCAAAACTAAATAGAGGTCATTCGGAGCCTTCACTAAAGTAGGTTCTGAACTTGGGTAAAGTAGGACACGGGTTCTGAACTTGGCTAAGTGGATCACAGGTTCTGAACGTTGCTAGGTCACGTGGCTAAATCACGGGTGCTAAACTTAACTGATGGTTTGCGATATATGTAAATGTGGAAGGGGTGATGTGCTATATAATGCGGCGCGTATGATTTCCAATCGTAAACATGTGGATGGCATACGCTGCAGAATCGTGGGTGAAAGCCACCGATCTTAGAACGGCAGTGGAACGCCTGAAACAAGAGTTTTCCGCGCTCGTGTTTGACGCCCAACACGAGGTTGTGTACGGGAGAGGTGATTATAGTGAGGAGCAGTGCAACGCGCTTGCCGATAAATTTACGTTGGGTGGGACAATATGCGATAAGTTTTTAAATTATAAGTATTGTGTCGAGTGCCTTATGAAAAGGCTAAATGAAGCTGGATTGGAGGAATTTGCAAACGAATTAAATCAATGGGTATGCAGCGAATCTTCAGCTTCGTCGATGTCCTCTGGCGAGAACGTGAGTGATGAAGAAGAAAGTCACATTTAACGAGGCTCAGAATAAGGTGTACATAATGGTAGTGTGGTCTTTTGCATATGCGGAAGCGAGAAAAGGATCGTGGGTAGCGCTGGATAGTTATCGTTTTAGGCGTAAAATAGAGGAAGTTGGTAGAATTCTGTCGCCCGTTGTGTGTGCACGCACTATTGACGACCCCCCCGTATAAGAACATTAAGAAGCCTCGCGTAAAATTGGAAATAAGAACGTAAAATGTGTAACTGAAGTTACAATATATATTTTTTAAGCGACACCATTTGTATACAATGTAAAAATATTAAAGGAAAGCTTGAATTTGCACATGTTTTTTATTATGTAAAAGCTTTCCTTCATCAGCAGCTATATTGGGGGCCATATTAAAAGTCCAAATGTACCTTGGATATGTATAAGTAAAAACGGAGTTTCTACAGCATGAATTTCAGGAAGTTAGAATGAAGTTGCGAAATGTCCCATTTTGGTATTTTAATTTTTTGCGAGAAATTGATATTTTAACTCGTATACGTTTTTAGTGGGTTAAAATATTCAATTTAAAGAAATACCTTGTAATCCTGTCGTTTATCTTCCAAGTAAAGCGATCTAAATTTAGCTTCTTTCCGCTTATTATATTAAAAGAAGTCATTGTGTAACTAACTGCGGTTGCACGTGAAAAGTTACAGTTAGAATTCGGAAATGTTATTGGTTTTAGGGTTTTTTTAGCATTTTTTGTGAAAAACAGGAGGCCTACGATACTTACGTATGTACTTTCAAATTCGAGTAGCTGTAAAAGCATTACTTTTTGGAGGGCCAACCACTTCTAACTTTCAAAACTTAATATTTCATTAGGAACTGCTTAAAAAATACTGCAAACGTACGTCTATTATGGTACGTTACCTTCTTCTACTAAACAAAACACCTACGTTGCATTTTTAAAAATAAACACCTCGTTTATATAGCGTAATTTATTATACGAAATTTACATACCTACTACGTTTATATAGAGCTACTTACAGTTATTTCCATTATTTGCAAAGCAATCTAATATCTACAACTACTCACTCACAACTATCACTATTTACACTAGGTACGCTTGTTTATTTACACGTTCACCACTTCTGTTGTTGCTGCACAAATTTCAGGTATTCCTGTATGCGGCCCATGTCGTCTAACAATTTCAATTCTTGCGTTCGAGACGCCTCCAACTCCGTTTGCAAGCGGGCGATGTTGTTCCTCGTGGCTTCCAATTGTGCCTGATAATCCGGTAACATATCTTGCAGCCACGTGCAGGATCGTTCGGCAAGCTCTTGCGGCGTTCGTGGAGATGGGGTGCCTCGCGCAAAAATTGTTCCGTCGCTCGCATACAGGTCCGCCATTTGCTGAATATTTTTTCCCCCGTGTCGGCTATACAATTTAAAACAAATGTTCGTTAACATCTTCATATTTATGAGCGGTACTTTCACTTACTATCGTTCCACAGACAGCTGGTGTTGTGGGGGTGTTGGTGGAACCGCCGGTGGCGGTGGTGGCGGCGATCTTTGCACTTCACTCATGTGGGGCGTAGCGATTATTCTGTAAGGAATTGATATTACACACACATCTTTTTCACGATTAATGTTGACAACAAAACATTGTTAATTGATTACTTACCGATCAGCTTCGTATAGGTGTTGCGCATTTCCTTCCAGCTGCTGTAGCAGCTCTTCAAGCGCGTGGTTTTCCCCCATGTGTTCCGGACTACTGCAAAAATAAATACATATAAGCATACGAGCGTATTTGCGGTTGTCAAAAAAATAGGCACACTAATAGAATCATATTTACCGCAGTTTGGCTTGCTGGCTCTCGTCCTCCGACATAATGGTAATTATGCTGTACTTGTCACTTTCCAAATTTGAGGGCACATTCTCGCACTTTTTCAGCAACAAGTTTCGCATTAAACTGTCGTTACTTGGCGGCGGCGGCGCCGGTGTTACGAAACTGGTCGACGGTTTCACGTTCTTCTTGAGCGACAACTTTGAATGTTTTCGCGGAGTGGCCATTGTGACGGGGTTGGCGGTATAGTAGTTAATAATTATGGGCGGATACAATTTCAAGTATATATCGTACAATTTTTGTTGAGGTTAGCAGTACGCTAGAGTGGGCGTAGTATTTCCCATGGGAAAAATATAATACTGCTACGTATGCGAAAGGAACACCTGCATTCCCCGTCGTGGGAATCAAATTATGCTGACACGCGAGACGAACGATAACACTATCACGTATCCGTCGTGGGAATCAAAGAATGCTGACACGCGAGACGACACCTGCACCCCAGGGCGGTCATCGTACTTTCTAGTAAACGGCGATAACACTATCATGTATGCGAAAAGAACACGTGCACCACAGTTGACCTTTGAGTCTATATAAGGAAATGTGAGTAATAAGTTTTAAAACCCTCCTGGAAAGTTAAAAAAAAGTTAAGAGCGCTAAAATTTGCAAATACTTTAAAGCCCTTCCCCTCAGCCCCACCTGCACCCTGCGAAAAAGGATAGCCATATACACTCGTGTTCCGTCGTCTTCTACTACTGCTAACGTACGTCTACTATTCTCCTATACCGTTTGTTACGTGCAAATTAGAAACGTAGATAAGTTCGTCTACCTATATTACCTACTTTACTATATTACTACTATGTTTCATTCATATACGCTACTCTAATTCCTTCCCTACTACGCGATTTTCACTTGAGTTTAAGCAGCTTAGAGAATTTGTCTTCCTACTTGGACAACGAGTAATGCACTTATGCAAATTAATACTTAATTTTCCGGGAATATAATTCTACGAAAGAAAATGCATATAAAACCGACATTTATTACAATTTCACAATCATCATTCTAAACTTCGAATAAGCGAAAATTGTGCAACAGAGGGGTGCAAAATTTTTTAACGTTGATCTATACTTGATTTCGAAATAAATGATCAAAACAGCTATAATCCCCAACTTAAAACTTGCATTCGTTTGTATGAAAACAATCAGCAAAATAACAAACACAGACTAAGATACGACTTTCGCATCATGAATTCCAGCCGCAATCGTGCGCGTTCGCGGGCCTTCGTCTATAGCATCGCAACAAAGCAAAATTGTAAAAATAAGTTATTTTAAGGACAAAACAGACTGTTTATGTTATTGGTCCGAGATTTGGAGGTGTTTGAACAATCCCCCCTTAGCGTAAAACGAGGATTATGTCTAATGCACTTACGCAAATTAATACATGAAATTGTTTACATTTATAATATAAATTTGAAGTACATAACTGCAAAAGTAAATTCTAATACTGACGGGGCGGCCAGCGGATTGTAACTCCTCAAAAACCTATATTTTTTGCATTAAAATCGTAAATCGCAAATATAAGCATCGAAGGCTACTATTTCAACAAACGTTACCGAAAGATAATGAAGTAGGTACGTCAGTAAGGCAGTACTTAGAATTTGTCATACCGCTGTTTATAATATTCGATAATGCGAGAAAATTAATTCACTTTAAATATAGACACAACTGTTATACCATTTCTTACACAGGCTGTTCTATAACTCTAATCAAGGTTGTTTTAGATTGCAGCACTATGTGAGGGAAATGTGTAATTTCTCGAGATATTCGCCAAATCTGGTTTCTTGTGATTACAGAGCCATTATCACGAATCGAAAAAGGTTTTCGAGCAAAACTTGAGTATTTTTATGTGTGAGAAATCCGAATCTGCAATAAAAATATTGAAGTTCGCCCCGTTTAAGATTTCACAGTTTGCTCCCCCCGGTCGACTTTGATATCAGTAGATTAGCCCCCTCGTCCAGGGGACGAAACAACGTGCATTTAAAAACTGTTTGTCACCCAATTCGCAGTTTTCGAGATATGTATTTCAAGGTGTTTTCATAAAGCGTCCACCCCATATATGCACTACTAATCAGCAACTACCGTTGTTTATTCAGTAGTCAAAGACTACTATTTAAACAAATTGCACCGAACGACAATTACACCAGTAAGGCTGTCATAATAGTCGATAATTTGAGAAAAAATCAATTTTTACGAGCTGTATAAATGCTCATTTAACGTATTGTTTATGTTACCGAACTGTATATAGATATGTTATCGTAGGTTCCCCTTAATATGCACTTTTAATAGTAAATGAATCCTGAAGACGAGTTTTTAATTCAGTCAAACAGTTATAATGAGCGGTAAGGATCTATTCTTGTAAATGAATACTTTAATACAATAAATTTTCCAATTACAGATAACAGTATTCCATATTTAATTGGACAAATAGAGTCCAACGATGAGCTGCAGCCGTATGGTAAATATCTCCCCAGTTTTTTAACTAAGTAACTAACTGTTGTTGTTACAGAGAAAAAAATATTAATACTATCCATACTTGCGACCGATGCGGTAAGTGAATTTCAAATTATTCCCTTCTTAAATGTATAGTCTTTCAGAACGACTTCATGATGGCCAAAGGGGGGGTGTTACAATTATCACCCCCCCTGTTTAAACACATCGCCGAGGGGGTGATCGACGATCACCCCTTCAACATTTATATCTGCGAGGCGGTCGATAGTATAATATTTGTGGAAATTGTAAGTCTTTTGTTCCTCCGTAATTGTTTATACATATAAATTTTTTTGTTTTAGTTTTAAATAAAATACTGACGCGCCGTTCATATTGTTATGTATTATTACCTCCACCCTACAGACTCATAATGAAATCTATACTGCCCTACTAAGCACAAAGGAGGTAAAGACAGTTCATATGGCGTTAAGATATTTAAACTTTAAATTAATATAGTAAGGCATTTCTGCAGATATGGAGTTCTTTTTATAACGTTATCCCTATTTACAGTGCAGATACCTCAAATATAGCCTATTATAAGTTGTAAAACGTCCTCTAGAAGTACTAGACGATATTATCTCATTTGTCGGTAACCCCCTTTGCGTTTAATAGGGTAGTATAGAGATCTTTCATACAGGAATATTATTCGCCAAAAGGTAATCTACCCAACCACTTTCTTCAAGTAAAATACGGAGGTGGCACGGATATTGATATTTATTACTACCAACCCCCTATATTCTCATAAGTAATGTACTTACAGTGCTCTTTCATAAGTTACTTAGTTGTCATAAACGTATCCGCTTGGTTTAACCAAAGAGAATATAAAGGGAAGAGGAACAACCCAATGGGTAAACGCGTAGGAGGTAATGTGTGTTGCCTATGGGTCAATATCCTTATTTTATCTTTGCCCTTCTATTGTAAAAAGAGCAAAGTGAATTTTTACTTAATGAAAGAAAAAGATGTAAGACAACCATTATTGCAGCATAAATGACACTACCTGCTCTTCAACAGGCTTCGTTTACCAATGATGCCAAATATAGTACCTGAACTCTAAAGGTTCACTAAGCAGGTAGACGCTATTCAAAGCTGCAGAAATCTCGTCATAAATTAATATCACCAACTGTTGAAAACCCATTTTACTGATTATCGTCATCGGTATTTTATATACGATAATAATTTAGATTAAGTGGTATCTTAATGAAATAGAAATTTAATTTTTTCTTAGTTCCCCTGCCTTAATTATCGCGTACGAGTTTGAAACATTATTTAATTGTACTTTTATTCAAGTTTAAAGTTGTCATTGTTAACATTTGATTATTTTTGCAAGATTACTATATCATTCTTATTTTGATCTATCGTTTTCATCGCCGAATTAGACAGTTATTTAATCAAACGAAGCACCGCGTCGTGACAAAACGTTAAATTACCAGGATGTAATTAATGTAATTAAAAATTTTGTAGTACCTAATGGTAATGCCAATTGTTATCGGGATGGTTACCGCTTTGCGCGGACACTGTAGATTAGAATTAAAACACACGGGGGGGGGGGGGGGGGGGGGGGGGGCGAAGCCCTTTGTTAAATAATCAACAAAGTTACAAAACAACTAAAAAACCTATAAATAAAATAAATATATCTAGCGCTAAGAATAGCCAGGTATGCAAAGATCCCAATTAAAATATAGGTATACACAAAGAATAAACAAAGTTCGTAATTTAAGGAAATGCACATAAACACGGATACCGCGGTATGTCCAACCACTACACAGGTAGCTGTGTCCCCGCCTGTGTGGTGATGAAAAGGAAGGTTTACAGAAGTTCAAACGGAAATCCGCGATAATGAAAATTATATTCAGGTATACAGGGTGATTCATGAAGAAACAGAGAAACTTCGGGACGTGAATCTACATCTAAAAATAAGAAAAAAAGGTTCATATCCGGAATTGCTTCATTAGCGAGTTACAGCCGTTACAGGTAGCGAAAGATTTTGCCCGAATGAGCTGAAAAATTGAATAAAACAGGTTCCAGACCTGTAGCTACAGTAATTTTTAAGAAGGGTATCTAGCGAAATAACTTACGCAAAACTTAGTCTCGAAAATCATGTTTCGTTTACGTTTGAAGTAGATTAACTTTGTTAAATGGGCAATAAACACGTAACGTAAAGAATTTAATTCTGAAGGGAATAATGTAAAATAGACCAATAACAAACAAACTTATAAAAAACGTTTTTATTACATCGAAATAAAATAGAACTGTGAACAAAAATTTCAAATGCACCAAATTTTACACCTTCATTAAAGCCCAACAAATTTCGGTATAGCTTCGGGGGAACTGAAATGCGGCCGAACTCTATACAGTTCACCGATAACAGTAAATTCAAAAAGATATCTGTCTGTCTCTATCATACACAAGATAACAAAATTGCGGCTAAATGTCTCCGTGTGAAGAAATTTTCAAAATTGGCTCTTCACCAATTCCCCATGCAAAGGATTGCCGACCGCTATGCTAGGGCGGCACTTAGGTAGGTACGTCTGACGTGGTGCATGGTGCTTAACGTGCTCTAATGCCCTAAAATGCAGATTTTACTACAAATTAACCTGTTAATCTTTTAACGTCATCATTGAATAACTCTGGCAGCGGTTTTTTTGGTACAACAAATAACGCACTGTTGTAGCCACACTTGTATTACTCATTTCGTGTTCAATGCTTCAATGCATTGTTAGTTATCTCTTAAATCTGTCTTTTATGACAAAGGTTACAGTAAACACAATTAGGTAGGTATATTCTTTTGGATGTAATCCTGTTTGTAAGTTCTTTGAATTTCTAGGCTCAGTCGAAATTGAAAATATGACATTTTCGTACCTAACAATTAATAGTACCTACATAACATCATGACAAGCACAAAGTATGTACTAATACTAGTACATTAGTATATTGTATTGATTTTTAAACGTTATCAAAAAATTCAGGACGATATTGTTTTATTTGAGTCTCCTAAACAATTCGATAAATTAGATTATAATTTATTGTAGTCTTTCTAAATAAAATACGATGTACACAAGCATAACAAATGATATTTATTTGTTAAAAAATAATATTCCATATTTCCATATAGATATAATATGGAAGTTGGAACGTTGAAACAAAAAAAACCTCATTTAATTCTTTATTTTACAACTTCTGTCAATCACTTTTAGCATAGTAATGTTCGCGCTGGATCTGACAACAGTGTTGGCCCTGCACGGGATGGAAGCATCTAAAAAAGGTTATATTCTACACTAAGTTACTTTGTTACTCCTCTACCAGAGGGCCTATAGTAGCGCACTAATGCGGCCAGGTAACTTTGACTTCCACGCTTGTTTTCATGTACATTAACTCTCTTCCCTTTATATACTCTTTGGTTTAACACAAGCCAAGGGATAGGTAGCATTAGGATTAGAAACCTCAGTATTTAGGCACATTGTAGGGGGGTCGATTGCTGATAACCCATTAATGGCTACATAACAGTTGTGTTAGGGGGTGCAATTATGGTCGAAAAAAAAAATGTAAGTGTTTTGTAATTTCAACTTCTACGAATTTCACGGTTCGGTGGTGGTGCTTGCTAAGTATGAAACAGTCGTAGAAGGAAACGTCCAATACCATAATACCATACATAGAGAGGTAGTGAATTGGGGGGTTAGTGTAGCCTGCATCAGTTCGATAGGGTGATTCACACATCAATAATATTAAACAAAATATGGTGCAGGTTATGTGACTTGCACAAATCAAGTGCATTTACAATTGACTACCCCACACTTACGTGATCACATGCTGTATTTCAAATGTAAGTGTTTTGTTAATGTAGTATGCAAATAGTTTTTTTTTTTTTGTTGCACACCCCTGATTCTCCACATATGACATCTCAGCAAAAAAAGAGTTAGACATCAGATCCCCCTAGTGATCCACTGTACGTTTTCAAGATGTAAGTTGAAAGTCAAGGATTTTCATTAAGCAGGTTGCAGATTTTGAGGGGCAGGAGGGTTTCACTGCTTTCATGGAGGTCCTCCTGATCTGGTGGCATCAGCAGTTGACACCCCTTCAACCACACGATACTGATAGCCTCGATTACCGATACTCGCGTATTCTGCGGCTACTATAGAATGAGAGGGGGGACGATGAATGTGTTTTATCAGCTTTCCTAAAAAGATCGAATTTTCAACGAACTGTCTTATGGTTGTTATTGTAGTAAATTCCTCATTGCTATTTCAGTATTGTTGTTTTAAAAGCCCATCCTTGATTGAATAGTGTTTGAACACCGATCGATCGATTCGAGAAAACAAAACTTGCATTCGAAATGGAGCTTGTTATCCTGAATTTGCCTGTAGAGGAGCGCGAACAAATTGTCTGTCGGCCTAAACCAATATGACCCCCCTTTTTAACGACTCGAGATCCGCATTGATCAATGATTTCAATAAACTGAAGTAGGTAATAGAGGTTGTCACTATATATCCATGTACCTAGTTTGAGCTGAACTCTCGAGTACCTACTACACGAAGAGGATCAGTCGATTGCGCACTGTTTTCTTAGCAAATAGACCATTAAAGTTTTATCGTGTTGTTGTTGTAAACGGAGCTCACATCTCCTACACACTGTGTAAACGTTGTCTAGCGCGTTTTACCATTTTCGTTACTGTACCAAGTACTGCTAAGAGTTCATTCCTCTGACAACCGCTAAAGAAATCAGATGAATCGATCTGATCAATCCGCATGATATCTGAACCGATCCGGCTTCTAACGGGTACAACAGAGGCGGAACAGGTAAAAGGTGAACAGCTATCACTTCATTAGCCGTTCATATCCGTTCATTAGCCGTTCATACCCGATCATTAGCCGTTCATTAGCCGTTCATACCCGATCATTAGCCGTTCATACCCGTTAATTAGCCGTTCATACCTGTTCCTGCCAGAAGCAGTTCTACAGAACAATGGATAATTGAAGTGATAGCTGTTCACCTTTTACCTGTTCCGCCTCTGTTGTACCCGTTAGAAGCCGGATCGGTTCAGATATCATGCGGATTGATCAGATCGATTCATCTGATTTCTTTAGCGGTTGTCAGAGGAATGAACTCTTAGCAGTACTTGGTACAGTAACGAAAATGGTAAAACGCGCTAGACAACGTTTACACAGTGTGTAGGAGATGTGAGCTCCGTTTACAACAACAACACGATAAAACTTTAATGGTCTATTTGCTAAGAAAACAGTGCGCAATCGACTGATCCTCTTCGTGTAGTAGGTACTCGAGAGTTCAGCTCAAACTAGGTACATGGATATATAGTGACAACCTCTATTACCTACTTCAGTTTATTGAAATCATTGATCAATGCGGATCTCGAGTCGTTAAAAAGGGGGGTCATATTGGTTTAGGCCGACAGACAATTTGTTCGCGCTCCTCTACAGGCAAATTCAGGATAACAAGCTCCATTTCGAATGCAAGTTTTGTTTTCTCGAATCGATCGATCGGTGTTCAAACACTATTCAATCAAGGATGGGCTTTTAAAACAACAATACTGAAATAGCAATGAGGAATTTACTACAATAACAACCATAAGACAGTTCGTTGAAAATTCGATCTTTTTAGGAAAGCTGATAAAACACATTCATCGTCCCCCCTCTCATTCTATAGTAGCCGCAGAATACGCGAGTATCGGTAATCGAGGCTATCAGTATCGTGTGGTTGAAGGGGTGTCAACTGCTGATGCCACCAGATCAGGAGGACCTCCATGAAAGCAGTGAAACCCTCCTGCCCCTCAAAATCTGCAACCTGCTTAATGAAAATCCTTGACTTTCAACTTACATCTTGAAAACGTACAGTGGATCACTAGGGGGATCTGATGTCTAACTCTTTTTTTGCTGAGATGTCATATGTGGAGAATCAGGGGTGTGCAACAAAAAAAAAAAAACTATTTGCATACTACATTAACAAAACACTTACATTTGAAATACAGCATGTGATCACGTAAGTGTGGGGTAGTCAATTGTAAATGCACTTGATTTGTGCAAGTCACATAACCTGCACCATATTTTGTTTAATATTATTGATGTGTGAATCACCCTATCGAACTGATGCAGGCTACACTAACCCCCCAATTCACTACCTCTCTATGTATGGTATTATGGTATTGGACGTTTCCTTCTACGACTGTTTCATACTTAGCAAGCACCACCACCGAACCGTGAAATTCGTAGAAGTTGAAATTACAAAACACTTACATTTTTTTTTTCGACCATAATTGCACCCCCTAACACAACTGTTATGTAGCCATTAATGGGTTATCAGCAATCGACCCCCCTACAATGTGCCTAAATACTGAGGTTTCTAATCCTAATGCTACCTATCCCTTGGCTTGTGTTAAGCCAAGCGGATACGTTTATGACAACTAAGTAACTTATGAAAGAGCACTGTAAGTACATTACTTATGAGAATATAGGGGGTTGGTAGTAATAAATATCAATATCCGTGCCACCTCCGTATTTTACTTGAAGAAAGTGGTTGGGTAGATTACCTTTTGGCGAATAATATTCCTGTATGAAAGATCTCTATACTACCCTATTAAACGCAAAGGGGGTTACCGACAAATGAGATAATATCGTCTAGTACTTCTAGAGGACGTTTTACAACTTATAATAGGCTATATTTGAGGTATCTGCACTGTAAATAGGGATAACGTTATAAAAAGAACTCCATATCTGCAGAAATGCCTTACTATATTAATTTAAAGTTTAAATATCTTAACGCCATATGAACTGTCTTTACCTCCTTTGTGCTTAGTAGGGCAGTATAGATTTCATTATGAGTCTGTAGGGTGGAGGTAATAATACATAACAATATGAACGGCGCGTCAGTATTTTATTTAAAACTAAAACAAAAAAATTTATATGTATAAACAATTACGGAGGAACAAAAGACTTACAATTTCCACAAATATTATACTATCGACCGCCTCGCAGATATAAATGTTGAAGGGGTGATCGTCGATCACCCCCTCGGCGATGTGTTTAAACAGGGGGGGTGATAATTGTAACACCCCCCCTTTGGCCATCATGAAGTCGTTCTGAAAGACTATACATTTAAGAAGGGAATAATTTGAAATTCACTTACCGCATCGGTCGCAAGTATGGATAGTATTAATATTTTTTTCTCTGTAACAACAACAGTTAGTTACTTAGTTAAAAAACTGGGGAGATATTTACCATACGGCTGCAGCTCATCGTTGGACTCTATTTGTCCAATTAAATATGGAATACTGTTATCTGTAATTGGAAAATTTATTGTATTAAAGTATTCATTTACAAGAATAGATCCTTACCGCTCATTATAACTGTTTGACTGAATTAAAAACTCGTCTTCAGGATTCATTTACTATTAAAAGTGCATATTAAGGGGAACCTACGATAACATATCTATATACAGTTCGGTAACATAAACAATACGTTAAATGAGCATTTATACAGCTCGTAAAAATTGATTTTTTCTCAAATTATCGACTATTATGACAGCCTTACTGGTGTAATTGTCGTTCGGTGCAATTTGTTTAAATAGTAGTCTTTGACTACTGAATAAACAACGGTAGTTGCTGATTAGTAGTGCATATATGGGGTGGACGCTTTATGAAAACACCTTGAAATACATATCTCGAAAACTGCGAATTGGGTGACAAACAGTTTTTAAATGCACGTTGTTTCGTCCCCTGGACGAGGGGGCTAATCTACTGATATCAAAGTCGACCGGGGGGAGCAAACTGTGAAATCTTAAACGGGGCGAACTCCAATATTTTTATTGCAGATTCGGATTTCTCACACATAAAAATACTCAAGTTTTGCTCGAAAACCTTTTTCGATTCGTGATAATGGCTCTGTAATCACAAGAAACCAGATTTGGCGAATATCTCGAGAAATTACACATTTCCCTCACATAGTGCTGCAATCTAAAACAACCTTGATTAGAGTTATAGAACAGCCTGTGTAAGAAATGGTATAACAGTTGTGTCTATATTTAAAGTGAATTAATTTTCTCGCATTATCGAATATTATAAACAGCGGTATGACAAATTCTAAGTACTGCCTTACTGACGTACCTACTTCATTATCTTTCGGTAACGTTTGTTGAAATAGTAGCCTTCGATGCTTATATTTGCGATTTACGATTTTAATGCAAAAAATATAGGTTTTTGAGGAGTTACAATCCGCTGGCCGCCCCGTCAGTATTAGAATTTACTTTTGCAGTTATGTACTTCAAATTTATATTATAAATGTAAACAATTTCATGTATTAATTTGCGTAAGTGCATTAGACATAATCCTCGTTTTACGCTAAGGGGGGATTGTTCAAACACCTCCAAATCTCGGACCAATAACATAAACAGTCTGTTTTGTCCTTAAAATAACTTATTTTTACAATTTTGCTTTGTTGCGATGCTATAGACGAAGGCCCGCGAACGCGCACGATTGCGGCTGGAATTCATGATGCGAAAGTCGTATCTTAGTCTGTGTTTGTTATTTTGCTGATTGTTTTCATACAAACGAATGCAAGTTTTAAGTTGGGGATTATAGCTGTTTTGATCATTTATTTCGAAATCAAGTATAGATCAACGTTAAAAAATTTTGCACCCCTCTGTTGCACAATTTTCGCTTATTCGAAGTTTAGAATGATGATTGTGAAATTGTAATAAATGTCGGTTTTATATGCATTTTCTTTCGTAGAATTATATTCCCGGAAAATTAAGTATTAATTTGCATAAGTGCATTACTCGTTGTCCAAGTAGGAAGACAAATTCTCTAAGCTGCTTAAACTCAAGTGAAAATCGCGTAGTAGGGAAGGAATTAGAGTAGCGTATATGAATGAAACATAGTAGTAATATAGTAAAGTAGGTAATATAGGTAGACGAACTTATCTACGTTTCTAATTTGCACGTAACAAACGGTATAGGAGAATAGTAGACGTACGTTAGCAGTAGTAGAAGACGACGGAACACGAGTGTATATGGCTATCCTTTTTCGCAGGGTGCAGGTGGGGCTGAGGGGAAGGGCTTTAAAGTATTTGCAAATTTTAGCGCTCTTAACTTTTTTTTAACTTTCCAGGAGGGTTTTAAAACTTATTACTCACATTTCCTTATATAGACTCAAAGGTCAACTGTGGTGCACGTGTTCTTTTCGCATACATGATAGTGTTATCGCCGTTTACTAGAAAGTACGATGACCGCCCTGGGGTGCAGGTGTCGTCTCGCGTGTCAGCATTCTTTGATTCCCACGACGGATACGTGATAGTGTTATCGTTCGTCTCGCGTGTCAGCATAATTTGATTCCCACGACGGGGAATGCAGGTGTTCCTTTCGCATACGTAGCAGTATTATATTTTTCCCATGGGAAATACTACGCCCACTCTAGCGTACTGCTAACCTCAACAAAAATTGTACGATATATACTTGAAATTGTATCCGCCCATAATTATTAACTACTATACCGCCAACCCCGTCACAATGGCCACTCCGCGAAAACATTCAAAGTTGTCGCTCAAGAAGAACGTGAAACCGTCGACCAGTTTCGTAACACCGGCGCCGCCGCCGCCAAGTAACGACAGTTTAATGCGAAACTTGTTGCTGAAAAAGTGCGAGAATGTGCCCTCAAATTTGGAAAGTGACAAGTACAGCATAATTACCATTATGTCGGAGGACGAGAGCCAGCAAGCCAAACTGCGGTAAATATGATTCTATTAGTGTGCCTATTTTTTTGACAACCGCAAATACGCTCGTACGCTTATATGTATTTATTTTTGCAGTAGTCCGGAACACATGGGGGAAAACCACGCGCTTGAAGAGCTGCTACAGCAGCTGGAAGGAAATGCGCAACACCTATACGAAGCTGATCGGTAAGTAATCAATTAACAATGTTTTGTTGTCAACATTAATCGTGAAAAAGATGTGTGTGTAATATCAATTCCTTACAGAATAATCGCTACGCCCCACATGAGTGAAGTGCAAAGATCGCCGCCACCACCGCCACCGGCGGTTCCACCAACACCCCCACAACACCAGCTGTCTGTGGAACGATAGTAAGTGAAAGTACCGCTCATAAATATGAAGATGTTAACGAACATTTGTTTTAAATTGTATAGCCGACACGGGGGAAAAAATATTCAGCAAATGGCGGACCTGTATGCGAGCGACGGAACAATTTTTGCGCGAGGCACCCCATCTCCACGAACGCCGCAAGAGCTTGCCGAACGATCCTGCACGTGGCTGCAAGATATGTTACCGGATTATCAGGCACAATTGGAAGCCACGAGGAACAACATCGCCCGCTTGCAAACGGAGTTGGAGGCGTCTCGAACGCAAGAATTGAAATTGTTAGACGACATGGGCCGCATACAGGAATACCTGAAATTTGTGCAGCAACAACAGAAGTGGTGAACGTGTAAATAAACAAGCGTACCTAGTGTAAATAGTGATAGTTGTGAGTGAGTAGTTGTAGATATTAGATTGCTTTGCAAATAATGGAAATAACTGTAAGTAGCTCTATATAAACGTAGTAGGTATGTAAATTTCGTATAATAAATTACGCTATATAAACGAGGTGTTTATTTTTAAAAATGCAACGTAGGTGTTTTGTTTAGTAGAAGAAGGTAACGTACCATAATAGACGTACGTTTGCAGTATTTTTTAAGCAGTTCCTAATGAAATATTAAGTTTTGAAAGTTAGAAGTGGTTGGCCCTCCAAAAAGTAATGCTTTTACAGCTACTCGAATTTGAAAGTACATACGTAAGTATCGTAGGCCTCCTGTTTTTCACAAAAAATGCTAAAAAAACCCTAAAACCAATAACATTTCCGAATTCTAACTGTAACTTTTCACGTGCAACCGCAGTTAGTTACACAATGACTTCTTTTAATATAATAAGCGGAAGGAAGCTAAATTTAGATCGCTTTACTTGGAAGATAAACGACAGGATTACAAGGTATTTCTTTAAATTGAATATTTTAACCCACTAAAAACGTATACGAGTTAAAATATCAATTTCTCGCAAAAAATTAAAATACCAAAATGGGACATTTCGCAACTTCATTCTAACTTCCTGAAATTCATGCTGTAGAAACTCCGTTTTTACTTATACATATCCAAGGTACATTTGGACTTTTAATATGGCCACCAATATAGCTGCTGATGAAGGAAAGCTTTTACATAATAAAAAACATGTGCAAATTCAAGCTTTCCTTTAATATTTTTTACATTGTATACAAATGGTGTCGCTTAAAAAATATATATTGTAACTTCAGTTACACATTTTACGTTCTTATTTCCAATTTTACGCGAGGCTTCTTAATGTTCTTATACGGGGGGGTCGTCAATAGTGCGTGCACACACAACGGGCGACAGAATTCTACCAACTTCCTCTATTTTACGCCTAAAACGATAACTATCCAGCGCTACCCACGATCCTTTTCTCGCTTCCGCATATGCAAAAGACCACACTACCATTATGTACACCTTATTCTGAGCCTCGTTAAATGTGACTTTCTTCTTCATCACTCACGTTCTCGCCAGAGGACATCGACGAAGCTGAAGATTCGCTGCATACCCATTGATTTAATTCGTTTGCAAATTCCTCCAATCCAGCTTCATTTAGCCTTTTCATAAGGCACTCGACACAATACTTATAATTTAAAAACTTATCGCATATTGTCCCACCCAACGTAAATTTATCGGCAAGCGCGTTGCACTGCTCCTCACTATAATCACCTCTCCCGTACACAACCTCGTGTTGGGTCAAACACGAGCGCGGAAAACTCTTGTTTCAGGCGTTCCACTGCCGTTCTAAGATCGGTGGCTTTCACCCACGATTCTGCAGCGTATGCCATCCACATGTTTACGATTGGAAATCATACGCGCCGCATTATATAGCACATCACCCCTTCCACATTTACATATATCGCAAACCATCAGTCAAGTTTAGCACCCGTGATTTAGCCACGTGACCTAGCAACGTTCAGAACCTGTGATCCACTTAGCCAAGTTCAGAACCCGTGTCCTACTTTACCCAAGTTCAGAACCTACTTTAGTGAAGGCTCCGAATGACCTCTATTTAGTTTTGAAAGTCACCACCTCTCCCTCGTAAAATAGTAAGGCCGATTCTAACCCAGACGACCTTTAGTTTTGAAAGTCACCGCCAGGGGCGTCGTAACCTTGACCTGAGTTAGTCACCACCCGTAAAATAGTAAGGCCGATTCTAACCCAGACGACCTCTATTTAGTTTTGAAAGTCACCGCCAGGGGCTCGTGACCTTGAACTCGACCTCTGAATGACCTCTATTTCAATCTTAGCCGCGATACAAACCCTCACAGCCACGTTCAGAACCCTACTTTAGCCCCAGTTCAGAACCCCAAGACTCCGAATGACCTCTATTTAGTTTTGAAAGTCACCACCGTCGTGACCTTGAACTGAGTTCAGCTGACCTCTATTTACTTCTCAAAGTCCTCGCCAGCTTTACCTCCCCGTTCACACCACCCCGCTGCCAGTTACATTCGTATAGTTTACGTGAGCGCACACAATGTAAGGCCGATCCTAACCCAGAGTGACCAGTAACCTACAGAGTAAACACGTGTTCAACCGCTAGTGCCCTTCACCTACTAAAAACGTCTCGGTGAAATGTAAGGCCGATTCTAACTCATTCGACCTCCATTTAGTTTTGAAAGTCACCGCCAGGGGGTCGTGACCTTGAACTGAGTTAGGAGCGGCATAAGTGCAACCTCTATTTACTTCTCAAAGTCACCGCCAGGGAAGCGTGCTTTACCCCCGCTTCAGCACCCTCCCGCTGCCATTTACATTCGTATCGTCTACGTGAGCGCACATCGATACAATGTAAGGCCGATCCTAACCCAGAGTGACCTTGAAGTCACCTTTTCTCACTAAAAACATCGTGAAAATGTAAGGCCGATCCTAAATCAAAAAGTCACCAGATTTAGTGACTTTTCTAGTGACCTTCAAGTAACGTTTTATGACTAAAAACATCGTGAAAATGTAAGGCCGATCCTAAATCAAAAAGTCACTAAAAAAGTCACTAAATCTAGTGACTTTTTGATTTAGGATCGGCCTTACCTACCTACTAGGTAGTGCTACCGTACTATTATTATTGCGGAACAATACTGTATCTGAGCAATCAGGCGAATATTGCCCGGCTCCAAAAACTGCAGAATAAGGGAATGCGTATAATATTGAAGGTGAATAAGTACACGAAGATAAAGGACATGCTCAAGGTGTTGGGATGGTTGGATGATGTGCATGCCCTGTTGGAATACCATATGTTGCTCTTTATCTATAAAATGGGGAAGGGATTGTTACCCAATTACCTCAACAAATATAATAATATATAAGGGACAAGCACAATTACCCAACGAGAATACGCAATGAATTGATAGTAAGCAGATCTAAAAGTGCTGGAGGATATAATTCTGTGTTTATAAAGGGTATAAAGGGGAGTTAGAGAGTATGTAACTTGAAAAATGCGGCAAGTGTGGATATATTCAAAAGACGGTTGATAGAATCCTTAAATGTGCAAATGTATGAAAAATGAATATTTCTATAGTGTATTATCTCTGTAGATATTATGCATCATGATGATGTTGAAAAATAGCTATTTACTATTACCATCTATTACATTACATTACAAAGTTCCACCAGTACAGCGCTTTCCTTGAAGTATCACTTTACCTTTATTCAAAAATCAACATTCTGTAGAGTTTGATTTGAACAAACTGTTATATGATTCAAATTACGTTGAACGTTGAACCTCGTTATTGATTATTCACTCACATATCTACAATCTACAATAATTTTATATTTTAATAAAAATTTTATTTATGATATTACGAACAAGCCTAAGATAAAGAATAATTGAATAATTATGAAAGCAAGTAGTCACTTAGTTATTTCATGTTCAATTATTCCATCACTAATTGGGCAATTTAATAATTGCAAAAAACAAACCAATAAAAATATAATCTTTATTAAACACTCCATATCGAAACTTAACACATCGTAAATATCAAAATAGAATTCATTTAAAACATTTAATACAACAAACTTGCCTCCGCAACTCTTTAACAATTCGTCGGTTTCGTAAATACGGCATAAAGGTACGTTGAAAAGTTGCGTGCAAAGACAGCGGTATTCAAACAAGAAGTGTATTAGCTAAATCACACTGCGCAAATGAAACTCTATGCAAGGCTAATTCCGATATACCGTGAAAATGGACCAAAGCGCCGCTAATAACGAATAAATGAAATATTTGATGAGAATGTAACCAAATGTCAAACTTTCCGGGAAAAAATCTTTCGGGTATACGTAAAGCGTATAGTACCGCTCCCGCAATATAAAGTAATCCCATCAAGAGTAACCAAGCGAGACTATTTAAGCTGACGCTGTTAAACCAACCCTCTAAAAAACCGTAATGAACGGCCGGAATTATACCGCTTAAACCGAAAGATATAAAAAGTGCGGCACGGAACGGTCTCCATTCGGGTACGGAAAATTTATCTAAAAAACTAATGAGAATAGTGGCAACTCCTAATACGCACACTGAAATTAAATAAATAACCTTAGGATGAAAGTGACAATAAAAACCGTAATACAACCAGGGTACATTTGAACACATTATTAAAAGAGAAATACCGCAATAATCTAATTTAGAAAATAAATGGCTAACAAATTCGGAATGACAACATACTGTATGAAATGCAAACGAGAAGCCCAAACAAAAGATCGCTCCGGCAAAGAATATTCCAAAAACAAGTTTCTCTTGCAATTGTATCTCCAGATTAGGATGGATTAGAAAGTAAGCCGCAATACCTGGAAATTAGACGTCACAAAAAAAATGTCGTCGTCAATTTAAACACTTACATATAAATGCGATGCAGCCGATTAAGTGAGTCCAAATATTACCCGTTTCCGTATGAATGCGAAATATGCTTTTGAAACACACTCTAAAACTGGGCAAGGGTGGTCTATGGCCGTACTTTAAATAATCGTTGTCCTGCAGCCAATGGGGTAACTTACTAAAATGGCAAACGTTCCAACTCGCTTGAATTAATTTTCGCACGACTTGTTCCGCCTGATCGGCAGCACTGTGCGCGAAACTGATAAAATCATTTTCCTGTTCTTCTGCGGTAATCTAAAAGTACATTGTAGATGTAGATTAAATTACGATAAACTTGGGGGGCGGCAAAGATTCTTACACTATTCTTACAGTTTTGACGTCGTGACATGACAGCTACGTCCGTACGCTCACAAAAAGATTAATCGAAAGAAGCCAAATTTCAAATTAATCACTAAAAGATAAGATAAAGCTCCCAAGTACGTGTCATACAACCTCAATAATAATTTACATTATTATATAAGAGATTAAAATAGTAGCAGTACTACTAACACTACTAACTAATCTGATTATATATTGGCACGTTTGGCTTCAATTTTTGATGAATATTGTTAATAAATTGCTAACTACGTTACACAACTAAATGTCACATTGCGTTTAATGTTATTACGAGAACGTCGAGAACGTTTCAAGGTTCATTATGCACTGTACCACGTGGTCATTTACGATAGCGATTAATGGAAAGGATTATTAAGGTCATAGTGAGTGAAATTATTATAGTATAATCATTGTCTTCTTAATAAACAATGGCATAATTTATACTCTTTTAATTTAATAGATTATTCATTTCATCAAAAAATGGTAATGACGAAACCAAGCCACAGATTACATGTGCAAAAGCTATTGATGAAACGTTGCCAAATTTCTGTACTTCGTACGCGAAGTGGAATCGGTAAAAATATACTTAAAACACCTGAAATCATTGAATCCTTATTTTTCATCAATGCTCGAAATAATAGCTACCGGGTTACCGTGCTAGCATTTACGGTTTATTAACGGTCTGACCGATTCACCCCTTAATTCAAACGAGTTTTACGAAAAAAGAGTGATAAAATTGACAATTGACAATGCCGCTTTTAATTGTCACTCGCCAGCTGTTCCTTCGTATTATTTAGCAAAATTACCGTACGAAGTATTTTTTATCGTTTACAAGTTAAAAATATGTCTAGTAATAAATGACTTTAAACGTTAAATAGTTTTATTCGTAAGTAAAAATGCCTTCGTCGCTGTACGTTTTGATATTTCGAATTTTTAGAAAATGTCGCACTATAGAGACGCGGAAAATTCTGTAGATTCGTTTGATGAGATTGCAGGTGGATCGGGCGATGTCATACTTCGACGTAGACGTATGTGGGATCCCGATAGTGAATCTATCACCTCCGAAATAAAAGATCTTCTAGATGACGATGTCAACTCTTTGGTAAGACTGTTAGCTGTTGTCGTGGTGGTGTAGACCGGTTTGACGGCGAGTGCTTTGTAACACTTCAGTTAGCCGAATTTCGTCAAATCTGCAACTTATTTTGTACTATCTACTCATTTGATTAGCACAATTTTGGTGGGTAAGATGGTCGGTATTACCTTTTGTTTTTAATTTACGGCAGTTAACATCACTAACAATTTTTTGAAATACTTAGATCTTTGGATTAATAAATTATTATTATTATTATTATTATACCTACTTGTACGATAAGGAACATGTGACACCTATCTGTTAACTCACGAAGCTGCGAAAACTGTCTCCACCGTTTAAACATTGTAATTGTTACAAGCTACAAGCGACTAGATTAACTTTCATAGAAAGGGTCCTTTTATGCTATGCACCGTTTGTCGTATTACCGATAGTCTATACTACCGTGTGGATGTTAACGACGATGGGGGCATTTGATTAATTTGGCAAATTCAGGTAGAAGAAGATTGTATAGGTTGTCCGCTACCTTCGACTCCCGAAGATGAAAATGTTTTAGAAACAGAAATGAGCGATGTACTTAAGGCGGCAGTCCTAGGTATGAAAAAAAAACGCTCCTTCTAAACTTAATTTATCGCATACATTTTAGGTGACGAATTGGACATTACGACGTTAGCGCAAAATGCGGCAGGTCAGGCGGAACACGTAGTTAGGAGATTAATACAAGTTAGTTGGAACGTTTGTCACTTTAATAAATTACCGGACTGGTTGCAAGATAATGATTTTTTAACGCACGGCCATCGACCGCCTCTGCCTAGTTTTCGTGCATGTTTTAGAAGTATTTTCAGACTTCATACGGAAACCGCAAATATATGGACACATTTGCTGGGATGTGTCGCATTTATAGGTAAGCCTTAAATTTATTTTCCTCGAGATGTGTACATTAACGCTTTTGCTCTGCCCGCATTCTAAATTTAATTCCAACAATGTAACGCTTAAGCAGAATGCAACAATCTTGTGAAAGTTATAAATTGCTACAGGTATTGCCGCATATTTCCTAATGCGACCGACTGTCGAAATACAACTACAGGAAAAAGTCGTTTTTGGAGCATTCTTTGCAGGCGCCATTATATGTCTGGGATTTTCGTCAATGTTTCATACATTGAACTGCCATTCGCAGTTCGTCGGAAAACTGTTCTCCAAGCTGGACTATTGCGGAATAGCGTTGTTAATCATGGGATCGTTTGTGCCTTGGCTTTATTACGGATTCTACTGCCATTTTAAGCCCAAGGTTGTTTACTTATCAGGAGTGTGTGCGTTAGGAATCACGAGCATTATGGTTAGTTTGTGGGACAAATTTTCGGAATCGGCATGGAGACCGTTTCGCGCCGGAGTTTTTATGACGTTTGGATTGAGCGGTATCGTGCCGGCGATTCACTACGGAATTATGGAAGGATGGCTGAATAAGATGAGTCAAAAAAGCCTAGGATGGCTACTTTTGATGGGCACACTGTATATTGTCGGAGCAATGTTATACGCATTAAGAGTTCCCGAACGATTTTTTCCTGGCAAATTTGATATTTGGTTACATTCTCATCAGATTTTTCATATTTTTGTGTTGGGAGGTGCTTTTGTACATTTTCATGGCATATCAGAAATGGCCATGCACAGGGTAACGGTAGGTCAATGTGAAATACCGGATACGCTTATTTATTAAATTTTTGTTACATTCGATTCTAGTTTTTACTTGAAAAATTATATGTACCTTACATGTATGTGTGTTGCAACCCATTTGGTTTAAATTGAAATAGATCATTTTTCGTAATCACATTGACTGTTTAACAAATATAAGTTACGCTTTTAAAGCATCGTTAGAAGATAATTTAAAAAAGAAACAACCTTGTAGGATCATGAAAACAATGAACTGGTATATATACGTAATGTTACATGTTGAAATAAAATTGTAAACAAAAATGGCACTTGTGTTAATTTCTTTCGTCTTAAAGACGCAACCTTATTTTTGTTTTTGCACACAAATATGGGTGGTTTTCCTCCAAAGGGACAAATTCAAAAATACAACGTCGCCATCCTTATGGGAAAATGTTCTCAAACAGTCCGCGAATTATAATAAACGGGGCAAGTTTTGTTTTTGTTTAGTCTGTTTGGTGGAAAACTAAATAAAACATCGATATATCGATGCATAACAATAAGTAAACTAAAAACCGTCGATGGTTAAGTGACAGTTAGCCGCATGTCGAAATGTATAATGTACATGTAGTTATCGCTAAACTCTTTACATTCAGTACTGAAATTGTGGAAATGGACCGTTTTGTAACATTTCCAATTTCGCTGTAAACATGAACGTCAGTATTACTTTTATAATGTTGCGAATATTGTAAGAACTTTCATCATCATTTATTGTATTTTGTCGCTTTACCATTATACATATAGGTGAGTGTTAATCTTCATATCACTTGCTTTGTATAACCTCACTCACAAGCTTTGGCTAATTATCACACTCGATTTTTTTAAATTTATGTGAGTTTATTATTAACGATCTTTTACAGGTACGGCGACCTTTTTCCTCTGCTTCACAGGGACAGACATACAATTTCAAGAAAAACTTGTATTTGGCGCCTTTTTCTTAGGTGCCATATTTTGTTTGGGATTTTCTTTTATATTCCACACGGTTAATTGCCATTCAAAATTAATCGCAAATTTATTTTCCAAATTAGATTATTGCGGAATTTCTCTGTTAATAATGGGTTCGTTTGTACCGTGGGTATATTACGGATTTTATTGTAATTTCAATAGAAAAGTTATATATTTATCGGCGGTAAGCGTTCTCGGATTGCTAAGTATAACCGTAAGTCTGTGGGATAAATTCTCGGAACCTGCGTGGAGAACTTTTCGTGCCGGAGTCTTTATGACGTTTGGATTAAGCGGACTTGCACCTGCCATCCACTACGGAATATCGGAGGGATGGTCTAACAATTTAAGTTTGAAAAATCTCGGTTTATTACTATTGATGGGATTATTGTATATAACAGGAGCCGTAATGTATGCCCTCAGGATTCCCGAACGATTTTATCCGGGAAAATTTGATATATGGTTGCATTCGCACCAAATTTTTCACGTGTTTGTACTCGGAGCAGCTTTTGTACATTATCATGGCATATCAGAAATGGCAATGCACAGAGTTAGTGTAGGTGAATGTGATACATCAGATACATTTAGTACATAATAATAATACTTAGTATGTCTTTAGAGTGTTTATTTATACAATATTTAATAGCTCGCCAATAAAAATTATTTAATTTTGTTTTTATAAAGTTCTAGAAAAGAAACCTCTGCAGGGCTATCGCGAACTAATATTACAAATGAGGGAGTGCCAGCTTCTACGATAAATCTGTAAAGACTTGTGAGAAAATTTTAAATATAATTTGCGTAAACGTACTCGTTGCGTTTCAGTACATCTCTCAATTTGGTATCCGTGTTTATAAGATACAATTTGCCGGAAGATTGATTTTCAAAGTAGACGCGCAAATTTGCGACGTTATACTTTCTTTCGATATCCCACGCAGGGGACTCTTCAAAAACTCTATTTAAATGTTCACAAAATCTAGAAACATTTGTTACCGGTAAACTTAACAACAAGGCAGACTTACAAATCGTCCTCCTCAAATTCCTGTATAAAATCCATAATTCTATACTCGGGATACGTAAATATTACGGGCCAAACTAATTTTGCCCCGTTCAAATGTACCATACAGTTTGAGAGTTCGGGAACTAACGGCATTAAATCCCCCTCTAACGTAACGCCAAGTTCGATAATCGCTTTCATTAATTTTTCATCCGAGGCTTTTTTTTTTTCTTCCAACTTGCACATTTTGCGCAAATTCTTTTCCGCTTTTTTTTTCTCATTCAAAATCGTCTGTCGTAATTGCAACATTTCAGAATTACGATTCTCGCTTAATAGTACATCACAGTATTCGATTCCTTTACTAAATTGTTTCACTTCCAGGCAGCATTTAGCAGCACGAATTGTAGCCTTACGATAATTTGGCTTTAACCTTAATGCCCACTCACAATCGCGTAACGATGAACTAATATGGAAAGTTTTTGATATTTGCAATTCACAATTGACTACTTACCGGTAATTCTTTAAGAAATAATTTGCGGCAGCCCTGTTATTGTAAAGTAAAGAATCTATATCTGCATTATTACATTTTACTTTTAATCCTTCTGTATACGCGATTATGGCTAGACGATACTTTGCGTGCTTAAAATTGAAGTTACCGTCGTCTTTATATGCATTTGCGAGTTCTATAAACTAACAATTTAGCATCGTGTTTTAGCATTATGCAACAACCTTCGGGTGTATTTTCGTTCGGATCGTATTTTAACTGTTGAAGACCCTCCATTAGAGGACTTACTTCTTCACCCGCTTCCGGCGATTTCTTCATGAAAAAAGGATGTTTTTCCATTTCCTAAAAAATTCGAGAGATGTATCAAAATTCATTTGTAACCATATGATTTTTACCTCCTGCCATCGATCCTCTGGCCATCCTTCTGTATACGGACGTTTTTGTAATCCATCTATGAAGTCGTCTAATTCTTTGTCCAATTTTGCTGCCAAAGATAATCGCTCTTCGTTCGTCATATGTTGCATCGTTCAATTTTATTGTAAAACTGCGTGTAAAAATGAATCAAGTGAGGTTATGGTTAAAGTAGATGGACTTCTTAAATGTATGGCTATGGATTATGCTTTTTGTTCTGCTCAAATATTTTTAGTAGTTCAAATTCGACTATTAAAAACATTGTAACTATTGTCATTTTTTGTTTTAACGCCACCATCTGTAACGTTCAGGTATCAAGTATATTGGGGGGCAATTTTGAATAGTTTCACCAACATCGCTTTTGTAAAATGTTAAATTAAAATGTATTGCGATTGCGTATTAAAAAATCACGTATTATTTTACCTGTGATATTAGTTTATGCACAGTATACCTTATGTATTTACTTGAATGGATTTAATTCTTTTTAGTCTTGTATTCCCCACAGAACACTTACTTTGTATTCCCTGTGGATCATTAAACTCTCTGGAATTTTGAATCTTTAATCGACCCTTTACGAAGTCGTTTATTCGTTTCAATTTCAAATAATAATGAATTTTTAGAGTTAATAGTTTGCTTTTTTTGGAACAGAAACAACTGTAAAAATGGAAAACTTTTTCGCTCCGTTAACGATATCTAAAAATAGTTCTACATGTTGATTAAATCATATGTGTATTTGGATTAAATGCGTTATCTAAATTTTTTGGTTATGTTTATAAAACCTTATCAACAAAACTCGATGATAAGTATTTCTAGTTTAGTTTGTCGTTACAAGTCTTGATCGCTGTCAATTAATTATAGATACAAATGGAATTGCAGTGCAACGTACAAACGTACGAATGGGGCAAATTGGGTTACGATAGCAAAGTAGCTGTCCTTCATAAATTATCGAATCCCTCGTTCGAAGTAGATGATAATACACCTTACGCAGAATTATGGATGGGTACACATGGAAATGCTCCATCGAAAGTTAAGGAAAACGGTCAACTTTTGTCGTCTCTCATAGAGGAAAAACCGCAATATCTAGGAGATTTGGTACTTTGTAGGTTCGGGAACGAACTACCTTTTTTGCTTAAGATACTTTCTATAAATAAGGCACTTTCTATACAAGCGCATCCGTCTAAAGACATAGCCGAAGAACTGCACAAATCTCATCCGGAAATTTATAAGGATCCTAATCACAAACCCGAATTTACGATCGCACTAACAAAATTTGAAGCTTTGTGCGGTTTCAGACCAATTGATGAAATAAAGGGGTTCGTGAAGAATATTAGAGAGCTCGCGACAATCGTCGGTGTAGATATGGCGGAGAAGTTTATATGTAGTAATGAAACAAACGAGAAGGAAATGCTTAAACAGTGTTTCAGAAGTTTAATGCTATGTCCCGAAGATTTTGTCACCCACCAACATAAACAAATGTTATTTAAATTTTCGGCTCTCGATGAAAAGACACGTTTCGATCAGATGGCACATCTATTCGAGCGTCTGTCTTCTCAATTTCCAAACGACATTGGCTGCTTCGTTATATATTTCCTAAATTATGTTGTCCTACAGCCAAATCAAGCTTTATATTTGGGACCGAACGAACCTCACGCTTATTTATCTGGCGACTGCGTGGAATGCATGGCTTGTTCCGATAACATTATTCGGGCCGGCTTAACGCCGAAATACAAGGACGTGGAGGCGTTGTGCCGTATACTTACCTACAATTCGAAACCGGCTCACGACCAGCTCTTACAACCCGTTAGAGAAGATGCATTTTGTCAGCTATTCAAACCTCCCGTTCCCGATTTCGCCGTAGTCAGAATCGAAATACCTGTGAACTTAAAAAGCTACACCTTAAAACGGAGGGAATCGGCCAGTATACTAATCGTAATCAATGGTAGTGGAAAAATGGCTTTTACAAATCTGAAAGCGGGCGTCGTTTTATTTATACCCGCGAACGAGAAGAGCGAAATTGTCGATATTGCGTCAGATATGTTAATGTTTCAAGCTATGGCCAATGTGGATTTGTTTTAAACGTATATATTTATTTTCTTAAAAGTTACAGCTTTAACATTAATTAGTGACTAGTGCAAATGTTACCTAAATCTATAAGGTACGGGTTTTATAAATATTCTAAATCACATAAAATATATTTGTAGCTATTAACAATATACACACACAAAAAAAATCTTAGGAGCGTTTGTTTGACTTTAAAAAAATTGTTAAAGAAAGCGATACAGCAATCAGCGAAACGTTTGCAATACATCCGTTACTGTTGTTCCCCTCATGTGGATTAACCAATCCTAACTGATTGGGTTCGTCTACTTCATTATTTAATTGACTTCCCGCGGCAGGGTACCAGGTAGTCGACGATGACTGCGTATTTCGTCTCTCCCAATCAACCGGAATAATTTCTTTTCTCAGCTCTAAAAAACCGCAGTTATAATTTTGTTTACGAAAAAATAAAAATTGCGCAACGATATTTTATGAAAAAAAATAATTATATTGACGCATTGACCTACATTTAAGCGTACACGTTTTTTTCTAAAGATACTTATCGAGAAACCTTCGATCTTCAGTTTTTAAGATATGGAGGTCAACGTGGCTATCTCGGAAATAAAAATTACCGCTCGTTACGTAAAGGACTTTTTTTAGTCTAAGTGAATGAGAAAAAGGGTTCAAGAACATAAACAATATTAGAAAATATTTTACTATTACTAATATTCGATGGCAACAATTTGCGGCAAAATGAAATTATATTCAATCTGGAAAGCAATTTCTTTCGATTTATTTATATTATAAAATTTGTTATAAACTATAACTGTCGCATTATTGTTAATGTGTTTTACTTGTAGTAGGTACCTAAACATTTAACTATCACTACTACAATCTATAAAACGACAGATTCGGAGATCCACATGAATGGCAGCTACCAAGGTGAGTCTCACTGTGAACAGTGTGAACACCACTGACCTGTATCATGTCAGTGGTGAACACCCATTAGAATATTTCAGGGACTACTTTCATCTGAATTTTGAAAATTTGGGCAACAAGGTTTTCGGGCAAATAAAATAATGGCAGTTAAAGACACTCAGGTTTGTCGTCTTGTCTTTGAGAATAATTTAAACATGCGAATATAAATATCTCCATATTTTGCGAACTGTCATAGCAGATTTGCTGGATGATCTACCCTTAGATCAATTGAGAAGTTGCTGGTACTAATTATAGATGGTGCTCCACCTCACTGTGGGATACAGTGACTCTATTACAAACAGTGACGACAAGCGAAGCGATGTATCGATTTTTATTGGCCGTGGCATATTTTGCCTCATAATAGGTGTTTTCTTTTTGCATTTTGTGGTACACTTAAGGCACCTCTGTCAATACACACCATTCGTTTTATAAAAATAATTTGACTCAGTTCTCAATAACCCTATTCGTTTTAAAAGCTTTGTTTAAGTTTTATATTAACCTGAGGCAGAAATGTTTACATGACGCAAGACACTTCAATCACGTGATGATTGTGATTTTACCTAACCCTGTGGCACAACTGTGGCGATGCAAAAAGAAAACACCTAATGGCGGCCTTACTACTGTGTTTACCTTTGATTAGCGTGTGATTATTATTTGGATTTAGCACGTTGCTAGGATACCACCTTTGAGTTCGTAGAAACACGCCCAAAATTTTGCCTCCTAATGGCGAATGGGTGGAGCTAATCGCTGCTTGTCGTCACTGTTTCTAATAAAGTCACTGTACTGTGGGATAGAGTCCCTATGTGGGAGTTATAGGGACTCTACTGTGGGAATTACCTACATCATAAAAATTTATAATAGATGGTGCAAACGAAATACATTTGGACGGGCAAGGGGCAAAGTTTTTCTCGGTGTGTGTACGTTAAGCGTTGATCTATCGCGTGCGCGTTGGTATAATTATTATAAAACGAAACGCGTTTGTGTAATTTACTGAAAAAATGCAATTATGCTTTACCGGGAGATGTACTTAGAACAGTCCATGTCGATGTGGTGACACTTGGATTGGATTGCGACGTCTGAGATGACATCGTATTGACGCTTACTTGTGTATTATATGTTGGCGGCGCGTCTGACCAACTGCTCGCACGTCCATAGGAGGCGGGTCTCGTCCTCGACCCCAAGTTTTGAGAAGACGCCAAATAGCTGGAATCCTGGAAATACGACACGCAATAATTACCCATATTTTTTAACTTTGCTGCACATACGTAAGGACTGTTTATCGTCGGGGTGTTTAATGATAAAATCGATGTTGGCCTAGGCGATGCTACTCGCGTTGGTAAAATTTCCTTTGGGGCAACTTGATCTTGTGGCGTGTTCCAAGGATATATTTCGCTGGAAGACGTCGATAACGATATCGAATCAATTGATAAAGTGCAATCGCCAGAATTTGGTATGTAATTGAAACATTGGTCTTGTAAGAAACTTAGCGCTTTATCTATAGTCTGTGCCGAGAAACGTGAAGCGGGACCATTTGGAACTCCTCTATCGCAAGTTTCGCGCGCCTCTCGGAGAACGCATTGCTTAAATCGATCGTGCGAACTAAAAGAGTATAATGAAAGTACATTATTTAGGTAGGTATATTACCTATACGAAAACGGCAAACTTACCAGCACAGTGTAGCCTTAGAAATGACATCGCCTTGATCGACTTGGTCGACGAGGAAGCGGTAGTGGGAACCACAACGTCCATTATCAATTATAGTACCTTTCATGCACGGCGCGTATTGCAAATATTCTTTTTGAAAACTTGGTTGCGTGCACATTTGGTGCACAGATTGGATCGGATTTTCTATCGCTTTGTTAAACTGTTGACGTTGCTGATCGGTAAAGCATCGTTCCGTATACTTTTTCAAACAATCTACGAAGCCGTTCCAAGTTCGGCAAACCAAGTTCATGTCATTCATATTATCCGGAAAAATTAGTCGAACTTCTTTTATTAGCGGATCCGCTATCCTAACGCATCTTTCGTATTCCGATTTTGAACAATCGTACTGAAGGGCGGTTGCTGAGAACATCATTAGATTCAAAAACATTAACGCGTTGATATTGAAGTCCCGCATTTCTGAAACAAAAGTATACCTAATATATAAATTGTAAAATGTTTTTCACAGAATTTTGTCACGCTTTATGATTAATAGCAACAACGCGGATGTTAGCGCAACAAAAATTGAGCTTTCTCCATTATTTCCTGCCGAATTACAGTCAACGATAGAGTGTCATTGTTTGTATTCACGTACTGTGGCAATGACTTTAGGTCGCAAAAGAATTTACATTTCCAGACACGATATCTGCCTACAAGTACTCCGACCCCACACAATATACTTATATCTCTCCCTTATATCTAGGTACTTACCTTAAATATTATTACATATATACCTACTAATTTCTCGTATACATGCAATTAATTAATATTATAACTACTATAGGTAAGATTATACCTATAACTTTCGCGATTTTTAAACATCCGACCTATTGATTTCAATTCGGATTGAAACACTTAACAAAAGAAAAGCGCACCCTTAAGCGTCACCGCAGGTCGTCGACATTGACATTACTTACCTATACCATGCTTATACCTATAACCAATTCATTAATTTTGACGCGCTTAGTTTATTTGAAGCAAAGTTGATAGGTATGTAATAGGTACAATTATTGCATTTGGTACGTAATTATTACATGCACATGGAAAAGAAGGGATCGGAGGTCACCTTTATTTAATGGCAGCGGTCGGTTTGCGTGCAAAATTAAGCGAAACCGGAAACAGTCGGCCAAACGAAACCTTTTTCTGAATCGGTTTTCATACAGACGATTTATAATTTAAAGATTTTTATAAGGCGCATTTAGATCAACGGTTTTCCTTTTTTTTGTAACCGACCGGTCTTAACATTTCTTAAGTCTATATAATTTTTCGCGCTGTCGCTCATCAACGTAATGCGTAGGTAGGTACCTATCTATCTGTTATGGTAGGTAGGTATAAAAACTTATCCATAATTTTGATTCATAGTGGGTAAGTAAGACACTTACGTATATTATATTTATATATTAAATATATTATATCAGTTAACACTTACCTTTTCTTCGTTGTGACTCTATACGCGCAACAACTTTTAAAATTCGATAGGTAAACAATCATAGATGCGACTGCCAAGTGCGCCCACAACGGACTGATGATCTAACCACACACTTTCTACTCAAGTTCTGGTTGAAAAACTTTGCAACTATCGATTTTGTGTGAGGTAATGCGCTTATTGTTAGCCTCTTATAATAAATTATCGTTCTTATTTTAGGTGGTGATAAGTTTAGTTTCCTTACATTACGAATTATTTCCATAATAATATAATGTGTGCGTACACGATCATGATTTTCTATGGGATTTACCTACCTATACATACCTACATATTCTCTGCCTACATGTTTTAGGACTGCGAGCCTAATGACAGATACATGACTTCATTAATTATTGCTTTCCATTCATTACTGTTTGCCGCTTAAGAGAGGAAGGAGGAGGAAGAGGCCATTTTTGGATTTTTCGATTATATATCTCGGAAAAATCATTTTTACCTACCTTTTTTTATCAAAAATTTGCTTCTAATGCGCTGATGACCGAACATCGAAATTGAGCGTAGGTACATACATGTTACAAATTCTATAACTTTTCTTTTCATTAGTTGAAGACAAAGTAGCAAAAGTTACATCAAATTAAAGGAAATTTAATGCTCTATAACTTCCTTTCTAAAAATTTTTCTGAGAAACGATCGTGTGAGAGGCATTAGAAGCAAATCTTTGACAAAACGAGTTAGGTAAAAATGATAATTATTTTCCAAAATTATCGATTTTCAATAACGTATATTTCGAAAACTGTTGAAAATTCGACAAATATGTATGGTACCAATTTTATAATAAATTTAATTAGCATTAATTTTCACTTAAATCAATTTTCCTAGAGTCCATACTCATACCGTATCCGAGATATAATCGAAAAACCCAAAAATTGCTCCTCCCTTCCCCCTTCACCCCCCAGGATCGGGGACTTTTAGTACGTTTACCTACCAAGTACTCCTGCATTCATTAACTGGACTATTTCCGCTTCTTACCAATTTACCTAATTCGTACATCCATTTGTTGCCTATACCATCTCTCGTGTAAATACTCTGTTCCTTTTTGGTGTGTAGTTTCATTTGTTTAATATAGTTGACTGAACACTGAACGAACGTTCAGTCGACGTTAACTATAATAGGGGCTATACACTATACAGTCGACGGTCTAAGTACAGTAAGTATATCTGCGGTCTAAGTATATGCACTATATTGATTCTTCTTATTACAATTACCTTCTTCCGAGTTTGTGCCTGTACGAACAGATGTCGCCACCAATCTATCAAAAATCGCATACATAATTATATTATAAATTATAATATTTCCTTTGCTAAATTAATTACTACTACAAACTACTGCCACAGTATACCTCTTACGAAAGACGTATACTGTGCTACTACCAGAGGCAATACTACTACCGCCGTTGAGTGAAAAGTATCTTTGTGAAGTTATTATAACGAAATAGTGGCAAGGGGTCTTGAAATGGTAACCACGAAGTTCTTATTTGTATGTTATAATAACATTTCAATGTTAAAGCACCCACAACTCCATGCAAACCACGAAAATTCAGCTTAGGTACGCCATGCGTCGCTTTGTTATGATTTTGCATTTCTGGGTAGTTTTCGAACTACACTACCTCCAATATAAGCCTCCTGCACGGATTTGAAAATTTGAAATGTCAGGAACAGCGCCACCAGCGGTTACGGCGCGCAACATTGGGTAAGGCGCGAATGCAAATTCTCCGGAAAGCCACTTGTGGAGAATACTATTTTACATTTTACGATGAAATGTTTGTCTGTTTTATAGCCCCTAATAGGGGCTATAGCAGAGACGACCTTCTCTGACACTAGGTAATTTACATAGTTATCCCCCATTTTCGAGTTAAACTTAAATCTGGATGAAAAATTAGCGCAGGAACATTACTATCCCCCAAAATTCTATTATAGCGTAAAAATAGAAATCACTTTTAGTTCATGAAAATAGTAATAGAAAGCATCATAGAAAGGTTTTCTATGGTTATGGTAATGGTTATTGGTTACATGTTTGAATTTCAATCGCAACGGTTTGAACATTTGAGTATAATAGTGGCGGGAAAGGTTCACTTTACGTTGTTGCCGTTTATATACAATCGCTTCATCTTTTCATTGCTAATTTCACCGTTATTTATTTCGTTTTATTTTTTTAAATCAAAATCATGAGTTATGGATTAGTGCCGAGTAAAAGCACTGTTTATGTGAGTAATTTACCCTATCAATTAAAAAACAATGATTTACATAAAATATTTGAAAAGTATGGCAAAATCGTAAAGTAAGTGTAGAAATTTACAGTTGATTTTTCACCCTATGACATTTATTTTTTATTAATATAGGGTGACGGTTGTGAAGGATAAACATACAAGAAGAAGCAAAGGTATAGCTTTCATTTTATATCTAAATAAGGAAGATGCTAAACGATGTGTTCAGGAAACAAATTCGCAGGAGGTTCGTAATTATTTTAAAGTTGCTGTTAAAGGTGTACTACTACGTATACGTATTTACTTGTAGATGTTTGGTCGTGTACTCAAGTCTAGTATAGCTAGAGATAATGGGCGTAGTGTGGAGTTTATTCGTCGAAAGGTGACTATTTAGCACTAGGGTGTTTATTATTTGCAAAGATGAATTTGTTTAGAACTATCCAGATAAATCCTACTGTTACGAGTGTGGGGAAGGTGGTCATTTGAGCTATAAATGTGATAAAAATTTGTTAGGAGAGCGTAGCCCACCTCCGAAAAAGATACGCAAACGTAAGAAACCGCAGGAAGAAGACGGCATCGAGAACGTGGAAGATTGCGACTGCGAGACATTAAGTGTTGCAATTGCTATAGAGGTCTGGGTCTGCACATTCTTAATTTGATTTTAAACTTACCGTCTGCACTTTTCAGCAAACCAAATACGAATGGCAGAATCTATCGCAAGATAACGCAATTAAAATGCCAAGAAAGAAAATTAAACGGAGCAATTATTTTAGCGACGAAGAAGAAAGCGATTAAGCATACTAATAATACACGAGGTTTACATTTATAATCTATTTATTTTTATAAAGGTTTTTGTAATCTTCAACATTTAGAGGTCAGGTGAAATATACTTATGATGGTATCATTTTTTAGGATACTGTCTCTTAAATTTAATAAGCGAGTTGGTTATTTATTTTCTATCGAGGAGAGGAATACCGCCAAACTACTTTACACGTCCCTGCTCGTAACGAAATACCCAAACAGGTCATTGTAAAAGTGGACACTTATGTAATAAAGTTTTCTTAATTAGGTACCCTCACCATACGATCAGATGCAAACAAAATTCATTATAAAACATTTATTTTCACATTAATATAATAATTAAAACAAATAAATCAACTGATAATAATATGAGAAATCGATTAGTATATTTTCTCGCGCTTTTAACCTTTCTGTGGAGCCGTTTTCTATAAGAAAATGGGTTAACTGAAATGAAGAAACGTAGTCAAGTCACACTCTTACCTCGTGGGTCGTTTCCTTGGTATGTACAATTTTACAAACATTTCGAGCATCAAACAAAGACACAATTTGACATTCGCAGTCTAAACCGTATTCAACATTTGTCAGCTGTTCAACAATGTTGTGCGACGCTACTTGTACAAACTGCTTTCTAACGGGTGCCTTGGCATGTAAAAAGTTATTCGTAACAAAAACATTGCCGTGCCATTTTAAAGCTACATCTACGCAATAGTTATCGTAATCTAGTTCGGAATACTTGTCCGAACTGCCTTCCAGTTTCTTTTTCGAATCTGTAGTGGAAAAGACATTCTCGGAATTAAATCCGATGACATTTTTCGTGTATCTCGAATCTCCCACTGAGAATTTGTCAATTGGCGTTATAAGGTTCAACGATATTTGTTCGTCGACATTGAGCAAACTCTTCAATCTCTGCAGCTACAACGACAAATATGTAACACATCCGCTTTTGTTAAGTAATGTGAAAGCTTACCCCGATAACAACACCCTCCTCGCAAGGTTTTCCTATCATCGCTACGATTGTCTTAACTGCTTCAGCTCTGAATGGATAATGTAAAGCCTTGACGAAGGCACGTTGTTGAGCCGTTTGACCGGAAAGTAACTTAATTTGTTGACGGGCATTCCTTAAGAATTTCAAAAAAAGTTCGACCTCTTTGTACTCGGTTTCGACAATTTTTTCTTTCGCCATTTCGGTAAATTTCAAATTAGGAAGTTTACCTTTGAAGGTGAATTTTCCACCGATCGTGTGATGCGATGCCCACTCATTATATTCTCCGCCGTACGTTATTAGGTGCATTTCAATATCACTACAGTTAATTCAATACTTAATAACGTAATTGATGTGCCGGGTGGTTCAAATCGGACACTTTCTTATTGAAACACCCTTTATTTTAAGAGATAGAAACAAATGGACCTAGCTGTTTGAAGATCGATTTTAATGAGAAAATGATTGGCACTTAAATTTAGGAAATTTTACGCTCTTCAAAAAGCCCAAATACCTACAGTGGTCTGTATGAAAAAATGTAGTTTAGTCTATAAAAACAAGCAAACACTGTGTATAAAAACTGTCTATCGCAATGGATTCTACGTAAAAAAGTGCAGCAAGAATGATTTTGCCAAAGTTATGGGCCATTAAAGAAATCGACCCAATTTTAGAAACGCCCCCTGGCGGCCAAACGATTAGAGATAGTCAGTGCCAGTGATTGTCTCACTAAAATTGACCTCCAGGCCCCTAGGTCCACTATTTTTCTACCTCTTAAAATAAAGGGTGTTTCCATAAGAAAGTGTCCAATTTGAACCACCCGGTACAGACAAACCTATCTACCTTATTCCTTTTGCGTTTAAATCGGTCAGTATTTGATTTAAAGTGGGCTGTAGAAGTTCTTTATAGATGACTTCGTTAGATTTCGTCTGATCAACTATTATAACAATATCGGCAGTTTTTGTGGGCGTTTTGACACTAAACGTGTCACCGATGCTCCGTGGTTGATCTGCGTTTTCACATCTCGCTACAATAATATCGAAGGTTATTTGTTAGTTCATGTTTTCTTATAAACGGCTTACTGTAGTCTTTCGGTAGGTGAATGGGAATGAATTTAACGTGACAACTAGACACGTATCCTCTTACGATGGACTTTTCTGTATCTTTCACACTCGAGGATAAACCGTGATCACATGCGGTCTTGTAATTTTCTGGATTGACAAATGGGTAACATAAACGAAGCGAAGAATCTTCACCGAAAATTGCGTTACACAAAGGATTGTGATGGTGGACTTTATGATCGACCGTTTTTACAACTGCACAGTTCGCATTCATTTTATAAGCGTTTCCAAACTCGCTCTCAGATGTAACAATTTTGCCGTTGGGTAGAGTGTAGTCATCGTACGGTTCCATGTTGCCGTTACCTTTATAAGTTTACCTCAATGGGCGTATAAATTTTCTTAAATACTTACCTAAAAGTCCTCTAAGCTGTCCGTGATAAAAACCGGAAATGTGTATGTTACATACGACCAAATCGGAATCGCAAACAATGTTCACTCCAACCTTGGACCTAACGTGCATTACATTATTGGCCCAGTAAACATCCAGCCCGGGTAGACGTAGGGGAAATTCGTGAACGGCTGTAAGAAAAGTTACAAACCTTCGTTTTCGATTAGTTCAATTATACCGTTGTTAATGTAAACACCACCGCCCTTTTTCAAAGTGACGATACGATTCTTGTCGGCAAACGTAATTCCATTGAGGAGGCCTTGCTTTAGTGTTCCGACAATTGAAAAGTTACCATTAAGTGCGTCGCGAGAGAGCAAATAGCTGCAATCGCCAGGGAACGTGAGGTGCTTTCCGTCAAATGTAAATATATGTTGTCCCTGAACAATTAACGCGTCCACTACAAAAAAAACATCTTTTACACATTTTTTTTAAAAGACTATGTAATTACGTTGGTAGGGTGGTATCCAATGACGTGGATTTAACGAGATCGCATATAATAAATCTGTAATGGCGGGGAGACGTTCTTCTTTTATGTAGTTAATAGCCGAAAGACGTACGTTGCCCAATTTTGGCCAGTTTCTCATAATATCGATCGGTAATAAAGAGAACTAAAGCAAATACGTTATAATGCAGGTTTATTTTACTTTTCACTTACTTGATTCTCCGATATGGGTACCATTTTATTTGTGCTAACTGCGCTTATGGCTTTATCGATGATGGTGACTAAAATGCTGACGATGTTTTGAATTGCGGATATATCGTCGACATTTTCTCGTTTTAATTTCTAAATGAAAAACTGGTAATGCTCGTCCGATTAAAATGGCAAACTCACCTTGTCAATGTAATCGCCGACAGAACCGACTAACTTTCTGAGCTCGGGAGAAGGCATGGCATCTTTCATTGTGATAAAGGCCTCTTTAATGGTGTTAATTAGGGCGGTCGGAATCTCGACACCGTTTAAGAGTTGCTGATACTTGATTTTAAGTTCTTCGACGACCGGCAATTTCGAGAGGCCTTCGGAAAATTCGTTCCATTCTTTCGATACTACTATTTGTGCGTGTTTTCCAACTTTGTACAGTGCCCGAGCTAGATCTAAAATGAAATAATCGTACGATATAGAGGGGTGGGCGGTTTTAAAATTTAAATAATCAATTAATTTCAAAAAGTAGTATAACTATACCGGTTCTGACTCAAAACTCGCTAAAAAGTTACTATGTACCTATGTATAACTGCTTCAGTCAGCACAAACAGGCAACAGTGATGGAACCACTGAACTATTGAGTTCAGTGGATGGAACAGGGTAAATCTAACAAGTGAATCCCCCCCATCAGAACAGCTCGATTTAAACAACTTATACAAACAAGTACCTATCCTATAGGTATGCAGTTGTCGACCTGTTACATTTATGTAAGTACCTACCCAGTTCCATCACTGTTACCTGTTTGTGCTGACAGAAGCAGTTCTACATAGCAACTTTTCTAGTGACTTTTTCAGTCAGAACCGGTATAATAGCTCTATAAAAGGTTTTTAAAACTGAACGATAATCGTTTAATTCCTGTTCGGGAAAATGTGTGAATACAAGGTTATCGTACCTTGGACAACGGCGGAACTAGTTGCCATAAAACGGTTAATTTCCTCCTGGTGTTCTTCAATAATTAACGCTATCTTGGCGACGTAGGTAAAAACTAAATCAAACAGTTGATCGAAAATATTAGCAATTACTTTGGTGAGAGTTTGGACCATTTCGGTCAGTTTGGGTATTAAGTCTTTGTTCATAATTTCGATAGTCTTCGCAATTTGCTGTTGAACGGTATTGACAACGTTGTCGACAATTTCGCTCATATGACCGAAAACTTCCTGAGCTGAATTGGTAAATGCGCCGAAAAGTGATACGAGGAAGTCCTCAATTTCTTTTAAAGTTTTGTCGCTAACGACTTCGTCGTGTAGTTTTCTGAATTCGGCGTGATAATAGTCATGTAAAGGTTGCAAATTAGGTGCGTTATTTTTCAAGACCTCCGCGACAGTTCCCACCTCAATGCTGCACTCCTTCGAGGCAGCTTCCGTTACTGATTGGATTTCTTTCACAAAGTGACTAAAGTCGTTTCTGATGGGTGTCAGCATGTGCTTTTTAATGTTCTCACTGTGAATTTTTGCGTCGCTCTTAAAGAAATTTTTTTCGTCGAGTTTAATGTAGGCACTTGCTAAACCGATCTTTGTGCCGCCTTGCAAAAAGTCCATATTTACTTCGGCAATTTGATGTGGAACGTATGCGGCGCGAATGCTGAACTTCTCATTTGGCCTTCCCTTATTGGCAAACGTACATTTTAGTGTGCTCGGTTTTGTAAGCTCCAGATGACTTTCGATGGGAGAAACGCCGACGATGTCGATATTGGTCTTTGCTGTTACCTCATTTTCGTTAATCTGCAATCGCGATTGGGCATTAATTAAGTTTCTGTCGCACACTTTTAGGTTGAATAGTGCTTGCTCTTTATCTACTATAAGTGTAAGACCTGTTGTCCGCTTCTGGTTACCAACGTCCATAGTAACGAGATCTATATACTTGCCCTCGTACGTGCGATAATCAAAATAAACTTCCTCCTCGTATTTAAGATGTAAATTTAATCCCTTTAAAAGTTATTTTACATTAGTGTCGGTGTAACGTACCGTAACGTAATACTTACTTGGCTCTTAAGTTCGTATACTCCCTTTATGTTAAATTTGCTCTCTCCAATGGCAGAACGTTGAACGTCGGTAGATACGACGATTTGTTGATGCGGATTTGCAAATACGTCGATAATCATATTTTGCTCTATCGTCAATTTTTCGGGATCATAGTTGGAGTTAAACTTGATCATTAAATCTTTTCTCATGCTCGGATTTGTGAATTTTATTTCGCCGTTGCAGTTATGAATTTTATTTTCATCGTTGCAGTTAAGCAAGGCGGAAAGGGCCGATTTTTGGTTGGGCTGATTTCTTTTATCTAGGTAGAATGCCAGTTCGGCTTTTACTGGACCTTTCTTTCTGCAATAAGAATGATCGATATTAATTAATTAAGCGTAATTTAACAATCGTACTTAGGTATTTGGACGATTCCTTCAAGGGAAATCATCCTTTTGGGCGTAGAGAGTTGAGCGCCGGCTTCGTTCGGATGTACGTATACGCTGTACTGGTACTTGTTAGCTTTTTCTTGAAAGTAGATATCCACGTTGTGGTCGAGAACAAATCCTTTCCGTACAGTTACACCTTTCAAACCAAATTCGTGCGATAATCCCAATTTCCTCAGGTCTAGCGCCACTTCTAGTTCGTTGTTGTATTCTCCGATCGTCGCGCTATTAGTCTTCGAATCTATTTCAATGTGGGCGCATTGCTGTTTCTCCTCGCAGTACGAGCTCATAATTCTGAATTGTTTGTCTGTCGCTTTAAATTCGGCATCGATGGCTTGTGAGCCGACGGCGGCGTTTAAACGATATTTCGGAACCGTCCTCGCCGTTTTTGGTGCTCGATAGCTGTTGGCGAATAAATTTAAAGTTGGATTGCTTCGATACATCTTGTATTTTAAACGTTCCGGAACCTTCGACGATGTACTTATCGCCCTCTTCGCGCACTTTATATGTCGTGCTAAAATGAAATAATAAGAAGGGCGAGTAATTATTGACCTACGCAGCATCATCGGACTAACCTTCCCGATAATAAATTTTTTCCCGCCGATGTCGCCGTTACTTGAATCTTTTTTCCGCTCTTTACCGGTTTGTTGGATACTTGCAAGTTTACATTTTCGAATTTTAAAGGAGGAGAGTGAATCTTAAATTTGACAACGAAATTGTCTATATTTTCCAAGTTGGCATCCCACTCGCTATTGAGCTCAAAATCATTATAGCTCACTGTAACCTAAAACGTACATGAGAAACGATTACTTGTGATCTGTATGCATACAGTCGTAGTCACCTAAGAAGACCGGCGCGGCAATGCGCAAACGACGAATTTTACGCTGCTTGTAAAATTGGCGCGTATCTACCTATAAGTTAGTGTGGTTTCATTTTGTTTTTGTAGATATCACTAAATATGAACATTAATGTTATTTATTAAATTATAATTACAGGATAATTACATATTTTAGTGATATATAATCAAATTCGAATTAAGTTATTGAAAAAAATGCACTTGTGGGAATGCATTTATTATGCAGAGTTAAATGAAGATATGATACGCAACTGACTTGTATTTTTACAGTACTCGACTTTCGGAGCCATGAATCGGGTTGCGCCGGTTGCTCGCCTTCTTAGGCGACTCACTGGTATCTTTTTCAGTTCTGCGTCATAAATAACAAGCTTACGAATTACGATCAAGATAAAAAAATTCCTAGTCAAATGAGGATCAATATTCGTCAGGGTATGAGCACTCGAATAGAATATTTTGTTCTCATGTTTATGTGGAGAACATCTCAGAAGATGGCATTGCGTGTAATTAAAGTGTTTCGTAGGTTACATCGGTCCCTACTTTATCTTTTTCAAACTTCTCCAACTTAACCTTTTACTGTCAAACTCAAAATTAAAAACTGCAAATTTTAAGTAAAACCGTTGAGTGAACTTTATTCAATGGTAAAACGAAGTTCACCAAGTGGCAAGTACCATCTATAGTAGTTATGAATAGATTTTGAAAATGCGCGGTATCCAATTGTAGTGATAACTAAAGTGTAATAAATAATTTTACTTTTTTTGATTATTTTGTACCGTTCTTGTAATTAGAATCAGTGTTACCTAAAACTATTTATTTTTTAAATGTAATTCAGATTAATTGTAGATGCATGTCAAAAAGCATATCTTGTAATTTGCAAAAGTAAAGTGTAATTGAGAAAGTGTTTAATCTAGCATTAAACAGATCATCCATACAACCAAAACTAAGATAAAAGTTTGAATTACATGTCGCAATTAGGTTAACAAATAAATAAAAAGAAAATAAAATGTCGAACAGGTCGATTAGAATAAGCATTTTACAATTGCATTATATTTATAATCAAAAGCATATAAATTGCAGTATTTGTGGTATGTATTCAGTACTCTTGCAAAAATCTCGTTTAATATGTATTTGACATTAATTTTAAATGCATACATAAAAACGGGAATTTGTACTTACAATAAAAAAAAATTGAATTTGAATTTCTCCCGCCACTATATCTACTTTATTAGGAGAACATCTCGGTAGATGCCGCACAAACACAATAACTAGAAAGAAGTATTGAGTGTCCCATCTATCCTATTCCTAACTATCTAACCTAAGATATTCGTATAACATTTCATGTTGACGAAATTCATGTACCTAAGCAGTAACGAATAACGCAAATACATAGGTACAAAAGAATATATTCCGAAACGACCGTTTTAAAAGTAATAAGCAAAAACTGGGAACACAAACAAGAAATCTAGAGGTTGTTACTGAATGTCAACAAAGGCCATATTAACAATTTCTAGATTTCTACCTACAATACGCAGTATGTGACGTTTAGTGACGTAAGAACTACGTAAGTCATTTACGAAACTAAAAACACCGCAAAACAAACGTTCTATTTTCATCTCTTTCTTTAACGAATACATTCATTTGATAGTGTAAAGTTGCATTTTGAGAAGGTGCGTGTACGTCATAGACATTTTACATAGTTACAATAGTTACTATTGTTATTATATTGTTGACAACATTTGTAACTATGTAAAATGTCTATGACGTACACGCACCTTCTCAAAAATGCAACTTTAGAATACTTGTTACCTATTTATTATTGCAACAAGTTGTGACGCATGGCTCAATTTTGGTAAAAATGAGTGTATATAATTATGTATATATGGAACCCACCTTTAAATCGCCGCTAATGTGTTGGGCGCTAATTTTATGAAGTTTCGCCGCAAAGTGGTCACTTTTACCGCTCGGGTATGTTAGTTTGATATCGAATGCGGGTGCAATCTCGGAAAGTACAAGTTCATTAGCTAAAGTGAACTTCTTTTGGTTCGTTGTTAAGGTGACGTCATTTTTTAAGGTTTTGCCATCGACGGATTCTTTACTTTTAATTTCCAATCGCGTTCCAGGAGTTTCAGGAGAGTCCAATTTTAAGTCTATATGGTATTCGTGCTCATTGGGCTTGGCGAGTATTAGGTCTACTTTTATTGTCTTATCCTTTTTATAATTCATGGTCCACTGTCCTCGTAAATTACTATCCGACGTCTCGTATGTTAAAACTCCGCTTACTGGATCGAGTTTTTGAAGTTGGGCCGATCCCTATAATTTTCGTTAGTGTATCATGTGCTTACATAAACTTAGTTCTGTATACTACATACTTTGAGCGTTCCCGAATTACTTCCAACGTTAGCTTCGCCCGATAGTTTAACGTCAATTATAGGATCAGTTTTTGCCTGAAATTTTAATTACAAACAATTCCGAGTTGCTCGATTGTATACCTACATCGTTATCGTCTACGAAAAGGAACATATTTCCGTCGATGTTCAGTTGTCTTTTTTCTTGATCGGGTTGCGAAACCGATCCCAAGCATCCAAATTTCACCGATTGTATTACGTCGCTGCCAGTTTTAAGTTCCAAATTGAATTCTCCCATCATCTTGTTATCGTCATTGTCAATGTCAAATTTGCCTGCAACAAATCGTGTTAATCAGAAAACGACGCCGACGCACCGCACCGCTATGTAATACACTTACCGTTCACGTTTAATACGTTATTCGATCCGTATGCGGAATCAACGGCATAAGTACCGACAAGTCCCTTGTATAAAACGTTGCTGATGATCACAAAATCGTCCGGAATGTAGGATCCCGAAAGCTTAACCGTGCCTTCGAGGTAGTGCTGCTCGCTTTGAAGTTGATGTTTGGTTCTCACTTGCAGATTGATATTTTTGCCTTTCGCACTTTCGGCACTGATCACGTAAGATAGATCGTACAAACCCTTATCGCGGTTTCCATCTTTCAGTACGCCTTTAATGTCCAGTTTGTCGCCGGGCGAATTCTTATCGTTACGTTTTTCCAATGCTATGTGTAAATTCCCACTTTCCGAGTCTTTGTCCATACGATGATCGCGATCGAATTTAATGCAAAAGTAGTGATTTGTCGGCAAGGTAATTTCGAGTTCTCCATTCTGTTTGCCGTCGTTAATTGAACCTTCGGATGACGTTTTTAGATTCGCTTCCAATTTTTTTCCCGATATCTCGATGAAATTCCTAAAAATGGTTACGTTTTGTAACCGTTTTAGATATTATACAAAATGTGTAGATGCTTACTTCGAATCGACAAAGTTAGACGTCACTTGATTTTGTGTCGAGAAAATTAATTTATTGTCGTCTTTTTCGAAATTTGGATAGACGGTGAGAAGTAAATTATATTGCGGTTCCGCAACGGTAAAACTACTATCGACTTTAAATTTACGATGAAATTTGACAAAGTCCATTACGACGAAAGCGGTTCCGGTTCCCTTTGTTACCTTAAGCTGTCCATTACCAACCACGAAATCTTTCAGAGTAATCTAAAATAAATTCGAGTGTGATACGGAAAACGACGTTAGACTAAATCGGCCGAACCTTTAAGTTTCCATTGGCATCTCCTGCACGATTGCCTTTAATCGCGCAATCGACGTAAGAATTGGAACCCGATTCTATTTTCAAAAACGAGTCGAGATCTTGCGGTTTTAGAATGTATCCGAACAACAATCTTAAAAAAGGAAGACGATTAGGTACAGATTACCAACGTCAGAAAAGGATTGCACACTTACTTGAAGCTATTACTCGGTCCAGGAATTTTAATTACCAAATCTGCCCCCAAATTAACATCGTCTCGCTTGCAGTGGTGCGTTATCGTACCGTCGACTTGGAACTTGTTACCGTTGACGTTAAGCAAATTACTTATTTTCGATTTATCGTTGGTTACCTCCCGACTGGAGTGGCCTTCGACTTTGTTATCAAATCCGTATACTTTGAAGTTCAAATTATAATCGGATCTGGATTTTCCGCCCCATTTCAGTTTGAGATCCGATCCCGTTTTTAATGCGCCGTAATGTACTTTAACGTCATATTCTATCTTTTTGGGGGCCACCTGAAGATCTAATTGCGTATCGATATTAATTGCCGGATATGAAAATTTATTCTTTGTCAAAAAATTGTAGGCGTTTTTCGCTTCCCGTTGGTAAGATATCTTATTATTGAGTTTGATTTTATTAGTTTGCGAGGATAAATCGCGTCCATGTGTAAACTCGAGGTTACTATCGAAACCGTCAAATAGAAGTGAATATTGCAACTTGAAGTTTACTTCTGGACTAAACGAGTTTTTCATTTCGGCATCGATCGCCAATCTGCTACGCTCCACGATCACTTTACCATTAAGAGAGCCAGAGTGTTGTCCGTCCGAGATGGACAGGTCCGCACCCAAACTCCGTTCTGACCCACGCTCTATATTTCCTTGAACGCTTATTACCTTTTTGTTGGCGCCAATTATGCGAACGTCATTGAATACATATCTCACGGCATCTCCGGTACGCTCCGCGGTTATAGTACCCTCGACAGTTAGTGGCATTTCTTGCCCTTTAATTCCGGGACCGTTGTATTGAATGAGAGGTTTGTATGTACTTCTTTGTTCATTGCCGGAGACGGTAAATCCAATTTTCGCCAAGTACTGTTGATTACTTCTGTCAACGTGGACGGATATCGATTTTTCCAAATTGGAATATGTCACGCGACCTTCCACCGTTAAAGGCACTATCGGAGAATGCGGATTGATTGGTGTTATTAACTGGGCCCGAACGTACGCGGTGTCCGGCAATACGAATCCTTCAAGTTTCAAGCTGATCTTTTTGTCCTTCTTCTCGCCAATGGTTTCGATTAGGTATTCCTCTCCAATTTTGTCGTTTTCTGGAATATTAAAGTGTCTTCATTTATTGGAGAATGTGGCGTAAACTTACCGTTGTATTTTGTTCCGCTGAAATGAATGTGGGACAGATCTTCTCGTTGTATACTAATTGAGAATTTTGCATTACCCGCCAGCGGATAAGGTAAGATGATCCCGTGGCTTGTACGCGTCGGGGGGCTGTTAAGATCCGCACAAAAAACTAGGCCAATAAATGGCGACAATTGATCGACGCAGACCGAAAAGTCTTTATTTTGATCGAATTTAATCGGTTGGTTCTGTTCCGGTTTGCCTAACTCGCGCGTGTTAAATACTATATCGTGGTTAACCGATATTAGTTTCTGTTCTTGAACGGGAAGGGAGAATTCGACGTCGAGATTTTGATCGTTTCGGACGATATTCAAAGCGGCCCCGGTTGCCGTATATAAATTGGAGGTGTATTTTAGTCCACCTTCGACTACTTGGGCATCGATCGTTAAACTTCCCGACACTTCGATATTTGCACTTGGTATAAACGATACTTTAATTAAATCGGATTTGGCACTGCTGCTCATTAACGAGCGTATATCAATTTTGGTGGCAACTTTTAACTGCACGGACGAAGTACCTTCGACGCTCACACGTAAGGGAAAACCGAGCGATGTCGGATAACTAAATTCCGAATCGAGAAATACGTAATTGGATTGAACGGATTTTTCCAAATTTTTCACTTCGTCGATTCCTTCGTCTAACTTATCAAATATTTGATCGATTAAATTATTAGGTGATAAATTGCCCGTTTGGTCGTTAATGCTTAAAAAGAGGAGCTCGCAGCCAAACAACTTTACGCTAAAGTCGATGTCCAAATCTTTATTTAATTCGTGCGTCTTGATCTGCGTTTGTTTAGCCATTGCGTCTAGGTCGCCTTTTCCAACGTCACGTTTTCCTCTGGTTTTTGAAAGGCGCTGCTGAAAGTGTTTCGCCAATTTGTCGAGAGAGCTCTTTCCCGCATTGACCAAGTCTTCGGAGTTATCTACGTTTAAGGCTCCCAACGGACCGAAGTAGTGCTCTAGTAGATGTCCCAAGTTTTCCTGGCGAAAACCTACCTCGAGGAAGTTGTAAGTGGCGCCGAAGAGCTCGACGGTTACGTTGACATCAACGGATACCGGAACGAAGGACTCTTGCGAATAGATGACATTTGAATCGACCGCACCCGAAAGGCCGTAGGAGGTAATCGAACCGGAGTATTCGTTATGGAAGGAAAATTTGCGAAGATCGAATGGAAATTTTTTGTTTGTATTAATCATTCCGAGGAAGTGCTTCGCCAAGTGTTTATCCGGATTAACCGATGCCTTTAGGCTACGAATGTGACTAATTATAAAACCTCCTACTTGATAGCTGGGTTCGTTGTCGAGTAAAGCCTTAACGGCGTTCGCCGTTTTTCCGGTTGGACATTTAGCGGCGACCAAGTAAGCCTTAATACGAAATTCGCTATCTTGCTGAATGTCCTTCACAATATTAATGGAACTGTCCCTTATCTTGTCCTTGCAGGCGTTCGCCGCGTATACTTGCAAAGCGGCGACGCGCAAACGGGATGGAGTTTTCTTATCTTGAGCTATGGAAATGACCTTAGGAATTGCCGTATCGGTTATTACTCCCATGTTAGTTAACGCCTTAAGGGCGTTAATCATTTCGTTTTCTTCTTTTCTCGATTTAGGTTTGCCATTTCCCAATTTGGTAACAAGTTTTTGTACAAGTTGAACGACGGCGTCAACTTTTGCGCAAGCGTGCTGCCTACAGAAGCGTCTCGCAAGAGTTCCTATGCCCAAGTACGCTTCGCGAGGAATATCTTGGTCCAAAAGTGTCGTAGCGGCGGATAGTGATTCCGGAGTGGCATGTTTAACAAATGCCAGGCTCAAGTATACCAATTTTGCTCGATAGGACCTAGTTCGTTATTCTTCATCAATTCGATGCCAACTTCAATGCTTTCGCCGGTGCCCGCACGTAAGACCGCGTCCAAAAATACTCTCCGAGCGCCTTCTTTGTTCTTAAATCCGGCGCCACTTTTAACTTGGCGAAAAACTGTTAATATATCGTCCTTTTTTGAAGCCCTTAAAATTTTAAATAAATTCAGAAAGGATTTTGCGGAATTTTCCTTAACCGTTACGTCAATGGTGTTATGTGTTTCTTTGAGTGCAGTTAAGATAGCATCGACGTTATTTTGGTCGGTCGTAATCATGTGCGGGTTTTCGAAAAGAATGGAGCGAGGTGTATTTGTGGGGTCTTGCGGTGATTCCTTAACGCTACCCGCAAACTGAATTTTTGTGATGGCAGCCGCTTTCGCCCCATTTTGTCCGACGGAAAATGGCACGTGTAGGTAATTTTCGGTGACGGACGCGTAATCCAAAATTCCATTTTTGATTCGTTGCTCGGAAGTATAATCTCCATTAAGTATCGGTGTAGACTTGATGTCGCTGTCCAAGTTAAATGCCGTCGCCGTGAAATCCTATAAAATATAACTAGGTAAAGTAATATACCTATAGGTACATAGTTTATGCGTTTTAGAATATTGGAAGGTGCCAAACGTACCTGACTAATACTTTCACGATGTCCACACTTATTTAGATTACGACTTTTTTGAACTATTAAATAAGCTCCTTCTTTTCTTGTATTTATATCGACTGGACAAACTCCAAAAACGTCAGTTTCGTAATGTTCTTTTGTTGCTGCTTGAAATAACGAGGCGACCGCTCGTTTAATGTTGAGAGAATGTTGTTGGTCATCGGAACTTGTACAAATACTGTCTTCAATTTGGCCATCGTTGAAATTGATACGTATTGGTTTTTCAATATCCGCCAAATTTCCATATTTCTACGAAGCATTTCAAAATGGGAGCGATGTTTCATATATATATGTACCTATAACTTACTTTTGCATCGGGTCCTATAACTTGCACATTTTGTAGTCTCAATAACTGATTGCACTGACTTAATTGCGATAATAAAACAGTAGCTTTGAGTTTCGTGTTACTAATTTGTCCTTCCGCCGATGATAGTGATATGTCAATATTGCCTTCCAAATTATATTTGTATGTTGTACCTTCTACATATTTGAATATCTTCGTAGCACCTGTTACAAATATTTTAATGTATCGTACGTTATCTAAAGTATCAAAAATTTGCAGAACTCACCTCCTTTACATCCCGATCGGCATTTACCTTCTGAAACGACAACAACAAAAAAGTTAATGGACCCGGTTTAACAAAATAAAAAAAAGCAAACCTGTTTCTTTATAAAACGTAATCAATTACCTAACTTTGTATTTTATGTACCTAAATATCTAATAATAATAATATCAATATCTAATTATTATTATTATTTGAAACAACTTTATATGGCCGTAGTTAATTGAATTTGTATGCATTTCATCGCATTATGTCACTATTGCTGATGATTGAGGTAAAGTTTTACCTACTTTAGGTAGGTACCATTGTAGTGGGTTAAGGAACAGATCTATTAGGCACGTATGGATTATGACGTCGAAAAACAAATATGTTTAGTCTGCGCTCAACTTTAAAAAAAGTACGCTGAACTTTGTAATCGAGCATTATAAAAAATTTTGAAGTTCACTAACAATGTGATAAGAGATTGATCTCAGCAGTAGTGCCAAAGTTCAAAGAATTTAAAAAACTTGGAAGTAAAGTTCACCTCCTGCAATGATACATTCTTAAATTGGTTTTTACACCAACGAAAGAAGGATATGACAGTTAATATTAACGTAAGTCTATTCAATAGATTAGAAAAACTCACCTTCGCCTGCAACAATAGGGGAGGTAATTAACACTAGAAATATAAAGCTCAACGCGGTACTCTTTAGCCGTCCCATAGCGCACTTGAACTTACCAACAAGAACTTTGCATTTTGCTTTTATAACTTCCCCCACTTAGAATTCGACTTATCAGTTCAAATTGATTACTCTGCACAAATGAATTTCTTAGAAAACTTTCTTCCAGTAATTTCTTGTCTTTTTTTGTGGTTGTACGATTTCTAAATATGCGCCAAAATTGAAAAGATTAAACGAAATACGGCCTTTTTGGGACGTTTTTTAAAATGTCTCAATTCACATCCTCATCTTATCTAATTTGAATATATTTAAACAATTACGATAATTTGTTTAAAGTTCATGTTTGAAAGTTGAACATCGTTTGCATTAGATATAAGTACAAACATGAAAAAATATGACTCAAAAGAAATTAATGTAATCCTGCGGCAGACTAATTTTCCAATTAGGGCCCTTATTTTAGTTTAATGTGCGTACAGGATATATGAATGACATTGAAACATGACAAAGCTTTCAATTTAACCATCTCTTAGATTTTAATTCTTTGACCATTTATTTACCGAGCAAATATTTTCTTGTTACAGTTCATTTCCATGAGCATCGCCGTTGTCAATAATTTCAAACAAATAACTTTATCTTATACATTTACGATAACAGTAACAAAAATATAAACCTTAATATCTTAGAAATTATTCTATTCTCAATGTTATAATAATTCCTACTTATGTACATTGTAAATAGGTATAATTACACTTCTGTTATAGCTTTATTGATTTCCAATCAGAATGATAAACTACACGAGATCAAGGCGTCGAGGTCAATTTTTATCTGTTAATCGCATTTGTTGCAAATTATGCTGCTGCAGCATTTAAGGAATAGAATGCTTTGTTAGTTACAACACAATAAAAGAACACAATTTTCAAAATTAAATCTTCATCTAATTGTGTTCTTTAGAATATCATTTATACAGGGTGATTCACGACTATTCCCTCGGTCTCTTGTGTCTAAACGGTGCAAGATATCTGCTTCATTTTTTGGTGACATATGTAAATTGATAACGACTATTTTTTAAAATTATTTTCAATTATACAGGATGCTTCACAAAATTGTAATATATCAAAGTTAGGTTTTTTTAAATGCAACCCCCTGTATTTTATTACATTTTTAGATTATACGTTAAAAACTAAGGTAACTTTATTAAACGTTCCCTATACCTATCGCTTACCAATTTTGAGAAAATTGTGATTTTAAGGAAAATATTCAATTTAAACAACCCCTAATAACACGGAAACCACTTACTTTCATTAACACAAATTTATATCGATTTATCTTGACCTTTAAGGCTTTCATTTGCACTACGTAGGATTTCGATTTTTTGTACAGGGTGTTTAGAAAAAGGATTCATATTTTATATTTTTCAAACATCAAAAACTCACTTAACTTAAATGGAACACCCTGTATGTTTTTATTCTATGTTAAATAACTCTTCATTTTCTATCAAAAACTATGAGTAATCGATATGTCTAAAATCAACGATTAAAAAGTTATTAAGATTTTTCTCTAAAATTTGTATGGAAATGGTTTTGTTTGCATTCTAGTAGGCCATGATTTTTTTTATTGTAGTTGATAATTAGATATGGGATCATAACTTAATTAAAAATGAAATTCATAACAAGAAGTAATCATTTATGGAAAAAATGGTATAGTAAATGCTCAATATGATGACCATTTTTTTCTATGCACAACCGCACTCGATTTTCAAAAGATCTAACGTTTTTCAGGATATCTGGTGTTATAGTAGGAAACGCATCCTTTATTGTATTCTTTATGTCATCAGCAGTGGTAGGTGGAGTGTTGTGGACCCCTCCTTCCAATCCATTTATTGAGGAATTGTCTATCTAAATATTTTTGAAAAAAACATAAACACCATTCTTATCACATTCAACTTCACTAGAATTTATATGGACGAGGCTTTCAACGAAGGTTGAATTTTTGTTTATGGAGTCTCGAAAAAGTTGAAGAAGAAGATGAATTCTTTAAATATGTTTTATTTACCGACGAATCCACTTTCCACAACATAACGGCTTGGTAAACTGACATAACTTTCATTACTAAATCGTTACCTGTATCGCACTGTTGACCGCCAAAACCGGTGGAGCCTCAATGTATTTGGGAGAATTTTGATTTTTTGATGGAAACTTGAACGGAGTAAAATTTTTACGGATTTTAGAACAACACTTTTTCGAGTCTTCTTGATGAAGTTTGTTTAGATATTATTATTATTATCATTAAAAATTTAGTTTACAACACTCCACCTACCACTGCTGATGACATGAAGATTGGAATAAAGGATGCGTTTGCTACTATAACACCATAACGTTAGAAGATCTCTTGAAAACAAGTGCGGTTATGCATAGGAAAAAATGGCATTTACCTACTACAGTATTTTTTCCACTGCTTCAATTTCATTTTTAATTAAGTTTTGATCACATATTTAATTATCAACTACAATAAAAAAAATCATGGCCTACTAGAATGCAAACAAAAACGATCTTCATACAAATTTTAGAGAAAAATCTTAATAACTTTTTAATCGTTGATTTTAGACATATCTATTACTCATAGTTTTTGATAGAAAATGAAAAGTTATTCAACATAGAATAAAAACATACAGGGTGTTCCATTTAAGTTAAGTGAGTTTTTGATGTTTGAAAAATATAAAATATGAATCCTTTTTCTAAACACCCTGTACAAAAAATCGAAATCTTACGTAGTGCAAATGAAAGCCTTAAAGGTCAAGATAAATCGATATAAATTTGTGTTACTGAAAGTAAGTGGTTTCCGTGTTATTAGGGGTTGTTTAAATTGAATATTTTACTTAAAATCACAATTTTCTCAAAATTGGTAAGCGATAGGTATAGGGAACGTTTAATAAAGTTACCTTAGTTTTTAACGTATAATCTAAAAATGTAATAAAATATAGGGGGTTGCATTTAAAAAAACCTAACTTTGATATATTACAATTTTGTGAAGCATCCTGTATAATTGAAAATAATTTTAAAAAATAGTCGTTATCAATTTACATATGTCACCAAAAAATGAAGCTGATATCTTGTACCGTTTAGGCACAAGAGACCGAGGGAATAGTCGTGAATCACCCTGTATAGTAATTCCAAAAGTCGCATAATCACCAATGGTTTGTTATTTACCACTAATACCTAATAAAAATAATAAACAAAATATACATCAAGTATTACAAAACACTTAATTATAATACATACCTATACCAGGTGCTGATCCGGCCGCTCGGTAATATCATTTTACATTTAAAAACTTGTCTATGCAATTTCCTGCTCCCCTAATTGTTTTAGGGCCAAAACATAGAGTACAAAAGTCTTCGAAACTAAAAATGCTACCTGAATGGTATGTTCTCTCCTACCAAAATTGTACTGTAAGAAAGAAAAAGAAGAATTAAATGTTGAATAAGAATTTGCAAAAATCACATTGCCATGATTTTAAAATAATTGCGCTATGAACAAGGTGTTTTGTGTGAACAAATGTAGAATCTTGACGTTTTCATTAGTACTGGAAATACAAAGTAAACAGTGAATTTAATTGTAAACTTATAATTTTTAAAGCAGAATTTAATTTAAATAATAAGAATAAAAAGGTAAGTATACCAATCAAATCAAAGTAATAAAAATCAAAGAAAATAACAATAAAAACCTAGTTCGAACATATTAACGGGAATTTTTAAGATCAAAGTAAATGCCCAAAAAGACCGGCTGTCATGGCAATGTGATTTTTGCAAATTCTTATTCAACATTTAGTTCACCTTTTTCTTTCTTACAGTACAATTTTGGTAGGAGAGAACGTACCATTCAGGTAGTATTTTTAGTTTCAAAGACTTTTGTACTATTGATGGGATCCATATGCGATGTTGAAGTGTAGCAGAATTTAAGTAAATGCTCAAAAAGACCGGCCGTCATGGCAATGTGATTTTTGCAAATTCTTATTCAACATTTAGTTCTTCTTTTTCTTTCTTACAGTACAATTTTGGTAGGAGAGAACATACCATTCAGGTAGTATTTTTAGTTTCAAAGACTTTTGTACTGTTGATGGGATCCATATGCGATGTTGAAGTGTAGCTCAAAATGGGGGTAAAGCGAATAATGGTGAATTAAGGTTTTGTGATTATTAATTCACCATTATAGACTTTTGTACTCTTATGTTTTGGCCCTAAAACAATTAGGGGAGCAGGAAATTGCATAGACAAGATTTTACATGTAAAATGCTATTACCGAGCGGCCGGATCAGCTCCCGGTATTTACAAAGCTTAATAAGCGTGGCCATTTTGGACCGTCCGCTTGGCTCGCCTTCATTAAATAAATATTACACATTATGTTTTGAAGATAATTTTTAAGAAAAGTTTCAGTAAACACAGTAAACCTGTGTGCAGAAATAACGGCAACCTATTTGAACAGTTATTGTAATTATTTAACTTTGATGAAATAGGTTTAAAAGATTGGAGTTGTTAAATTTGTACATAAAAAAATATTATCAAATACTAAAATTAATCCGAATATTTCTTAAAAATTATGTTCAAAACTATAATGTGTAAATACATCGTAAATTCATAATAAAAAATAGTATCGAATACAATGTGTTTCGTTGGTTGCGGCGATATAAAAAATAAAGTTGATGAGGGTCTCTCGGCGACGAAAAGTCGAATAAAAAATTTGAAAACGCCATCTACAGCGAAGAAGTATCTTTGGTTTTTAAAAATAGTAGGAGATCCAGTATTTGAAATATACATATACCTAATTGCCTAGCTAAATAGCGTACCGATGCTGTTAAATTCGCTTTCTTTCAGAAGAACGCTCTGCATCCCTGTCTGTTACGTGGAATGTCACAACCATCACATCCATGGTTGCCTAGATTTTAGATATTATCTTTTCAGCGCGAGCGTGGAGAGTGACAGAGAGCGTTGCGCGCGCCATTCCATGTACCAGACGGGGATGCAGAGCGTTCTTCTGAAAGAAAGCCGATTTACCAGCATCGGTAAGCGATTTAGCTAGATAACCCATTTGCAATCTATCTACGTATTATCTACGTACATTATCTAACTTATTATCTTTGTCATCGTCAAATAACAGATGAGGGTATATATTTCTAATACCGGATCTTAGACTAAAACCTTCTATAATAAAATAAATGAAGAAAAAAAAAACCAAAATCGCATTTTGTTTTAAATCTCGGAAACAATAAACAATAATGAACTTTTGCAAACTACATGTGAACATGCCCTAAATTATACAACTTTAATCGCCTTCGTATCTCTTACCGTTTTCAAGATCCCCATCCTGTTCATCCTTATCTTGGACACGTTGTATATTTTGTTTTTCATAAAAAAGAAATATTTGCACTCTCCCTTGGTAATTAAACTCTTGTACAAAATGATATCTGACCTTCCATGCTTCCGATGCAAATCCACGAGACATCCACGAGAGAGGAGAGCATTGCCCACCCACCGCCTCTCACCTCCCACAGGATAGGATACATCCTCGTCTTGTCTAAGGTTACAGAGGGAGCACATCAGCATCTTCACCCACGGGTTGCTATTCAAATCAACAGCCTCTCCATGTAGCTCGATGGTCCACCTCTGATCCCTCAGGTAGCTGTCCGGTCCCAGGTTGAGGTTCAGGTGATACTTGGCCGACGGATGCTGCCGCCCCCCCTTCCACCTCCACACCAATGACTTCATCTTTCAATTCTCCTATCTTATCTCCCCATTTCCTCTTTCCTTCCCATCCTGCCGGTCGATTAAGACATGAAATATTCTCTCTCACTACCCACCTTGCAAGTGTATTAGGCTACCTGTCGTCCATAGTCACTACACAGCAAGTGAAGTCTCAAGGTGAAGTAAAATATTGAGCCAAGATCAGTTACATAGTTCGAAGTATTGTATGGAAGTCCAAAAATGTTTTTGATAAAAGCACGTGATACTCTTTCAAGTCCCTCATACTTTTTATACCCCCAAATTTGATCTGCGTAAACAGAATTGATCTGCACACAGCATTAAAAACTATTGTTTTTGCTTCAAAATTTAGCCCCGACTTTCCCATGATAACCTCCAGGCCTACATGCACAGCAGCCTCCCCTCCATAGTACCACTTGTTATCGGATGCAAACCTACCACCCTTCCTGGACACAATTACTTTTAACTTTTCAAGATTAACTCTCAAGTTATTGTCGTGTGGGTGTGGAACTGTATATTAAAGATGGCATTTCATTTAATATTTAAACGTTGAAACTGTAAATAATTGTGAGATTGTACAAGTAAAATTGAAAAGTATTATATAAACATGATAGATGTAGGAATCTACCTATAGGCCTCATCTTCCTCCTTGAATGAATTCTTGGAGCTCTTAAGACACTATTCTATCAGGCATTTCAATTCAAAGCTTAGGTACTTGTAGGAGACATGAATGTTGACATATTAAAGCAAACAGTGGAAACATTTGAATATGAAAATACTATCAAAATACGTGCCTTTAGGATTGCAAATGATGGAGAAGTAGCCACAAGGTTAGGTTTTATAAAAATAGTTAATAAATATCATTGTTAACAAAAAGTTGTACCTGAGAATCACTGCATATCTGACCACACAATGCTGCACTTAGTGAGCTTTATTAAATTTTATCGAAAGTCGCGGAATAGTCAATAAAAACACTATACAGTTTGCCCCTCCTATGTGTCACCTTAATATCTACTAAACTTGTGACAACAAATAAATTATCTACGCTTGAATATTGCCCAGGCGACCTAGTAAAAGCACTGTTTACAATTTTCATACAACATCCATAAAGGATGATAAAGACGACTTCTGGGAGTCGTCTTTATCTTACTGACTCTGGCCGTGGAAGCGTCATTAATCTTGGCAACAGTGCTCTCCCTTCACTCTGAGTTCTATTGTCCTTAAATGGTACCTTTATTTTCACTACCATAGGCAAGTGATCAGAAAAAGTTTGAGGCATAACGTGGAAACCCTCAATAAAGCTCCACTTGCGAATCTCCCCTCGTGGAACCATTCAATAAAATATATCCAAAATCCTCCTTATAATTCAAGTACTTTTCTTTCTAGCATTTACAATTTTCTCCCGTCTCTAACCTAGAGTATACTTCCTCATCCAATCCCAAAATATCTAGCTGTTGTTCTTCCCCTACCCTCCCATTGAAATCTCCCAATAAAATAATATTTCTACCCTCTGAATTGTTCACTATTAATTCATATATAACCTTGCAAAATCTACTTACCAATAACTTTACTATTACAATTTGAATTTAGATATGCAGGCAGCAAAGTCAGACGTTCACAGTGCAGGGTCAATTGTTACAAACCGAAAAATTTACAAAAAATGAAAAGTTTAATCCCTGTTTGTAATATTTGAATTTTTATTATTACCCAACAGTTATCGCTCTATCAAATCTAGACCGCCACACTCACTGCAACAAAAAAAAGTTATTTACCACTATTGTAGCAAGGCACTTCTCCTGCTCACAGATTTAGTAACAAAATGATCAGTGTCGATATTGCAATAAGGGAAGTATTCATCTAATCGACCGCAAATAAATAAAATCATTTAGTAGAAATGCAAATATATTGTCAATGTATTTAACATGTTACTGGTATTCTTTGTAACAACTTAAACGCCCCGGTACCGGAATGACAAGGTTTGCCAAGAATAAGGCAGCTAGATGGACTTTGTAAGTGATCTTGTTTTGCTAAAAGAAAAAATAATGTTTATCCGAACTAAAGAGAGACGATTCAAACGAACCATTGAGGGTTGCCTGTTTTAGGAAGTTTAAAGATGCTTCAAATGACATTTGCTGTAGGGGAGAAGAGCTACTGCTTAAACCTTTACGACTTAGTGGTTCAAATGTGCCATTAAACATCATATAATCGGCGATGAGAAGTAGATGACGAGGATCTACCGTGATGCCATAAACCTTAAATACTTCCTGCACTTCCTTTACTATAACTTTTGTCGCTGCTTCGATGCCATACGTTTCCGAGAATTTATGAATGTCATTTGAATATAGGTTATTTAAATCCAACAAATTATTATACTTAAACATTTCCTATAAGGAAAAGCGTGTCTTGATGTGCAAATAAAAGTGAAATGTATACTTACCGTAATATTAATTCCATCTGTACGTAAAATTAATCTGTTATCTTTATATAAGTTATTGCTCGTTTTATGTTGGGAGTTTCAAAAATAACCGATTTGCTTGCTACTTCCTTTAATATGCTTGTCAAGTCCAACTTTTTATGGGTTAAAGGTAACTAAAGCAATAAAAGGGATGAAGATTAAATTTCTACTTAACTTCATACTTACGGCAAATGTCAATTCGCACCATAAGTAATTTTTCTTATCAAAAGAGTAATTTTGAGCCTGGTTGTACGAATCTATAACATCTCGCTCTTCGTTGGTCGGAGTTGTGGGTTGATCTTCATTTTCTATAAGCATTATCTTGTTAATGAAACTGCAAGTTAAATTATAATTGGGACAAGTTATGGAGGGTTGACATTTGCAAATAATATTAATGTGTCACGTACATTGTGAATGGGTTAATTTCTTAATGTACCTACTATAATTGCGAACGAATTAATTGCGTCGTTTCGCTTCTACTGTAAATCTAAAGTTAGCTGTAACCACTGAAATATAACGAACCTGGAACGCGCACGGTGCACTTAACCCGTAGGAAATAAACCGAGCGAGCGATAGCCATAACAACGGGTTAGTTTGTCCTTGTTGCACTCATTCACAGTTAAGCGGTTGAAGAATGAAACCGAATACCCCGACTAATGAGCAAGACAGAGACCGAATAACCCGACAGTAATTCCCTTTCTGTCGGCTCGGCTTTAAGTTAAGCGTAAGTGTTCCAGGTTGCTTATATTTCAGTGGCTGTAACAGACGTCGAACTTAAAAACATGCAATTTTTTTGATCGCCATTATCATCAACGAATTACCCAGTGAAACACATTTGCTTTAATAAAAAATTTTTGTGCTTATTGATGTAAGACTATCTAATATATAATATAGGGGAATGCGGTACACTAATTCACCATTAAAGAAAAATGACTATACAAACCATCATCAGATTTATCCTCCTCATCTTCATTCTCTTGATCATCATTCACTTGTTCGTATTTACCCACTAACTTGGCATCCTCAATATCTTCGGGTTCATCATCTGATTTATCGCTTTCCTCAAGGTTAACCGGTTCCTCCTCTATATTATTATCATCATCCTCCTTACTTTTTTACTTGTCCCCTCCTTCCCCATAACAATTCTATCAAATAAATTATTTCGTCAAAAGTATATCCGCTCGTGCCTACCGACAAAATAAAATAATACTTACACATTAGTGATCATTTTTGTATGTTTTCTAAGTAACGTAAACATTTGCGCGAAAAATTTTTTTGCCATGTGCTTTAAAACGCCCTTCGGTTTTATATTGTACTTTGAATGATACAGTTCGTAAGGTAGGAAATAAAATTTAAGTCGATAACTCATTTGTCTAAGTGGTTGAGTTTCAAGTTGTGCTACGACATCAATTTTTTCCAAAACATCACTCACCGCTACTCTTGTCAACATTTTTTCAAGTGTTTTACACGTCTGTCCAAATTAGGTACATTTAAGAATGGAATTTCCATCGACGGAGTTTTCAAATTTTTTGACGCCATCATTAAAATTTCGCGTAAACGTGGTATTCCCAATGTAACGTTCATTTCGCCTCTACCCGCAAAATGGAACGTATTTAAGGTCATTTGAGTAGAAGGTTCGCCGATTGACTTAAAAAAAAATTATAAAATATCGTAATAACATTTTTTTTTAGTTACTTGTGCTGCCAATAGTCCAACAGGTTCACCGGGCGCACAAAGAGATTGCATAGCTTTAAATCTAAGCATTCTTCTAAATTCTTTATCCTTTTTCTTATGGAAATAGGAGTGCTTGAACATTAACGATTGCAATTGATCGGATAAGGAGCCAAAAGCAACGTCGGGTTGTTTAATGCTATTTAATGGATTAGGTGAACGTTCACAAAACTTTGTAAATCTACGAATCAGACATTAAACGCAATCGTAAAAACATCACGAACCTTACTAACCCCACTTTTAAGTCGCAGTCTGCATTTTGCCAAAGTTTTATAATATGTTTAGTTAACTTGCTACGACCGGTTCTCGCACTTAGCTTGTTTGTATTCTTCAAATCGATTTTATCTTTCACCGTTGTAGAGAATAACGTGAACGGTGAATGACGACGCTTCTCAAGGGCATCACCGTGTTTGGATCGCCAGAGAGTTTGCTGCAACAACATTAAAACGAAGAGATATAAGGACGAAATTACCTCATCTATCAATGCGTTTATTTCTGCTACGTGCTTTTCCATCTGTTTAACGACATCTTTATCTATAATGGCGCCACAATTTTCTTTTAGGAAATGTATTTGCTTTTCATTCAAAATTGTGTCTTAGTGACATCCATTCCGTCTTCCCCATACAAAAACTGTTTCTCATTATTTTATCGGATCTCGCTTAAATACTTACCTGAATTACACATTGATCGCTATCTCGTACAGTCAAATCGTAACCGACAGTTAAACCTTCGAGATGCTTTATAAGGCAACGTTGTAAATAACCGCTGCGGCTGGTTTTGACTGCGGTGTCGATTAAACCCTAAAAAATGATCGATAATTTCCTAACGAGCGCAGTAACAAGCTATAATACTTCACGCCCTGCCATGCAATGAAAGAAAAATTCTTGAGGTTGTATACCGGTCATAAAACGTCCATCGATAAATCCACCTGCGCGAGGAGTGAATTCAAATATGGGAAAACTAGGTAATGTTTTTCCGGATATCATTACAGGTGGACGTTTACCTTCTAATTCAATTTGACCGAGCAAACAAGATATTTGCATAGTATTTACGGTGGATCCCTTAGCTCCAGATTGAACCATTAATTGTAAATTGTTGTAAGGAAACCTACATATTAATCCTGCCGGCAAACACGCCCTGTTCAATTATACAAATAGTAATTGTTCTAACATTGTCTATACTTACTTGTTGATATCATTAGTGAAAGGATCTAAAACTGTTTTGTATTCACGATCGATAATAGCCTTTATATTGAGATTATGAGCAGTCGCGTGTTCCGCAGTTTTCACGATGTCCATTGTTTCGGAATTTTGGCCAAATCTAAAGCGACGGTCATTACAGAGTTACCTATTTCCTCAAGTTTCTAATTATTTTTTCTTCGTTTCTTATCGGCATCGTCTTGTACCAGAATATCGTGAACACCTAACGTGAAGCCATCATGTTGCAAGAAGAATGTGAACAACTTGGCAAATGAACTTAGAAGCTTCGTTGCGTAATTTTCCACCATACAGCTAGAACAAGTTAAATCTATTTAATTTTCTGTTGTGGAGCTCCATAATAATTATAATAATAATTAATAGTAAAATTAATTAATAGTAATTTCCCTTAAATTTTTTAATTTTAATTTTAAATAGAACCTAGTGTTTCTGTTAGAAATATTTGTATTTTAGTGTCATCTCGTAGTTTTTAAAAACTAATATTATATGTACATATATTTTTAATACATGTTAAGGTAGATTCTACGTAAAAAAGTGCTCTACGAAAGATTTTTCCAAAATCACTTATCTTTGATAATACAAAACTTATGGAGCATTAAAGAAATCGACTAAATTCGAGAAACGCCCCTAGCGGCCAAACGATTAGAGATAGCTGAATTCTGTTGTTATGTGGTGTCTAATTAATTAATTGTACATCATTATGTATAAAGAAAGATAGCACAGCTTTGTTAAAATCCTGCACTCTTAAAGTGATGTCCTTGCACCGTCAAGTACCTATGAGTGAAAGTTGCGATAACGTATTTTCATATTAAGATTATTATTGGCATCTGAGTCGTAAAGCGTATAACGTTGTTAGAGAGGCCATAAGTATTAGTTATTAATTGATTTACCATATATATACAAGTAAGTGTTTTTTAATATGTTTATTGTCGCATGAATTCTCGTTATAATAGTTAGAATGTTTTGTAATTAAATAATGCTATTAATCAGAGATAGGCGAAAGGTGAAGTGTTGCCAATTCAGTGTCGATGATTGTGGAATTAGATTCCCACAATAGATAATTTTATGTATTTCTTTTACACGAATTGCTGCACCACCAAATGAAAACAATGATTTTAATTTAATTGTAAATTGTAGATGTTTCACATAAATTAAATATGAAAAACTATAACAATTCACGGAGTTGGACGTAACCACTGTAACCAGTTACCATCGGTCGTCCACCCAGGGGGATTGGCCAGTCGGGCAATCAATCCATCATCCACTTGCAGAAGGGTGCGCACCCCAACAGGATCCTCTGAGATTCTGCCTTTAGTAAAGTCCTCTGTGGCTTAACCACGTACAGTAGTTGTGGGATCAGCGTAAGCAGCACCGATAGGTACCCGCGGGCCGTGGTAATTATTTATAATTAGGTAATGGATGGGACGCCATCCACATGTTCAATAATAATTAGATTTGTGAATTGCATGTTAGTTTATGTTGGTTATTAGGAACATTTTGCACTCGTTAAACTATTTATATTGGAGATTATAATATACATATATATATACAAATGTTAAATGCTTTACGATCCACGGATGTACAGGGGGCTCTCTGGGTTCTCACTCTATAGTTTTTTGCAGTAAATTAAGTCCCCCTCCAAAATGGTAGCAGAGCGTTCGAAATTTTAATTAAAATTAATGTTATTTGCAATAATTTATTGTACATTTGGTGATAGATTAACTTGTTGTGTCCTTGTTAGTGGATACATGGCTTATCAAACACGTAGCAAAGCTGTTATAGATATGACCACTAAAATTTGAATGCACTTCCCGATAAATTGTTTAATACGGGAGAAATCAATATTAAGCATGGGCACTCCTTCCGCTACTGTTATTTCATACGATGCTTCTGCTTCTGCATCGAAAGATTTAATTGATAATGATGTGGATGATAAGAGTTTAGGTGAAGTTAAATCATTTTATTCTGTTAATACGGAAATTCCGAGACATGTTTCTGTGACAGGACCATCATTTAAAACAAAAACAAAGGTAGCTAAATCTCGTGATAGTTCGTTAAGTACGATTATGAATGATTTGAAATTGTCACATCAAAATCAAAGTGCAATATTGGCGTTAAATAGGTCAATGTTCGAGTTATCTGAAAAAAATTTCGGATTCGTCAAACAAAATTAAATTTTCTTTAGATAGTAATAAATTAATGGTAAATATTCCCTTGTGTAATCATACCAGTCCAGAATCGATAATTTCATTCATTGTTGAAGTCGAGAAGGTTCTTAAGATCCCTAATTTAGATAATACCAGCTTTTTGACAGCTTTAACATCCAAAATAGATAGCGAAATCGCACAATGGTGGTTTGAAAGCGCTAACCTTCAATGGAACCAAATTAAGGACGTTTTGCGTCAAAAATATATCAACCAAGCCGATGTTATTTTACTGTCCGATAAATTTGTCAACCGTTTACAAATATAATGAAAATTTTGGCACATTCGCTTCTGATATTAAAATTAAAGCATCCGCTTTAAACCTTCCTTATACAGAGGGACACTTAGTGTCAATCATTTGCACCCATTGTAATAAAGAAACTTTTGATATTATTAAATATCATCCCAACCATTAACGTATGTCGAGTTGGATGAAATTATCAGAAAATTGAAGCAATTAATAGACGAACGAATCATACCGTCCAAATGTTTCCGTCCGTGGTCCCAATAGTAATTCGCAGAAGTATCCTCATCTTCATCGCCGCGCAATAATTTTTGTAGGTATTGTCGCCATATGGGCATCAATAGATGATTGTAGGAAGCGACAAATGAAAAGGGTCAGCTATCCAAAAAACTAATTTGTTTTTTTAACTCTAGACTGGACATTTCGGATTGTGTTCCTATGATATTTGTACATATTTCTAATTTAAGGTATTAGCACTATTAGATTCAGGGTCTAACTGTAATTTTGTTTCCTCTAGATTAGCAGCGAAATTATTTAAATTTAATGTAGGGAAATGCCTTGATTTTTCTACCGTAGTAATGCTTTCAAATTCCACAACAGTGAAAATTACTAAGCAGATACTCGTGTTTACGAAAATTTCAAAATTTTCTTGGCCTCTAAAATTTTTCGTTCTACCAAATTGAGCTTTGATATAATCATTGGATCACCTTCCTTAAATAAAATGAAAGTGATGATGAATTTCTCTGATAAATTCATTTCATTTCGGTTTGAACCAAAACGTTAATGTTCCCTTCACAGACCAAACGCGTCAAAAAAATTCCCATAGCACGTATGTTATCAATTCAATTTGTGAGATGAAGTATGAACTTTCCGATAGGCAAAATAAATTATTACAAAATGTGATCGAAGAATTTTCGGATGTTTTTAACCACAAAGAGGGGCTTCGTTAAGAATTTTGAATACCAAATTAAAGTTAATTCCGATACTCCGATATATAAAATCTTTCTACCTAAATCCAATTAAACAGAAAGAGCTTGACGATTATTTGCAGATATTATTAGATGATGGGTAGTACGATATAGTAATTCGCCGTACGCTAGTCCCGTGTTTTTGTTCGTAAGGGCACAACTGATAAAAGGCTTGTCGTAGATTATCGAGCCATAAATAAGGTCATACAGTATGATCCATTTCCACTGCAAACCAAAAATCTATTTTACTTATCTTCAGGTGCAAAGATTTTTACGCTACTAGATATGAATTCTGCATTCCACCAAATTCCATTAAGCGAAGAATCGAAAAAGTATACAGCGTTCGTTTCCATGACTAAGCATTTAGAATACAACTATTTACCCTTCGGGTTAAAAATAAGTCCTACCGATTAAATAGAATAATTGCGCAGAAGTTCTCCGATGTTCAATTTAAATTTTTCATGAATTACTTTGATGATTTTATCGTATTTTCAAAGGATCCATGGGAACACATCGAACATTTGAGAATAGTGCTTCGACGCTTGCGTCAATGTGGAATTACCCTTAATCCAAATAAGGCAAAGTTTGCAATGTCAAGACTTCGTATCCTAGGCCACGTCGTTTCTTCTGGTGGTATACAGATTGATCCACAGCGGGTTGAAGCAATTTCGAATTTAACCCATTCCCAAAAATGTTAAACAAGTTCAGCATTTATAGGCGTTGTTGCTTTCTGTGCTAAGTTTATCGAAATTTTTCAGAAATCGTCGCTCCGCTGAACGAATTAAAAAAGAAAAACGTTAAATTCCAAATAACCCAACGTCATATCGATGCCATTGATAAACTTAAAGAGGCCATTACTAAAGCTCCAGTGCTTCGGCTTCCGGACTTCTCCAAGCAGTTTATAGTTAGAACGGATGCCAGCAACATAGGCATTTCGGGTGTTCCTCTTACAACAATTTGAAGATGGTATCCATCCCATAGCTTCGCGTCTCGTAAATTGTCATATTCAGAGCAAAAGTACTCCACATACGAAAAGGAATCCCTTGCAGTAATCTTTAGTTTAGACAAATTCAGGATTATGTAACGGATAGCCATTTCAATCCTTCAGGTCGATTGTGACGCAATTAGATGGCTAGCGAACCACCCTTCACAACTTTCTAAGTTCGGTCGATGGCTACTCAAATTATCAAAATTTAATTTCACTATCGAACACATTCCCCGGTTCCTTAAACAATGCCGCGGATGGATTATCTAGATTATGTGATGAAATTCAATAGGTGATAGTATGAACAATGTTCTTTACCTTTTTAAACTCTTTAGTTGAAATTCCCGAAATCATTTATCTCCATAGAGAAACATCACAATCCGATGATTATTGTAAACTCATCCGAGCCCTTTGAAAGACGGAAAGGATGTTAATAACTTATAATAGAAAATGGGTTGTTATTACGTTTCGTTGGTAGGAAAAGGGATAAAAGAGTTGTCATCCCCGAAAAACTTAAAAATGTCATTATGTACTACTATCATGATTCAAAATTGGTAATCATAACTCTATTCTTAAATCGTATCGATCAATAGCTAAGCGTTTTGGTGGCACGGAATGTATCAAAATATTAGGGAGTTACGTAAGTAGTTGTTATCTTTGTCAAACGTGTAAGCCGTATAATGCGCAAGTTAATTGTCATTTAGCAAGTACTCCTCCTAGTGCTGTGTGGCACAAGATGTATATAGACTATGTAGGACCACTTATTACTTCCACTAATGGTTATAGATTTATGCTTGTCTGTGTGGATGCCTTTTCTAAATGGCTTAAGGTTACCCTACTCGTAGATCTACAGCGAAAGTGACCAGCAAATGCCTCACAGATTTATTTTCAACGTATGGACCTCCTAAAATTCTTGTGTCCGACAATGCTAAATGTTTCTCAAGTCATCTAGTTTCACAACTTTGTGTGAGTTGGGGTATTCGCCAAGCTTTTACAAGTCCTTACCAACCCAAGCTCAATTTAAGCGAAAGATGTAATAGAACCTCAAATATAATCTTACTCTCCTTATTAAACAATATTCATTAAAACATAAAGCCTGGGACGAAGTTCTTCCTTTCTTTATTTTAAATTACAATAGTACGTATCACGATTCAATTGGAACGTCTCCAGCTTCAATATTTCTTAACAAAGAAATTGCCACTCCTTTAGACAACTTGTGGAATATCGAATCATTCTTATCACATCCGAAACCTCCTTCGCTGGCGGAAGTTCATAATTATCTAGAGCAGGCTCACCAAAAGGCTAGGAAACATTATAATAAAGGGAAAATACCGGTAACTAAATTTCGGGTTAACCAAAAGGTGCTTGTAAAACAATTTCCTACATCGATTCACACACGGCGGACCAAAAATTTCAACCAAAATGGTCCTCACCCAAATTATCAAGGGTTTTCGACTCCTGTTTCTGTAATTCTCGAAGACCCCAATACTGATGAAGTTTCAAAATCTCACATTCAATTCTTGCTCCCTTTAGGAACATTTGCCATGAGGTCTCCGCGACGCTTCGCTTTCTCTTTGGCAGGGGGAGTGTTATGTGGTGTCTAAGTAATTAATTGTAAACATCATTATGTATAAAGAAAGATAGCACAGCTTTGTTAAAAATCCTGCACTACTTAAAGTGATTCCTTGCACCGTCAAGTACCTATGAGTGAAAGTTGCGATAACGTATTTTCCATATTACATTTATTTGGCATCTGAAGTCCGTAAAGCGTATAACGTTGTTAGAGAGGCCATAAGTATTAGTTATTAATTGATTTACCATATATATACAAGTAAGTGTTTTTTAATATGTTTATTGTCGCATGATTCTCGTATAATAGTTAGATTTTTGGTAATTAAAGATGCGATTAATCAGAAGATAGGCGAAAGGTGAAGTGTTGCCAATTCAGTGTCGATGATTGTGGAATTAGAATCCCACAATAATAATTTTAATGTATTTCTTTTTACACGAATTGCTGCACCACCAAATGAAAACAATGATTTTATTTAATTGTAATTGTAGATGTTTCACATAACATTAATTATGAAAACTATAACAATTCACGGAGTGGACGTAACCACTGTAACCAGTTACCATCGGTCGTCCACCCAGTGGGATTGCCAGTCGGCCATCAATCCATCATCCACTAGCAGAAGGTGCGCACCCCAACAGGATCCTCTGAGATTCTGCCTTTATTAAAGTCCTCTGTGGCTTCAACCACGTACAGTAGTTATGGGATCAGCGTAAGCACACCGATAGGTACCCGCGGGCCGTGGTAAATTATTTATAATTAGGTAATGGATGGGACGCCATCCACATGTTCAATAATAATTAGATTTGTGAATTGCATGTTAGTTTATGTTGGTTATTAGGAACATTTTGCACTCGTTAAACTTATTTATATTGGAGATTATAATACATATATATATACAAATGTTAAAAATGCTTTAACGATCCACGGATGTACAGGGGGCCTCTGGGTTCTCACTCTATAGTTTTTTGCAGTAAATTAAGTCCCCTACATGACCATTTTAATACTACTTATCTACCTACTGATACGTTGTGATAAGGGAAATCTTCTAAGTCCGCTTTTCTCCTCGCGTCCATTTCATCCTAAAATAGAAATTTCCACTTGTTCTGAGATTTTAAAGCTACCACTGATACGTTGTGATTAGGGTAAATATTCTAAGTCCGCATTGCTCCTCGCGTTCATTTTATCCTAAAATAAAAGTTTCCACTTTTCTGAACATTTTAAACTACACTACCAACTATACGTTGTGATTAGGGAAATATTCTAAGTCCGCATTGCTCCTCGCGTTCATTTATCCTAAAATAAAAGTTTCCACTTTGTCTGAAGATTTTAACACAACCAAGATACGTTGTGATTAGGGAAATATTCTAAGTCCGCATTGCTCCTCGCGTTCATTTTATCCTAAAATAAAGTTTCCACTTTGTCTGAAGATTTTAAAGCTACCAAGTCATACGTTGTGATTAGGGAAATATTCTAAGTCCGCATTGCTCCTCGCGTTCATTTTATCCTAAAATAAAAGTTTCCACTTTGTCTGAAGATTTTAAAGCTACCAACCTCATACGTTGTGATTAGGGAAATATTCTAAGTCCGCATTGCTCCTCGCGTTCATTTTATCCTAAAATAAAAGTTTCCACTTTGTCTGAAGATTTTAAACTACCAACTCATACGTTGTGATTAGGGAAATATTCTAAGTCCGCATTGCTCCTCGCGTTCATTTTATCCTAAAATAAAAGTTTCCACTTTGTCTGAAGATTTTAATATTTCACCTACGTCGTTGTGATTAGGGAAATATTCTAAGTCCGCATTGCTCCTCGCGTTCATTTTATCCTAAAATAAAAGTTTCCACTTTGTCTGAAGATTTTAAAGCTACCAAGTCATACGTTGTGATTAGGGAAATATTCTAAGTCCGCATTGCTCCTCGCGTTCATTTATCCTAAAATAAAAGTTTCCACTTTGTCTGAAGATTTTAAAGCTACCAAGTCATACGTTGTGATTAGGGTAAATATTCTAAGTCCGCATTGCTCCTCGCGTTCATTTTATCCTAAAATAAAAGTTTCCACTTTGTCTGAAGATTTTAAAGCTACCAACTCATACGTTGTGATTAGGGGAAATATTCTAAGTCCGCATTGCTCCTCGCGTTCATTTTATCCTAAAATAAAAGTTTCCACTTTGTCTGAAGATTTTAAAGCTACCAACTCATACGTTGTGATTAGGGGAAATATTCTAAGTCCGCATTTACTCCTCGCGTTCATTTTATCCTAAAATAAAAGTTTCCACTTTGTCTGAAGATTTTAAAGCTACCAAGTCATACGTTGTGATTAGGGTAAATATTCTAAGTCCGCATTGCTCCTCGCGTTCATTTTATCCTAAAATAAAAGTTTCCACTTTGTCTGAAGATTTATACTAGCTACCAACTCATACGTTGTGATTAGGGGAAATATTCTAAGTCCGCATTACTCCTCGCGTTCATTTTATCCTAAAATAAAGCTTCCACTTTGTCTGAAGATTTTCAAGCTACCAACTCATACGTTGTGATTAGGGGAAATATTCTAAGTCCGCATTACTCCTCGCGTTCATTTTATCCTAAAATAAAAGCTTTCACTTTGTCTGAAGATTTTCAGCTACCAACTCATACGTTGTGATTAGGGGAAATATTCTAAGTCCGCATTACTCCTCGCGTTCATTTTATCCTAAAATAAAAGCTTCCACTTTGTCTGAAGATTTTCAAGCTACCAACTCATACGTTGTGATTAGGGGAAATATTCTAAGTCCGCATTACTCCTCGCGTTCATTTTATCCTAAAATAAAAGCTTCCACTTTGTCTGAAGATTTTCAAGCTACCAACTCATACGTTGTGATTAGGGGGAAATATTCTAAGTCCGCATTACTCCTCGCGTTCATTTTATCCTAAAATAAAAGTTTCCACTTTGTCCTGAAGATTTTCAAGCTACCAACTCATACTGTGTGATTAGGGGAAAGTATTCTAGTCCGCATTACTCCTCGGCGTTCATTTTATCCTAAATAAAGTTTCCACTTTGTCTGAGATTTTCAAGCTACCAACTCATTACGTTGTGATTAGGGGAAATATTCTAAGTCCGCATTACTCCTCGCGTTCATTTATCCAAAATAAAGTTTCCACTTTGTCTGAGATTTTCAAGCTACCAACTCATACGTTGTGATTAGGGGAAATATTCTAAGTCGCATTACTCCTCGCGTTCATTTTATCCTAAAATAAAAGCTTCCACTTTGTCTGAAGATTTTTCAAGCTACCACTCATACGTTGTGATTAGGGGAAATATTCTAAGTCCGCATTACTCTCGCGTTCATTTTATCCTAAAATAAACGCTTCCACTTTGTCTGAAGATTTTCAAGCTACCAACTCATACGTTGTGATTAGGGGAAATATTCTAAGTCCGCATTTAATCCTCGCGTTCATTTTATCTAAAATAAAAGTTTCCACTTTGTCTGAAGATTTTCAAAGCTACCACTCATACGTTGTGATTAGGGGAATATGCTAAGTCCAGCATTACGCCTCGCGTTCATTTTATTCCTAAAATAAAAGTTTCCACTTTGTCTGAAGATTTTCAAGCTACCACTCATACGGTGTGATTAGGGGAAATATTCTAAAGTCGCATTACTCTCGCGTTCATGTTATCCTAAATAAAAGTTTCCACTTTGTGCTGAGATTTTCAAGCTACCACTCATACGTTGGAGTTAGGGGAAATATTCTAAGTCCGCATTCTTACTCCTCGCGTTCATTTTATCCTAAAATAAACTTTCCACTTTGTCTGAAGATTTCAAGCTACCAACTCTACGTTGTGATTAGGGGAAATATTCTAAGTCCGCATTACTCCTCGCGTTCATTTTATCCTAAAATAAAAGTTTCCACTTTGTCTGAGAATTTCAAGCTACCAACTCATACGTTGTGATTAGGGGAAATATTCTAAGTCCGCATTACTCCTCGCGTTCATTTTATCCTAAAATAAAAGCTTCCACTTTGTCTGAAGATTTTCAAGCTACCAACTCATACGTTGTGATTAGGGGAAATATTCTAAGTCCGCATTACTCCTCGCGTTCATTTTATCCTAAAATAAAAGTTTCCACTTTGTCTGAAGATTTTCAAGCTACCAACTCATACGTTGTGATTAGGGGAAATATTCTAAGTCCGCATTACTCCTCGCGTTCATTTTATCCTAAAATAAAGCTTCCACTTTGTCTGAAGATTTTCAAGCTACCAACTCATACGTTGTGATTAGGGGAAATATTCTAAGTCCGCATTACTCCTCGCGTTCATTTTATCCTAAAATAAAAGCTTCCACTTTGTCTGAAGATTTTCAAGCTACCACTCATACGTTGTGATTAGGGGAAATATTCTAAGTCCGCATTACTCCTCGCGTTCATTTTATCCTAAAATAAAAGCTTTCCACTTTGTCTGAAGATTTTCAAGCTACCAACTCATACGTTGTGATTAGGGGAAATATTCTAAGTCCGCATTACTCCTCGCGTTCATTTTATCCTAAAATAAAAGTTTCCACTTTGTCTGAAGATTTTCAAGCTACCAACTCATACGTTGTGATTAGGGGAAATATTCTAAGTCCGCATTGCTCCTCGCGTTCATTTTATCCTAAAATAAAAGCTTCCACTTTGTCTGAAGATTTTCAAGCTACCAACTCATACGTTGTGATTAGGGGAAATATTCTAAGTCCGCATTACTCCTCGCGTTCATTTTATCCTAAAATAAAACTTTCCACTTTGTCTGAAGATTTTCAAGCTACCAACTCATACGTTGTGATTAGGGGAAATATTCTAAGTCCGCATTACTCCTCGCGTTCATTTTATCCTAAAATAAAAGCTTCCACTTTGTCTGAAGATTTTCAAGCTACCAACTCATACGTTGTGATTAGGGGAAATATTCTAAGTCCGCATTTCTCCTCGCGTTCATTTTATCCTAAAATAAAAGCTTCCACTTTGTCTGAAGATTTTCAAGCTACCAACTCATACGTTGTGATTAGGGGAAATATTCTAAGTCCGCATTACTCCTCGCGTTCATTTTATCCTAAAATAAAAGTTTCCACTTTGTCTGAAGATTTTCAAGCTACCAACTCATACGTTGTGATTAGGGGAAATATTCTAAGTCCGCATTACTCCTCGCGTTCATTTTATCCTAAAATAAAAGTTTCCACTTTGTCTGAAGATTTTCAAGCTACCAACTCATACGTTGTGATTAGGGGAAATATTCTAAGTCCGCATTACTCCTCGCGTTCATTTTATCCTAAAATAAAAGCTTTCCACTTTGTCTGAAGATTTTCAAGCTACCAACTCATACGTTGTGATTAGGGGAAATATTCTAAGTCCGCATTACTCCTCGCGTTCATTTTATCCTAAAATAAAAGCTTTCCACTTTGTCTGAAGATTTTCAAGCTACCAACTCATACGTTGTGATTAGGGGAAATATTCTAAGTCCGCATTGCTCCTCGCGTTCATTTTATCCTAAAATAAAAGTTTCCACTTTGTCTGAAGATTTTAAAGCTACCAACTCATACGTTGTGATTAGGGAAATATTCTAAGTCCGCATTGCTCCTCGCGTTCATTTTATCCTAAAATAAAAGTTTCCACTTTGTCTGAAGATTTTAAAGCTACCAAGTCATACGTTGTGATTAGGGGAAATATTCTAAGTCCGCATTGCTCCTCGCGTTCATTTTATCCTAAAATAAAAGTTTCCACTTTGTCTGAAGATTTTAAAGCTACCAAGTCATACGTTGTGATTAGGGGAAATATTCTAAGTCCGCATTGCTCCTCGCGTTCATTTTCCTAAAATAAAAGTTTCCACTTTGTCTGAAGATTTTAAAGCTACCAACTCATACGTTGTGATTAGGGTAAATATTCTAAGTCCGCATTGCTCCTCGCGTTCATTTTATCCTAAAATAAAAGTTTCCACTTTGTCTGAAGATTTTCAAGCTACCAACTCATACGTTGTGATTAGGGGAAATATTCTAAGTCCGCATTACTCCTCGCGTTCATTTTATCCTAAAATAAAAGTTTCCACTTTGTCTGAAGATTTTCAAGCTACCAACTCATACGTTGTGATTAGGGGAAATATTCTAAGTCCGCATTACTCCTCGCGTTCATTTTATCCTAAAATAAAAGCTTTCCACTTTGTCTGAAGATTTCAAGCTACCAACTCATACGTTGTGATTAGGGGAAATATTCTAAGTCCGCATTACTCCTCGCGTTCATTTTATCCTAAAATAAAAGTTTCCACTTTGTCTGAAGATTTTCAAGCTACCAACTCATACGTTGTGATTAGGGGAAATATTCTAAGTCCGCATTACTCCTCGCGTTCATTTTATCCTAAAATAAAAGTTTCCACTTTGTCTGAAGATTTTCAAGCTACCAACTCATACGTTGTGATTAGGGGAAATATTCTAAGTCCGCATTACTCCTCGCGTTCATTTTATCCTAAAATAAAAGCTTTCCACTTTGTCTGAAGATTTTCAAGCTACCAACTCATACGTTGTGATTAGGGGAAATATTCTAAGTCCGCATTACTCCTCGCGTTCATTTTATCCTAAAATAAAAGTTTCCACTTTGTCTGAAGATTTTCAAGCTACCAACTCATACGTTGTGATTAGGGGAAATATTCTAAGTCCGCATTACTCCTCGCGTTCATTTTATCCTAAAATAAAAGTTTCCACTTTGTCTGAAGATTTTCAAGCTACCAACTCATACGTTGTGATTAGGGGAAATATTCTAAGTCCGCATTACTCCTCGCGTTCATTTTATCCTAAAATAAAAGTTTCCACTTTGTCTGAAGATTTTCAAGCTACCAACTCATACGTTGTGATTAGGGGAAATATTCTAAGTCCGCATTACTCCTCGCGTTCATTTTATCCTAAAATAAAAGTTTCCACTTTGTCTGAAGATTTTCAAGCTACCAACTCATACGTTGTGATTAGGGGAAATATTCTAAGTCCGCATTGCTCCTCGCGTTCATTTTATCCTAAAATAAAAGTTCCACTTTGTCTGAAGATTTTCAAGCTACCAACTCATACGTTGTGATTAGGGGAAATATTCTAAGTCCGCATTACTCCTCGCGTTCATTTTATCCTAAAATAAAAGCTTTCCACTTTGTCTGAAGATTTTCAAGCTACCAACTCATACGTTGTGATTAGGGGAAATATTCTAAGTCCGCATTACTCCTCGCGTTCATTTTATCCTAAAATAAAAGCTTCCACTTTGTCTGAAGATTTTCAAGCTACCAACTCATACGTTGTGATTAGGGGAAATATTCTAAGTCCGCATTACTCCTCGCGTTCATTTTATCCTAAAATAAAAGTTTCCACTTTGTCTGAAGATTTTCAAGCTACCAACTCATACGTTGTGATTAGGGGAAATATTCTAAGTCCGCATTGCTCCTCGCGTTCATTTTATCCTAAAATAAAACTTTCCACTTTGTCTGAAGATTTTCAAGCTACCAACTCATACGTTGTGATTAGGGGAAATATTCTAAGTCCGCATTACTCCTCGCGTTCATTTTATCCTAAAATAAAAGTTTCCACTTTGTCTGAAGATTTCAAGCTACCAACTCATACGTTGTGATTAGGGGAAATATTCTAAGTCCGCATTACTCCTCGCGTTCATTTTATCCTAAAATAAAAGTTTCCACTTTGTCTGAAGATTTTCAAGCTACCAACTCATACGTTGTGATTAGGGGAAATATTCTAAGTCCGCATTACTCCTCGCGTTCATTTTATCCTAAAATAAAAGCTTCCACTTTGTCTGAAGATTTTCAAGCTACCAACTCATACGTTGTGATTAGGGGAAATATTCTAAGTCCGCATTACTCCTCGCGTTCATTTTATCCTAAAATAAAAGCTTCCACTTTGTCTGAAGATTTTCAAGCTACCAACTCATACGTTGTGATTAGGGGAAATATTCTAAGTCCGCATTACTCCTCGCGTTCATTTTATCCTAAAATAAAAGTTTCCACTTTGTCTGAAGATTTTCAAGCTACCAACTCATACGTTGTGATTAGGGGAAATATTCTAAGTCCGCATTACTCCTCGCGTTCATTTTATCCTAAAATAAAAGCTTCCACTTTGTCTGAAGATTTTCAAGCTACCAACTCATACGTTGTGATTAGGGGAAATATTCTAAGTCCGCATTACTCCTCGCGTTCATTTTATCCTAAAATAAAAGCTTTCCACTTTGTCTGAAGATTTTCAAGCTACCAACTCATACGTTGTGATTAGGGGAAATATTCTAAGTCCGCATTACTCCTCGCGTTCATTTTATCCTAAAATAAAAGTTTCCACTTTGTCTGAAGATTTTCAAGCTACCAACTCATACGTTGTGATTAGGGGAAATATTCTAAGTCCGCATTACTCCTCGCGTTCATTTTATCCTAAAATAAAAGTTTCCACTTTGTCTGAAGATTTTCAAGCTACCAACTCATACGTTGTGATTAGGGGAAATATTCTAAGTCCGCATTACTCCTCGCGTTCATTTTATCCTAAAATAAAAGCTTCCACTTTGTCTGAAGATTTTCAAGCTACCAACTCATACGTTGTGATTAGGGGAAATATTCTAAGTCCGCATTACTCCTCGCGTTCATTTTATCCTAAAATAAAAGCTTCCACTTTGTCTGAAGATTTTCAAGCTACCAACTCATACGTTGTGATTAGGGGAAATATTCTAAGTCCGCATTACTCCTCGCGTTCATTTTATCCTAAAATAAAAGCTTTCCACTTTGTCTGAAGATTTTCAAGCTACCAACTCATACGTTGTGATTAGGGGAAATATTCTAAGTCCGCATTACTCCTCGCGTTCATTTTATCCTAAAATAAAAGTTTCCACTTTGTCTGAAGATTTTCAAGCTACCAACTCATACGTTGTGATTAGGGGAAATATTCTAAGTCCGCATTACTCCTCGCGTTCATTTTATCCTAAAATAAAAGTTTCCACTTTGTCTGAAGATTTTCAAGCTACCAACTCATACGTTGTGATTAGGGGAAATATTCTAAGTCCGCATTACTCCTCGCGTTCATTTTATCCTAAAATAAAAGTTTCCACTTTGTCTGAAGATTTTCAAGCTACCAACTCATACGTTGTGATTAGGGGAAATATTCTAAGTCCGCATTACTCCTCGCGTTCATTTTATCCTAAAATAAAAGCTTTCCACTTTGTCTGAAGATTTTCAAGCTACCAACTCATACGTTGTGATTAGGGGAAATATTCTAAGTCCGCATTGCTCCTCGCGTTCATTTTGTCCTAAAATAAAAGCTTCCACTTTGTCTGAAGATTTTCAAGCTACCAACTCATACGTTGTGATTAGGGGAAATATTCTAAGTCCGCATTACTCCTCGCGTTCATTTTATCCTAAAATAAAAGTTTCCACTTTGTCTGAAGATTTTCAAGCTACCAACTCATACGTTGTGATTAGGGGAAATATTCTAAGTCCGCATTACTCCTCGCGTTCATTTTATCCTAAAATAAAAGCTTCCACTTTGTCTGAAGATTTTCAAGCTACCAACTCATACGTTGTGATTAGGGGAAATATTCTAAGTCCGCATTACTCCTCGCGTTCATTTTATCCTAAAATAAAAGCTTCCACTTTGTCTGAAGATTTTCAAGCTACCAACTCATACGTTGTGATTAGGGGAAATATTCTAAGTCCGCATTACTCCTCGCGTTCATTTTATCCTAAAATAAAAGCTTCCACTTTGTCTGAAGATTTTCAAGCTACCAACTCATACGTTGTGATTAGGGGAAATATTCTAAGTCCGCATTACTCCTCGCGTTCATTTTATCCTAAAATAAAAGCTTCCACTTTGTCTGAAGATTTTCAAGCTACCAACTCATACGTTGTGATTAGGGGAAATATTCTAAGTCCGCATTACTCCTCGCGTTCATTTTATCCTAAAATAAAAGCTTCCACTTTGTCTGAAGATTTTCAAGCTACCAACTCATACGTTGTGATTAGGGGAAATATTCTAAGTCCGCATTACTCCTCGCGTTCATTTTATCCTAAAATAAAACTTTCCACTTTGTCTGAAGATTTTCAAGCTACCAACTCATACGTTGTGATTAGGGGAAATATTCTAAGTCCGCATTACTCCTCGCGTTCATTTTATCCTAAAATAAAAGCTTTCCACTTTGTCTGAAGATTTTCAAGCTACCAACTCATACGTTGTGATTAGGGGAAATATTCTAAGTCCGCATTACTCCTCGCGTTCATTTTATCCTAAAATAAAAGCTTTCCACTTTGTCTGAAGATTTTCAAGCTACCAACTCATACGTTGTGATTAGGGGAAATATTCTAAGTCCGCATTACTCCTCGCGTTCATTTTATCCTAAAATAAAAGCTTCCACTTTGTCTGAAGATTTTCAAGCTACCAACTCATACGTTGTGATTAGGGGAAATATTCTAAGTCCGCATTACTCCTCGCGTTCATTTTATCCTAAAATAAAAGCTTCCACTTTGTCTGAAGATTTTCAAGCTACCAACTCATACGTTGTGATTAGGGGAAATATTCTAAGTCCGCATTACTCCTCGCGTTCATTTTATCCTAAAATAAAAGCTTCCACTTTGTCTGAAGATTTTCAAGCTACCAACTCATACGTTGTGATTAGGGGAAATATTCTAAGTCCGCATTACTCCTCGCGTTCATTTTATCCTAAAATAAAAGCTTCCACTTTGTCTGAAGATTTTCAAGCTACCAACTCATACGTTGTGATTAGGGGAAATATTCTAAGTCCGCATTACTCCTCGCGTTCATTTTATCCTAAAATAAAAGCTTTCCACTTTGTCTGAAGATTTTCAAGCTACCAACTCATACGTTGTGATTAGGGGAAATATTCTAAGTCCGCATTACTCCTCGCGTTCATTTTATCCTAAAATAAAAGCTTTCCACTTTGTCTGAAGATTTTCAAGCTACCAACTCATACGTTGTGATTAGGGGAAATATTCTAAGTCCGCATTACTCCTCGCGTTCATTTTATCCTAAAATAAAAGCTTCCACTTTGTCTGAAGATTTTCAAGCTACCAACTCATACGTTGTGATTAGGGGAAATATTCTAAGTCCGCATTACTCCTCGCGTTCATTTTATCCTAAAATAAAAGCTTTCCACTTTGTCTGAAGATTTTCAAGCTACCAACTCATACGTTGTGATTAGGGGAAATATTCTAAGTCCGCATTACTCCTCGCGTTCATTTTATCCTAAAATAAAAGCTTCCACTTTGTCTGAAGATTTTCAAGCTACCAACTCATACGTTGTGATTAGGGGAAATATTCTAAGTCCGCATTACTCCTCGCGTTCATTTTATCCTAAAATAAAAGCTTCCACTTTGTCTGAAGATTTTCAAGCTACCAACTCATACGTTGTGATTAGGGGAAATATTCTAAGTCCGCATTACTCCTCGCGTTCATTTTATCCTAAAATAAAAGCTTCCACTTTGTCTGAAGATTTTCAAGCTACCAACTCATACGTTGTGATTAGGGGAAATATTCTAAGTCCGCATTACTCCTCGCGTTCATTTTATCCTAAAATAAAAGCTTCCACTTTGTCTGAAGATTTTCAAGCTACCAACTCATACGTTGTGATTAGGGGAAATATTCTAAGTCCGCATTACTCCTCGCGTTCATTTTATCCTAAAATAAAAGCTTCCACTTTGTCTGAAGATTTTCAAGCTACCAACTCATACGTTGTGATTAGGGGAAATATTCTAAGTCCGCATTACTCCTCGCGTTCATTTTATCCTAAAATAAAAGCTTCCACTTTGTCTGAAGATTTTCAAGCTACCAACTCATACGTTGTGATTAGGGGAAATATTCTAAGTCCGCATTACTCCTCGCGTTCATTTTATCCTAAAATAAAAGCTTCCACTTTGTCTGAAGATTTTCAAGCTACCAACTCATACGTTGTGATTAGGGGAAATATTCTAAGTCCGCATTACTCCTCGCGTTCATTTTATCCTAAAATAAAAGCTTCCACTTTGTCTGAAGATTTTCAAGCTACCAACTCATACGTTGTGATTAGGGGAAATATTCTAAGTCCGCATTACTCCTCGCGTTCATTTTATCCTAAAATAAAAGCTTCCACTTTGTCTGAAGATTTTCAAGCTACCAACTCATACGTTGTGATTAGGGGAAATATTCTAAGTCCGCATTACTCCTCGCGTTCATTTTATCCTAAAATAAAAGCTTCCACTTTGTCTGAAGATTTTCAAGCTACCAACTCATACGTTGTGATTAGGGGAAATATTCTAAGTCCGCATTACTCCTCGCGTTCATTTTATCCTAAAATAAAAGCTTCCACTTTGTCTGAAGATTTTCAAGCTACCAACTCATACGTTGTGATTAGGGGAAATATTCTAAGTCCGCATTACTCCTCGCGTTCATTTTATCCTAAAATAAAAGCTTTCCACTTTGTCTGAAGATTTTCAAGCTACCAACTCATACGTTGTGATTAGGGGAAATATTCTAAGTCCGCATTACTCCTCGCGTTCATTTTATCCTAAAATAAAAGCTTCCACTTTGTCTGAAGATTTTCAAGCTACCAACTCATACGTTGTGATTAGGGGAAATATTCTAAGTCCGCATTACTCCTCGCGTTCATTTTATCCTAAAATAAAAGCTTTCCACTTTGTCTGAAGATTTTCAAGCTACCAACTCATACGTTGTGATTAGGGGAAATATTCTAAGTCCGCATTACTCCTCGCGTTCATTTTATCCTAAAATAAAAGTTTCCACTTTGTCTGAAGATTTTCAAGCTACCAACTCATACGTTGTGATTAGGGGAAATATTCTAAGTCCGCATTACTCCTCGCGTTCATTTTATCCTAAAATAAAAGCTTCCACTTTGTCTGAAGATTTTCAAGCTACCAACTCATACGTTGTGATTAGGGGAAATATTCTAAGTCCGCATTACTCCTCGCGTTCATTTTATCCTAAAATAAAAGCTTTCCACTTTGTCTGAAGATTTTCAAGCTACCAACTCATACGTTGTGATTAGGGGAAATATTCTAAGTCCGCATTACTCCTCGCGTTCATTTTATCCTAAAATAAAAGCTTCCACTTTGTCTGAAGATTTTCAAGCTACCAACTCATACGTTGTGATTAGGGGAAATATTCTAAGTCCGCATTACTCCTCGCGTTCATTTTATCCTAAAATAAAAGCTTCCACTTTGTCTGAAGATTTTCAAGCTACCAACTCATACGTTGTGATTAGGGGAAATATTCTAAGTCCGCATTACTCCTCGCGTTCATTTTATCCTAAAATAAAAGCTTTCCACTTTGTCTGAAGATTTTCAAGCTACCAACTCATACGTTGTGATTAGGGGAAATATTCTAAGTCCGCATTACTCCTCGCGTTCATTTTATCCTAAAATAAAAGCTTTCCACTTTGTCTGAAGATTTTCAAGCTACCAACTCATACGTTGTGATTAGGGGAAATATTCTAAGTCCGCATTACTCCTCGCGTTCATTTTATCCTAAAATAAAAGCTTTCCACTTTGTCTGAAGATTTTCAAGCTACCAACTCATACGTTGTGATTAGGGGAAATATTCTAAGTCCGCATTACTCCTCGCGTTCATTTTATCCTAAAATAAAAGCTTCCACTTTGTCTGAAGATTTTCAAGCTACCAACTCATACGTTGTGATTAGGGGAAATATTCTAAGTCCGCATTACTCCTCGCGTTCATTTTATCCTAAAATAAAAGCTTTCCACTTTGTCTGAAGATTTTCAAGCTACCAACTCATACGTTGTGATTAGGGGAAATATTCTAAGTCCGCATTACTCCTCGCGTTCATTTTATCCTAAAATAAAAGCTTTCCACTTTGTCTGAAGATTTTCAAGCTACCAACTCATACGTTGTGATTAGGGGAAATATTCTAAGTCCGCATTACTCCTCGCGTTCATTTTATCCTAAAATAAAAGCTTCCACTTTGTCTGAAGATTTTCAAGCTACCAACTCATACGTTGTGATTAGGGGAAATATTCTAAGTCCGCATTACTCCTCGCGTTCATTTTATCCTAAAATAAAAGCTTTCCACTTTGTCTGAAGATTTTCAAGCTACCAACTCATACGTTGTGATTAGGGGAAATATTCTAAGTCCGCATTACTCCTCGCGTTCATTTTATCCTAAAATAAAAGCTTTCCACTTTGTCTGAAGATTTTCAAGCTACCAACTCATACGTTGTGATTAGGGGAAATATTCTAAGTCCGCATTACTCCTCGCGTTCATTTTATCCTAAAATAAAAGCTTTCCACTTTGTCTGAAGATTTTCAAGCTACCAACTCATACGTTGTGATTAGGGGAAATATTCTAAGTCCGCATTACTCCTCGCGTTCATTTTATCCTAAAATAAAAGCTTTCCACTTTGTCTGAAGATTTTCAAGCTACCAACTCATACGTTGTGATTAGGGGAAATATTCTAAGTCCGCATTACTCCTCGCGTTCATTTTATCCTAAAATAAAAGCTTCCACTTTGTCTGAAGATTTTCAAGCTACCAACTCATACGTTGTGATTAGGGGAAATATTCTAAGTCCGCATTACTCCTCGCGTTCATTTTATCCTAAAATAAAAGCTTCCACTTTGTCTGAAGATTTTCAAGCTACCAACTCATACGTTGTGATTAGGGGAAATATTCTAAGTCCGCATTACTCCTCGCGTTCATTTTATCCTAAAATAAAAGCTTTCCACTTTGTCTGAAGATTTTCAAGCTACCAACTCATACGTTGTGATTAGGGGAAATATTCTAAGTCCGCATTACTCCTCGCGTTCATTTTATCCTAAAATAAAAGCTTCCACTTTGTCTGAAGATTTTCAAGCTACCAACTCATACGTTGTGATTAGGGGAAATATTCTAAGTCCGCATTACTCCTCGCGTTCATTTTATCCTAAAATAAAAGCTTTCCACTTTGTCTGAAGATTTTCAAGCTACCAACTCATACGTTGTGATTAGGGGAAATATTCTAAGTCCGCATTACTCCTCGCGTTCATTTTATCCTAAAATAAAAGCTTCCACTTTGTCTGAAGATTTTCAAGCTACCAACTCATACGTTGTGATTAGGGGAAATATTCTAAGTCCGCATTACTCCTCGCGTTCATTTTATCCTAAAATAAAAGCTTTCCACTTTGTCTGAAGATTTTCAAGCTACCAACTCATACGTTGTGATTAGGGGAAATATTCTAAGTCCGCATTACTCCTCGCGTTCATTTTATCCTAAAATAAAAGCTTCCACTTTGTCTGAAGATTTTCAAGCTACCAACTCATACGTTGTGATTAGGGGAAATATTCTAAGTCCGCATTACTCCTCGCGTTCATTTTATCCTAAAATAAAAGCTTTCCACTTTGTCTGAAGATTTTCAAGCTACCAACTCATACGTTGTGATTAGGGGAAATATTCTAAGTCCGCATTACTCCTCGCGTTCATTTTATCCTAAAATAAAAGCTTCCACTTTGTCTGAAGATTTTCAAGCTACCAACTCATACGTTGTGATTAGGGGAAATATTCTAAGTCCGCATTACTCCTCGCGTTCATTTTATCCTAAAATAAAAGCTTCCACTTTGTCTGAAGATTTTCAAGCTACCAACTCATACGTTGTGATTAGGGGAAATATTCTAAGTCCGCATTACTCCTCGCGTTCATTTTATCCTAAAATAAAAGCTTCCACTTTGTCTGAAGATTTTCAAGCTACCAACTCATACGTTGTGATTAGGGGAAATATTCTAAGTCCGCATTACTCCTCGCGTTCATTTTATCCTAAAATAAAAGCTTTCCACTTTGTCTGAAGATTTTCAAGCTACCAACTCATACGTTGTGATTAGGGGAAATATTCTAAGTCCGCATTACTCCTCGCGTTCATTTTATCCTAAAATAAAAGCTTTCCACTTTGTCTGAAGATTTTCAAGCTACCAACTCATACGTTGTGATTAGGGGAAATATTCTAAGTCCGCATTACTCCTCGCGTTCATTTTATCCTAAAATAAAAGCTTCCACTTTGTCTGAAGATTTTCAAGCTACCAACTCATACGTTGTGATTAGGGGAAATATTCTAAGTCCGCATTACTCCTCGCGTTCATTTTATCCTAAAATAAAAGCTTTCCACTTTGTCTGAAGATTTTCAAGCTACCAACTCATACGTTGTGATTAGGGGAAATATTCTAAGTCCGCATTACTCCTCGCGTTCATTTTATCCTAAAATAAAAGCTTTCCACTTTGTCTGAAGATTTTCAAGCTACCAACTCATACGTTGTGATTAGGGGAAATATTCTAAGTCCGCATTACTCCTCGCGTTCATTTTATCCTAAAATAAAAGCTTTCCACTTTGTCTGAAGATTTTCAAGCTACCAACTCATACGTTGTGATTAGGGGAAATATTCTAAGTCCGCATTACTCCTCGCGTTCATTTTATCCTAAAATAAAAGCTTTCCACTTTGTCTGAAGATTTTCAAGCTACCAACTCATACGTTGTGATTAGGGGAAATATTCTAAGTCCGCATTACTCCTCGCGTTCATTTTATCCTAAAATAAAAGCTTCCACTTTGTCTGAAGATTTTCAAGCTACCAACTCATACGTTGTGATTAGGGGAAATATTCTAAGTCCGCATTACTCCTCGCGTTCATTTTATCCTAAAATAAAAGCTTTCCACTTTGTCTGAAGATTTTCAAGCTACCAACTCATACGTTGTGATTAGGGGAAATATTCTAAGTCCGCATTACTCCTCGCGTTCATTTTATCCTAAAATAAAAGCTTTCCACTTTGTCTGAAGATTTTCAAGCTACCAACTCATACGTTGTGATTAGGGGAAATATTCTAAGTCCGCATTACTCCTCGCGTTCATTTTATCCTAAAATAAAAGCTTTCCACTTTGTCTGAAGATTTTCAAGCTACCAACTCATACGTTGTGATTAGGGGAAATATTCTAAGTCCGCATTACTCCTCGCGTTCATTTTATCCTAAAATAAAAGCTTTCCACTTTGTCTGAAGATTTTCAAGCTACCAACTCATACGTTGTGATTAGGGGAAATATTCTAAGTCCGCATTACTCCTCGCGTTCATTTTATCCTAAAATAAAAGCTTTCCACTTTGTCTGAAGATTTTCAAGCTACCAACTCATACGTTGTGATTAGGGGAAATATTCTAAGTCCGCATTACTCCTCGCGTTCATTTTATCCTAAAATAAAAGCTTTCCACTTTGTCTGAAGATTTTCAAGCTACCAACTCATACGTTGTGATTAGGGGAAATATTCTAAGTCCGCATTACTCCTCGCGTTCATTTTATCCTAAAATAAAAGCTTCCACTTTGTCTGAAGATTTTCAAGCTACCAACTCATACGTTGTGATTAGGGGAAATATTCTAAGTCCGCATTACTCCTCGCGTTCATTTTATCCTAAAATAAAAGCTTTCCACTTTGTCTGAAGATTTTCAAGCTACCAACTCATACGTTGTGATTAGGGGAAATATTCTAAGTCCGCATTACTCCTCGCGTTCATTTTATCCTAAAATAAAAGCTTTCCACTTTGTCTGAAGATTTTCAAGCTACCAACTCATACGTTGTGATTAGGGGAAATATTCTAAGTCCGCATTACTCCTCGCGTTCATTTTATCCTAAAATAAAAGCTTCCACTTTGTCTGAAGATTTTCAAGCTACCAACTCATACGTTGTGATTAGGGGAAATATTCTAAGTCCGCATTACTCCTCGCGTTCATTTTATCCTAAAATAAAAGCTTCCACTTTGTCTGAAGATTTTCAAGCTACCAACTCATACGTTGTGATTAGGGGAAATATTCTAAGTCCGCATTACTCCTCGCGTTCATTTTATCCTAAAATAAAAGCTTCCACTTTGTCTGAAGATTTTCAAGCTACCAACTCATACGTTGTGATTAGGGGAAATATTCTAAGTCCGCATTACTCCTCGCGTTCATTTTATCCTAAAATAAAAGCTTTCCACTTTGTCTGAAGATTTTCAAGCTACCAACTCATACGTTGTGATTAGGGGAAATATTCTAAGTCCGCATTACTCCTCGCGTTCATTTTATCCTAAAATAAAAGCTTCCACTTTGTCTGAAGATTTTCAAGCTACCAACTCATACGTTGTGATTAGGGGAAATATTCTAAGTCCGCATTACTCCTCGCGTTCATTTTATCCTAAAATAAAAGCTTCCACTTTGTCTGAAGATTTTCAAGCTACCAACTCATACGTTGTGATTAGGGGAAATATTCTAAGTCCGCATTACTCCTCGCGTTCATTTTATCCTAAAATAAAAGCTTTCCACTTTGTCTGAAGATTTTCAAGCTACCAACTCATACGTTGTGATTAGGGGAAATATTCTAAGTCCGCATTACTCCTCGCGTTCATTTTATCCTAAAATAAAAGCTTCCACTTTGTCTGAAGATTTTCAAGCTACCAACTCATACGTTGTGATTAGGGGAAATATTCTAAGTCCGCATTACTCCTCGCGTTCATTTTATCCTAAAATAAAAGCTTCCACTTTGTCTGAAGATTTTCAAGCTACCAACTCATACGTTGTGATTAGGGGAAATATTCTAAGTCCGCATTACTCCTCGCGTTCATTTTATCCTAAAATAAAAGCTTCCACTTTGTCTGAAGATTTTCAAGCTACCAACTCATACGTTGTGATTAGGGGAAATATTCTAAGTCCGCATTACTCCTCGCGTTCATTTTATCCTAAAATAAAAGCTTTCCACTTTGTCTGAAGATTTTCAAGCTACCAACTCATACGTTGTGATTAGGGGAAATATTCTAAGTCCGCATTACTCCTCGCGTTCATTTTATCCTAAAATAAAAGCTTTCCACTTTGTCTGAAGATTTTCAAGCTACCAACTCATACGTTGTGATTAGGGGAAATATTCTAAGTCCGCATTACTCCTCGCGTTCATTTTATCCTAAAATAAAAGCTTTCCACTTTGTCTGAAGATTTTCAAGCTACCAACTCATACGTTGTGATTAGGGGAAATATTCTAAGTCCGCATTACTCCTCGCGTTCATTTTATCCTAAAATAAAAGCTTTCCACTTTGTCTGAAGATTTTCAAGCTACCAACTCATACGTTGTGATTAGGGGAAATATTCTAAGTCCGCATTACTCCTCGCGTTCATTTTATCCTAAAATAAAAGCTTCCACTTTGTCTGAAGATTTTCAAGCTACCAACTCATACGTTGTGATTAGGGGAAATATTCTAAGTCCGCATTACTCCTCGCGTTCATTTTATCCTAAAATAAAAGCTTTCCACTTTGTCTGAAGATTTTCAAGCTACCAACTCATACGTTGTGATTAGGGGAAATATTCTAAGTCCGCATTACTCCTCGCGTTCATTTTATCCTAAAATAAAAGCTTCCACTTTGTCTGAAGATTTTCAAGCTACCAACTCATACGTTGTGATTAGGGGAAATATTCTAAGTCCGCATTACTCCTCGCGTTCATTTTATCCTAAAATAAAAGCTTCCACTTTGTCTGAAGATTTTCAAGCTACCAACTCATACGTTGTGATTAGGGGAAATATTCTAAGTCCGCATTACTCCTCGCGTTCATTTTATCCTAAAATAAAAGCTTCCACTTTGTCTGAAGATTTTCAAGCTACCAACTCATACGTTGTGATTAGGGGAAATATTCTAAGTCCGCATTACTCCTCGCGTTCATTTTATCCTAAAATAAAAGCTTCCACTTTGTCTGAAGATTTTCAAGCTACCAACTCATACGTTGTGATTAGGGGAAATATTCTAAGTCCGCATTACTCCTCGCGTTCATTTTATCCTAAAATAAAAGCTTCCACTTTGTCTGAAGATTTTCAAGCTACCAACTCATACGTTGTGATTAGGGGAAATATTCTAAGTCCGCATTACTCCTCGCGTTCATTTTATCCTAAAATAAAAGCTTCCACTTTGTCTGAAGATTTTCAAGCTACCAACTCATACGTTGTGATTAGGGGAAATATTCTAAGTCCGCATTACTCCTCGCGTTCATTTTATCCTAAAATAAAAGCTTTCCACTTTGTCTGAAGATTTTCAAGCTACCAACTCATACGTTGTGATTAGGGGAAATATTCTAAGTCCGCATTACTCCTCGCGTTCATTTTATCCTAAAATAAAAGCTTTCCACTTTGTCTGAAGATTTTCAAGCTACCAACTCATACGTTGTGATTAGGGGAAATATTCTAAGTCCGCATTACTCCTCGCGTTCATTTTATCCTAAAATAAAAGCTTTCCACTTTGTCTGAAGATTTTCAAGCTACCAACTCATACGTTGTGATTAGGGGAAATATTCTAAGTCCGCATTACTCCTCGCGTTCATTTTATCCTAAAATAAAAGTTTCCACTTTGTCTGAAGATTTTCAAGCTACCAACTCATACGTTGTGATTAGGGGAAATATTCTAAGTCCGCATTACTCCTCGCGTTCATTTTATCCTAAAATAAAAGCTTTCCACTTTGTCTGAAGATTTTCAAGCTACCAACTCATACGTTGTGATTAGGGGAAATATTCTAAGTCCGCATTACTCCTCGCGTTCATTTTATCCTAAAATAAAAGCTTTCCACTTTGTCTGAAGATTTTCAAGCTACCAACTCATACGTTGTGATTAGGGGAAATATTCTAAGTCCGCATTACTCCTCGCGTTCATTTTATCCTAAAATAAAAGCTTCCACTTTGTCTGAAGATTTTCAAGCTACCAACTCATACGTTGTGATTAGGGGAAATATTCTAAGTCCGCATTACTCCTCGCGTTCATTTTATCCTAAAATAAAAGCTTCCACTTTGTCTGAAGATTTTCAAGCTACCAACTCATACGTTGTGATTAGGGGAAATATTCTAAGTCCGCATTACTCCTCGCGTTCATTTTATCCTAAAATAAAAGCTTTCCACTTTGTCTGAAGATTTTCAAGCTACCAACTCATACGTTGTGATTAGGGGAAATATTCTAAGTCCGCATTACTCCTCGCGTTCATTTTATCCTAAAATAAAAGCTTCCACTTTGTCTGAAGATTTTCAAGCTACCAACTCATACGTTGTGATTAGGGGAAATATTCTAAGTCCGCATTACTCCTCGCGTTCATTTTATCCTAAAATAAAAGCTTTCCACTTTGTCTGAAGATTTTCAAGCTACCAACTCATACGTTGTGATTAGGGGAAATATTCTAAGTCCGCATTACTCCTCGCGTTCATTTTATCCTAAAATAAAAGCTTTCCACTTTGTCTGAAGATTTTCAAGCTACCAACTCATACGTTGTGATTAGGGGAAATATTCTAAGTCCGCATTACTCCTCGCGTTCATTTTATCCTAAAATAAAAGCTTTCCACTTTGTCTGAAGATTTTCAAGCTACCAACTCATACGTTGTGATTAGGGGAAATATTCTAAGTCCGCATTACTCCTCGCGTTCATTTTATCCTAAAATAAAAGCTTTCCACTTTGTCTGAAGATTTTCAAGCTACCAACTCATACGTTGTGATTAGGGGAAATATTCTAAGTCCGCATTACTCCTCGCGTTCATTTTATCCTAAAATAAAAGCTTCCACTTTGTCTGAAGATTTTCAAGCTACCAACTCATACGTTGTGATTAGGGGAAATATTCTAAGTCCGCATTACTCCTCGCGTTCATTTTATCCTAAAATAAAAGCTTTCCACTTTGTCTGAAGATTTTCAAGCTACCAACTCATACGTTGTGATTAGGGGAAATATTCTAAGTCCGCATTACTCCTCGCGTTCATTTTATCCTAAAATAAAAGCTTTCCACTTTGTCTGAAGATTTTCAAGCTACCAACTCATACGTTGTGATTAGGGGAAATATTCTAAGTCCGCATTACTCCTCGCGTTCATTTTATCCTAAAATAAAAGCTTTCCACTTTGTCTGAAGATTTTCAAGCTACCAACTCATACGTTGTGATTAGGGGAAATATTCTAAGTCCGCATTACTCCTCGCGTTCATTTTATCCTAAAATAAAAGCTTTCCACTTTGTCTGAAGATTTTCAAGCTACCAACTCATACGTTGTGATTAGGGGAAATATTCTAAGTCCGCATTACTCCTCGCGTTCATTTTATCCTAAAATAAAAGCTTTCCACTTTGTCTGAAGATTTTCAAGCTACCAACTCATACGTTGTGATTAGGGGAAATATTCTAAGTCCGCATTACTCCTCGCGTTCATTTTATCCTAAAATAAAAGCTTCCACTTTGTCTGAAGATTTTCAAGCTACCAACTCATACGTTGTGATTAGGGGAAATATTCTAAGTCCGCATTACTCCTCGCGTTCATTTTATCCTAAAATAAAAGCTTTCCACTTTGTCTGAAGATTTTCAAGCTACCAACTCATACGTTGTGATTAGGGGAAATATTCTAAGTCCGCATTACTCCTCGCGTTCATTTTATCCTAAAATAAAAGCTTTCCACTTTGTCTGAAGATTTTCAAGCTACCAACTCATACGTTGTGATTAGGGGAAATATTCTAAGTCCGCATTACTCCTCGCGTTCATTTTATCCTAAAATAAAAGCTTTCCACTTTGTCTGAAGATTTTCAAGCTACCAACTCATACGTTGTGATTAGGGGAAATATTCTAAGTCCGCATTACTCCTCGCGTTCATTTTATCCTAAAATAAAAGCTTTCCACTTTGTCTGAAGATTTTCAAGCTACCAACTCATACGTTGTGATTAGGGGAAATATTCTAAGTCCGCATTACTCCTCGCGTTCATTTTATCCTAAAATAAAAGTTTCCACTTTGTCTGAAGATTTTCAAGCTACCAACTCATACGTTGTGATTAGGGGAAATATTCTAAGTCCGCATTACTCCTCGCGTTCATTTTATCCTAAAATAAAAGCTTTCCACTTTGTCTGAAGATTTTCAAGCTACCAACTCATACGTTGTGATTAGGGGAAATATTCTAAGTCCGCATTACTCCTCGCGTTCATTTTATCCTAAAATAAAAGCTTCCACTTTGTCTGAAGATTTTCAAGCTACCAACTCATACGTTGTGATTAGGGGAAATATTCTAAGTCCGCATTACTCCTCGCGTTCATTTTATCCTAAAATAAAAGCTTTCCACTTTGTCTGAAGATTTTCAAGCTACCAACTCATACGTTGTGATTAGGGGAAATATTCTAAGTCCGCATTACTCCTCGCGTTCATTTTATCCTAAAATAAAAGCTTTCCACTTTGTCTGAAGATTTTCAAGCTACCAACTCATACGTTGTGATTAGGGGAAATATTCTAAGTCCGCATTACTCCTCGCGTTCATTTTATCCTAAAATAAAAGCTTTCCACTTTGTCTGAAGATTTTCAAGCTACCAACTCATACGTTGTGATTAGGGGAAATATTCTAAGTCCGCATTACTCCTCGCGTTCATTTTATCCTAAAATAAAAGCTTTCCACTTTGTCTGAAGATTTTCAAGCTACCAACTCATACGTTGTGATTAGGGGAAATATTCTAAGTCCGCATTACTCCTCGCGTTCATTTTATCCTAAAATAAAAGCTTTCCACTTTGTCTGAAGATTTTCAAGCTACCAACTCATACGTTGTGATTAGGGGAAATATTCTAAGTCCGCATTACTCCTCGCGTTCATTTTATCCTAAAATAAAAGCTTCCACTTTGTCTGAAGATTTTCAAGCTACCAACTCATACGTTGTGATTAGGGGAAATATTCTAAGTCCGCATTACTCCTCGCGTTCATTTTATCCTAAAATAAAAGCTTTCCACTTTGTCTGAAGATTTTCAAGCTACCAACTCATACGTTGTGATTAGGGGAAATATTCTAAGTCCGCATTACTCCTCGCGTTCATTTTATCCTAAAATAAAAGCTTTCCACTTTGTCTGAAGATTTTCAAGCTACCAACTCATACGTTGTGATTAGGGGAAATATTCTAAGTCCGCATTACTCCTCGCGTTCATTTTATCCTAAAATAAAAGCTTTCCACTTTGTCTGAAGATTTTCAAGCTACCAACTCATACGTTGTGATTAGGGGAAATATTCTAAGTCCGCATTACTCCTCGCGTTCATTTTATCCTAAAATAAAAGCTTCCACTTTGTCTGAAGATTTTCAAGCTACCAACTCATACGTTGTGATTAGGGGAAATATTCTAAGTCCGCATTACTCCTCGCGTTCATTTTATCCTAAAATAAAAGCTTTCCACTTTGTCTGAAGATTTTCAAGCTACCAACTCATACGTTGTGATTAGGGGAAATATTCTAAGTCCGCATTACTCCTCGCGTTCATTTTATCCTAAAATAAAAGCTTTCCACTTTGTCTGAAGATTTTCAAGCTACCAACTCATACGTTGTGATTAGGGGAAATATTCTAAGTCCGCATTACTCCTCGCGTTCATTTTATCCTAAAATAAAAGCTTTCCACTTTGTCTGAAGATTTTCAAGCTACCAACTCATACGTTGTGATTAGGGGAAATATTCTAAGTCCGCATTACTCCTCGCGTTCATTTTATCCTAAAATAAAAGTTTCCACTTTGTCTGAAGATTTTCAAGCTACCAACTCATACGTTGTGATTAGGGGAAATATTCTAAGTCCGCATTACTCCTCGCGTTCATTTTATCCTAAAATAAAAGCTTCCACTTTGTCTGAAGATTTTCAAGCTACCAACTCATACGTTGTGATTAGGGGAAATATTCTAAGTCCGCATTACTCCTCGCGTTCATTTTATCCTAAAATAAAAGCTTTCCACTTTGTCTGAAGATTTTCAAGCTACCAACTCATACGTTGTGATTAGGGGAAATATTCTAAGTCCGCATTACTCCTCGCGTTCATTTTATCCTAAAATAAAAGTTTCCACTTTGTCTGAAGATTTTCAAGCTACCAACTCATACGTTGTGATTAGGGGAAATATTCTAAGTCCGCATTACTCCTCGCGTTCATTTTATCCTAAAATAAAAGCTTTCCACTTTGTCTGAAGATTTTCAAGCTACCAACTCATACGTTGTGATTAGGGGAAATATTCTAAGTCCGCATTACTCCTCGCGTTCATTTTATCCTAAAATAAAAGCTTTCCACTTTGTCTGAAGATTTTCAAGCTACCAACTCATACGTTGTGATTAGGGGAAATATTCTAAGTCCGCATTACTCCTCGCGTTCATTTTATCCTAAAATAAAAGCTTTCCACTTTGTCTGAAGATTTTCAAGCTACCAACTCATACGTTGTGATTAGGGGAAATATTCTAAGTCCGCATTACTCCTCGCGTTCATTTTATCCTAAAATAAAAGTTTCCACTTTGTCTGAAGATTTTCAAGCTACCAACTCATACGTTGTGATTAGGGGAAATATTCTAAGTCCGCATTACTCCTCGCGTTCATTTTATCCTAAAATAAAAGCTTTCCACTTTGTCTGAAGATTTTCAAGCTACCAACTCATACGTTGTGATTAGGGGAAATATTCTAAGTCCGCATTACTCCTCGCGTTCATTTTATCCTAAAATAAAAGCTTTCCACTTTGTCTGAAGATTTTCAAGCTACCAACTCATACGTTGTGATTAGGGGAAATATTCTAAGTCCGCATTACTCCTCGCGTTCATTTTATCCTAAAATAAAAGCTTTCCACTTTGTCTGAAGATTTTCAAGCTACCAACTCATACGTTGTGATTAGGGGAAATATTCTAAGTCCGCATTACTCCTCGCGTTCATTTTATCCTAAAATAAAAGCTTTCCACTTTGTCTGAAGATTTTCAAGCTACCAACTCATACGTTGTGATTAGGGGAAATATTCTAAGTCCGCATTACTCCTCGCGTTCATTTTATCCTAAAATAAAAGCTTTCCACTTTGTCTGAAGATTTTCAAGCTACCAACTCATACGTTGTGATTAGGGGAAATATTCTAAGTCCGCATTACTCCTCGCGTTCATTTTATCCTAAAATAAAAGCTTTCCACTTTGTCTGAAGATTTTCAAGCTACCAACTCATACGTTGTGATTAGGGGAAATATTCTAAGTCCGCATTACTCCTCGCGTTCATTTTATCCTAAAATAAAAGCTTTCCACTTTGTCTGAAGATTTTCAAGCTACCAACTCATACGTTGTGATTAGGGGAAATATTCTAAGTCCGCATTACTCCTCGCGTTCATTTTATCCTAAAATAAAAGTTTCCACTTTGTCTGAAGATTTTCAAGCTACCAACTCATACGTTGTGATTAGGGGAAATATTCTAAGTCCGCATTACTCCTCGCGTTCATTTTATCCTAAAATAAAAGCTTTCCACTTTGTCTGAAGATTTTCAAGCTACCAACTCATACGTTGTGATTAGGGGAAATATTCTAAGTCCGCATTACTCCTCGCGTTCATTTTATCCTAAAATAAAAGCTTTCCACTTTGTCTGAAGATTTTCAAGCTACCAACTCATACGTTGTGATTAGGGGAAATATTCTAAGTCCGCATTGCTCCTCGCGTTCATTTTGTCCTAAAATAAAAGCTTCCACTTTGTCTGAAGATTTTCAAGCTACCAACTCATACGTTGTGATTAGGGGAAATATTCTAAGTCCGCATTACTCCTCGCGTTCATTTTATCCTAAAATAAAAGCTTTCCACTTTGTCTGAAGATTTTCAAGCTACCAACTCATACGTTGTGATTAGGGGAAATATTCTAAGTCCGCATTACTCCTCGCGTTCATTTTATCCTAAAATAAAAGCTTCCACTTTGTCTGAAGATTTTCAAGCTACCAACTCATACGTTGTGATTAGGGGAAATATTCTAAGTCCGCATTACTCCTCGCGTTCATTTTATCCTAAAATAAAAGTTTCCACTTTGTCTGAAGATTTTCAAGCTACCAACTCATACGTTGTGATTAGGGGAAATATTCTAAGTCCGCATTACTCCTCGCGTTCATTTTATCCTAAAATAAAACTTTCCACTTTGTCTGAAGATTTTCAAGCTACCAACTCATACGTTGTGATTAGGGGAAATATTCTAAGTCCGCATTACTCCTCGCGTTCATTTTATCCTAAAATAAAACTTTCCACTTTGTCTGAAGATTTTCAAGCTACCAACTCATACGTTGTGATTAGGGGAAATATTCTAAGTCCGCATTACTCCTCGCGTTCATTTTATCCTAAAATAAAAGCTTCCACTTTGTCTGAAGATTTTCAAGCTACCAACTCATACGTTGTGATTAGGGGAAATATTCTAAGTCCGCATTACTCCTCGCGTTCATTTTATCCTAAAATAAAAGCTTTCCACTTTGTCTGAAGATTTTCAAGCTACCAACTCATACGTTGTGATTAGGGGAAATATTCTAAGTCCGCATTACTCCTCGCGTTCATTTTATCCTAAAATAAAAGCTTTCCACTTTGTCTGAAGATTTTCAAGCTACCAACTCATACGTTGTGATTAGGGGAAATATTCTAAGTCCGCATTACTCCTCGCGTTCATTTTATCCTAAAATAAAAGTTTCCACTTTGTCTGAAGATTTTCAAGCTACCAACTCATACGTTGTGATTAGGGGAAATATTCTAAGTCCGCATTACTCCTCGCGTTCATTTTATCCTAAAATAAAAGCTTTCCACTTTGTCTGAAGATTTTCAAGCTACCAACTCATACGTTGTGATTAGGGGAAATATTCTAAGTCCGCATTACTCCTCGCGTTCATTTTATCCTAAAATAAAACTTTCCACTTTGTCTGAAGATTTTCAAGCTACCAACTCATACGTTGTGATTAGGGGAAATATTCTAAGTCCGCATTGCTCCTCGCGTTCATTTTATCCTAAAATAAAAGTTTCCACTTTGTCTGAAGATTTTCAAGCTACCAACTCATACGTTGTGATTAGGGGAAATATTCTAAGTCCGCATTACTCCTCGCGTTCATTTTATCCTAAAATAAAAGTTTCCACTTTGTCTGAAGATTTTCAAGCTACCAACTCATACGTTGTGATTAGGGGAAATATTCTAAGTCCGCATTACTCCTCGCGTTCATTTTATCCTAAAATAAAACTTTCCACTTTGTCTGAAGATTTTCAAGCTACCAACTCATACGTTGTGATTAGGGGAAATATTCTAAGTCCGCATTGCTCCTCGCGTTCATTTTATCCTAAAATAAAAGTTTCCACTTTGTCTGAAGATTTTCAAGCTACCAACTCATACGTTGTGATTAGGGGAAATATTCTAAGTCCGCATTACTCCTCGCGTTCATTTTATCCTAAAATAAAACTTTCCACTTTGTCTGAAGATTTTCAAGCTACCAACTCATACGTTGTGATTAGGGGAAATATTCTAAGTCCGCATTGCTCCTCGCGTTCATTTTATCCTAAAATAAAAGCTTCCACTTTGTCTGAAGATTTTCAAGCTACCAACTCATACGTTGTGATTAGGGGAAGTATTCTAAGTCCGCATTACTCCTCGCGTTCATTTTATCCTAAAATAAAAGTTTCCACTTTGTCTGAAGATTTTCAAGCTACCAACTCATACGTTGTGATTAGGGGAAATATTCTAAGTCCGCATTGCTCCCTCGCGTTCATTTTATCCTAAAATAAAAGCTTCCACTTTGTCTGAAGATTTTCAAGCTACCAACTCATACGTTGTGATTAGGGGAAATATTCTATGTCCGCATTACTCCTCGCGTGCATTTCATCCAAAAATAGAAATTTCTACTTGCTGCCTTTATTGATGTAGAAACACAGCGACAGATAGACAGACATACGAAGCAAAATCGAGGACATAAGTGCTTCCCTCTACCCAGGGTTGCCCGTACTCGTAAAGGAATTGAGGAAAAAATATAGAATTTTTTTCGGCTTACGAACATAATTTAATAGTAGAACAAACATTGTCACAACATTGTGGCAATACAAGATTTTGATTTTAGTAATTTATCTCCATTGTAGATTTTGAAGCACAGCTAGAAAATTTTGCATTACTCCGTTACGGCTTGAGCACAAAATTTGCATCATACGGTAGAAAATGAGCACAAAAGTATGACATTACAGCATTTTGATTTTGGCCATGGTGTACCTCAGTGTGAAGTTGGAAGTACATATTATATAAAAATTTTTAGGCGGCTATTACATAAATATTTGTTTTACGTATCTTTTGAAAGCCGTAAAGTATAACTTTTTTTTTAACATCTGTCATAAACAACTTTACGGCCTCTTTTTGTTGTCCAGGTGATGGAGCATAGCACTTTGTAAGTGACATGAATAATTAATCAAATATATGATTGTATTTGTCAGGTAACTGTCACTGTCAAAATTATGAAATTGATTTTTAAATTAAAGTTTATATCTTTTTGTGATAGTCGCCTAAAAAATGTTGTGTGCACCTCGGTTAAAAGTTCTTTTTTAGCCTCATCTGATTTGTTAGCCTCGGCTTTCGCCTCGGCTGCAATCATCAGATTCGGCCAAAAAAGATCACTTTTACAACCTTGATACACAAATAACTATTGTAGAAGTCCTTTACGGCTTGCGCACAAAATTTGTATTATATGGCAAAAATTGGCACAAAATGAGCACACAATTATAACTTATCAATCCGTTGGATATCGGCATGGGATGTGGCACCTCCAACTTCACGGACCTGCTAGTCTTTTGTTTTTTTTTCCAATAATTACATTCATTGCACAAATTCGTGTGTGCAATTTTTAGTTTCCACGTAAAATTTTGTATGGGCTATATTTCTTGACCGTGTGGGTAATATGATCCGATGACTTTTTTTTAACAAATTTTCCTGTTTTGTGTTTGAATTTCTTAGAGATTATTTTTTTGTTTAAAGTTTAGATGTTGAAGTTCAAGTTTTCATAAGAATTGTTATTTTTTTAAATAAAGTGTTTGGAGAAAATTTGAGAATCTTTATTTTTAGGAGGGCCATATATACCGCCACTACTATATTACTTTATAACTTACATAAATTTTACATTTCGCAAAAATTACATTCATTCGTTGAACAAGCTTCTAAATTTCAACAAATTCATTAATATATCATTTAACATTTCAAATATAATTCTCTATATAATATATTCTATTGACGCAAGTATAATATAAATTCTATCCGTACATAACAAACAGTTGTAAATAATTAATTTAATTTTATACATCATATGGAAGACGATGTTGTTTTGTTGTTTAATGACTGTAGCAGTCTTAGAAATATTGTACACATTTAATACTACACATTAGTGGTTGAAACTCTTTACAATGACACATTTACATTTTGATAATATACAAATGTTGCAACTACGCCAAAGCATGTGATTTCAAAAATAAAAATTTTCAGAGGGTAGGTACATAAAATCTAATGGCAGTTTTCTGACCAAAGTATTGTCATTAATAAGAGTAAAATAATTAATCTTAAATATGCATTCTATACACCATTATTGCGTTAGCTACACAGTTCTTTTAGTAAGTTACTTTATATATTTCACTACACTTATATTTTTGTGTTTTTTTTCAACAGCTGAGGACATTTTGTAACAAGAATAGTTTGTGTTAATTAATTTCTTTCTCGTATTAAGTTTACTATTCTAATGATATGTTTCGAATGATACAAATGGTTCTGTCTTTAATAATTTTGACTACCTACTAAGTATCCAGTTACTCGTTGACTCTTTTTACCTAATATTCCCTGATATGTTACTATCCGTTCCTTTCCTACTAAATTGCGAGAAAGAAATTAATTAACGTGAACGAATATGTATAATATGACATTTAAATGAATCGAATTTATTATAGAGATATTTACAAGTTATTTCCTAAACGGTCGAGTTCGTTTAGTAGAAAATCTACGTCGTCCTTAGTTACGGCAGCGGAAGATATAATGTTTCTAAAGAAGTTGGGTCTTCGATCATCCGGTTGGTAGCCGACCATCAATGTACCCGCCTGCATCATTCTGCCTTTCAAAATTGGTGTCAACTGCAACCTTTCCTTTTAAAAAAGAGACAAATAGAAAGGATTTAACTACAAATACCTTGCCAAGGTCCTGTTCGCGTGCGAGTGAATGTGGCACCTTACGTAAACGTGTTGGTATATACCAAAAGCTGACGTTGGTTAGTTCGGGTTCCAAAATTAGATAAAATTTATCCGATTGTTCCTTTATGCGTTTTACCATATATTCGGTCATTTCCATTAGTTGGTCCATGTGTTTTTCGAATCCATCGTCGCCCTGTTAGTTACAGATTTATAACGGAATCGATTACATATTTTAAGTGTACATGTGTTTAAATAAAGCAAATTTACATTATAACACCTTTATAATTAACGAAGAAAAAAGGTTCGTTTAACAAACTATTGCGAAACCGCTGATCTCATCTCCCCAGTGGCGCAATTGGTTAGCGCACGGTACTTATAAGGCAGTAGTCGTGAGCAATGCCGGGGTTGTGAGTTCGAGCCTCACCTGGGGAAGCAATTTTTTTACAACACAATATAACATTAATTGAATAACCAAATTATTGTTACCATGGAATTGTTAAAAAATAATTTGTTAGTTTTGTTACACAAGCAATATGTATAAAAATTCACTCTTCACGAAAATAAACGTCAATAAATAGTGGAAGACATTGTGTTATTATTCAACTCAAATAGGTACTCTCAAACAAATCAATGGTCCTTCGAGGGGAATCTAATCAATCCAACGCAACACAAATTTTTCCAAAATACAAATCAAGCTCCTACTTTAATGATCATAGTACAGTGTGTTTCAATTTCGACACTTTGGCGAGATATTTCTGTTATTAAAAAAATTTTGCGGTTTTCGCAATGCTGTGTTACTTTTTAGTTTTTCGTGAAAATTAAAATGAATTTTTGTAGCACCCCTCGTTTTTGATCTATACGGTGATTTTGAAAATATTCCACTTTCTGTCACTGTTATATAATTTATTAAAAATGTGGTTTTTGGAACTTTTTATAGTTCTATGATACGAATTAAAGTTTTTTTTAAAAATAGAATAGCCTGTTTATTTATTTATTCATTTGTCCGTCTGCTACTAAGTGTTGGACATACAGTACAATACCACAGATAAAATAACTTTTATCTGTGGAAAGTAAAGTAATGTTGCAGATAAAGTTGTGCTGTCTGAAATATTGCTGACTGCTTAATTAGATACCTTAATTAAAACATACTTATAACTACTGTTTTACTGTATCCCAGAATGAAGAGAATTAGAAAATTACGACAGCGGCAAATGAGTTTCGTTAGAAGGGTCACTACATATTTATATTTTGAGCCTACAATGAAAAAATAGTAATTGGTCTTTATTGTTTTTCGAAATATTCTTCTTTATGATCAATACTCTTTTGCATTCGTTCGAACCGTTTTTCATAGCATTTCTTCCAATCTTCTTGAGATAGTCCATAACGTGGTTTTTGATCGCATCAATCGCTTCTTCCGTCGACGAAAATCGTTGTCCACGCAATATATTCTTGACATTCGGGAAGAAGAAGAAGTTATTGGGTGCCAAATCAGGGCTGTACGGAGGATGACCCATCAATTCCATTTTTTGAGTGTTCAAATAATCGGTTATTAGACGAGTTGTGTGAGGGCTCGTATTGTCGTGCTGAAGAACGATCCCACGGCGCTTGTTTGTTTTCCGCATTTCACCGAAGACTTCCGGTGAACAAATGGTTGTGTACCATTCAGAATTGACCGTTCTACGTTCCTTTAAAGGCACAGTTATCACATGACCAGTTTTTCCGGAAAAACAGGCGACCATTTGTTTCGATGTACTTCGAGTGCGAACAACTTTTGTTGGATTTGGTTCATTTTGAAACACCCACACAGTCGACTGCTGTTTACGTTTCGACTCGTATGTATATTTATTTCTTATCAAAAATCCAATCTGATACATACATAGTGTATAGGACTTGTCAATGAACTTACAATATACAGGGTGGGCCAACGAAAAGGTAACAGACGAGTTTCTGGCTAGAGAAAAATTTTTTTTGAGAAACGCAAAAACATGTCAATTTTTACATCAAGGGGGACAACTTTTGCTGTGAATTTCAACGTGAAGTGATTTCATCCCTTAGCGCTGTGAGAACAACTCCTAAAATTTAAATAGGGATGATGGGGCAAGTGATACGTCATTTGAAAGGTCTTTCTTTTTTGATTTCAGTGCACTAGCTTATTTTCTATTTTTTTTATTTTTAACCAAAAAAATTGAAGTTCCAAAATGGAAAATGAGGAAAGAGATTGAGGCATTTAAAAACTCAAAAAATCTCGGACAGCTCAATTGTTTTTTTCTTAGAGAAACTAGGTACTTTTACTGCTATTTGACAACATTGTTTCACCCCTTGGGTACAGGGTAAACAACCCTTACATTTTTAAATAAAAACAAGGGTTAATTTTTCCTTGTGCTAATTAATAAAACCAGTTTATGCAAATTCAACCCTTATTTTAATAAATGTTCGAAGTGTCTGCCTTCAGCTTCCATGTAATAATACAGATTTTGATTAAATCGTTCCTCCTGATCTCACCCTATTAGATTTTTTTATGGGGTCATGTAAAGAGTAAAGTTTTTTCCACTGGTCCGGAATTTTTGGAGGAGTTACGTGACCGTATAGTACATGAATGCCGCCTGATCACTCCTCAAATGTTGCAAAATGTACGGGAACGATTTAATGAAAATTTGTACTATTGCATGGAAGCTGAAGGCAGGCACTTCGAACATTTATTAAATTAAGGTTGAATTTTCATAAACTTGTTTAATTAATTAGCACAAGAAAAAATTAACCCTTGTTTTTATCTAAAATGTAAGGGTGGTTTACCCTGTACCCAAGGGGTGAAACGATGTTGTCAAATAGCAGTAAAAGTACCTAGCTTCTCTAAGAAAAAAACAATTGACCTATCCGAGATTTTTTGAGTTTTAAAATCCCTCAATCTCGTTCCTCATTTTCCATTTTGGAACTTCAATTTTTTTGGTTAAAAATAAAAAAATATTAAAAAAACTAGTGCACTGAAATCAGAAAAGAAAGACCTTTCAAATGACGTATCACTTGCCCCATCATCCCTATTTAAATTTTAGGGGTTGTTCCCACAGCGTTAAGGGATGAAATCACTTCAACTTGAAATTCACAGCAAAAGTTGTCCCCCTTGATGTAAATATTTACGTGTTTTTGTGATTCTCAAAAAAAAATTTTCTCTAGCCAGAAACTCGTCTGTTACCTTTTCGTTGGCCCACCCTGTATAATATTAACAAACATATCAATAAAATTATAATCTATTACACATATCCAAGAATTGTTTTTGGGATATTTTTAGGCGGTTGAAAACAGTTAAAATTTCATTTTTTGTCTAGTTATGGAGATCGGAATTTCGTTTATGAAAACTTTACTGTTGATATGCGTAGCACAGAACCTCCATTATGTATACCTAGTAAGGGCATAACCCGAATCCTTTGATAGTATTGGCAACATTACACCGAGTTTCCTCCCATATACCATAAAGAAGTCTTGAATGCACTTGGGTATAGTAAAATGTCACACAATGGGTGACGCTAATAAGTTTCCTGAGTAACCGAACCTGCAAACAGATGGTATTGAGGATTCTCATCACGGAGGTGCAATGTTTTCTCCAGTTAAGAGTTTTTTCATCTATGTAACTATAAGTCAGGGAATTTAACCGTAGGGGTAATTGAGACAGGGTCAGAGCCACAATTAAAGGGGATGTCGTCAAGCACATCCGTTTTCTTATAGTGGGTGCGGAAGAAGATGCAAAAAGACTTCGAGGGGTGGGTGTAGGTCACGTTGTCCACTCCACTTTGTCCATTCCGTTTGGTCCACTCAGTTTCGTCCACCGGTCTTCTCCTCCACTGATTATTAATTCCACCGGTCTTCTCGTCCACTGATTAATTATTACTTTCACCGGTCTTCTCGTACACTGATTATTACTTCCACCGCCTTTTTCTTTCACTGATTTTAAACTCCACCAATTTTTTGTCCACTCAAAATAAATACAAGTTTTATAATAAACATTTATTACAAAGGATATTTAAAAGTTTGTGTATTTATATATTTAGAAAAGAAAAGAAAAAAAGAAGACCATTGTAAAAACCTTCGTGTGAGGGCGGACCTCTGTGTACATGGGGGCGAAGCATATTGAATCGTTGTTAGGACCTCTTAAGTTTTTTTTTGAAAACAGGTTCGCGTAGCGAACCTGCCACCTAAAAATACTTTTAATATTAAGACGTAGGTCTTTTTTTTAACCTAATAATAATCAATTAATAGTTGATTTTAAGGGATGTGGACAAAAGAATTAATGGATTTTGAGGGCGGTGGACTAAAGAACTAGTGGACGTAGCGGCCAGTGGACAAAAGAATTAATGGAATTTGAAGGCGGTGGACGAAAGAATTAGTGGACGTAGCGGCCAGTGGACGAAATGGAATGGACGAAACGTCACACAATCTCGAGGGGTTCGCAGGGGCGGCTCTCTATAAAGAGCCAAGGAGCCATGGCACCACCTCAACAAATCAGCTAATTATCAATTCTTTAAATATAATTAACATCTTTAATTTTGTTCCCTAGAATATATATTTTAAAACAAAAAAAAGTAATTGATTTGATAATTTACTAAGAAGTCTTTGGTGGAATTAACGTGTCCCACCGTGCCAAATAGAAATTGGCTCGGTTTTCTAGCAAGTGTGGACTTCCGCGGAGAGTGGAGGGGTGGGAGGAGCTAACTGGTGTAGCGTTTTATACGTGCAACTTGAGCCATCAGAACTTTGGCACATTAGCACAATTTTCTGTTATTGTATGATTGACTTTGCCATTTCCGTGTTTCATTCGTTATAAGTACAAATAAATTTTTCTATTTTAGGTACTTACACCGGACTAATTTCTACGTAAAATAAATACAATAAACAATCTTTTAAGTAAGTACCTAACTAAACTAAACCTTTTTCCATGCATTTTACGTACTAAAGTTGGGTACATATGGAAAACTTTTTTATTATGTTTTATCCAAAAAATTAATTCCTTATAAAAAGTTCCGCATGTTCTAAAACCCAAAATCCAACCATCAGAGATTAAAGTCGTATACGAGGTTTATCATAAAAATAATTTTTGTAACTAAAGAGTAAAGTACCTTCATTATTGACCATATTATCGAAAGTTTTTATTAAGAAAAGTTATTTAGGATTAAAATTAATTTTCAAATATATGGAAACAAAAGATTTGTAATTATAAAACCCTTCGGGGGGGGGGGGGGGGGGCGCAACAGTTTGGCACTACCTTCTACGCAGTTTACGAGCCGCCACTAGGTTCATGTGAAGTTTATTATTCTTAAACCATACATTTAATTCCGTAAGAATATCACTTGCTCTTGAACGAAGCTCTGTAAGATCCCTTGCCGCAATTACCGTGGAAGTATCATCCGCATACAGCACTAAGGCTTCTAGAAACGGAACAATGTCATTTATAAACAAAATGAAGAGTATTGAACCCTGAGGAACCCCAAAGTTTGTGGAAAGAATTGATGAGTTGCACCTTTCAGTTGTACCACTAGAATCCTTATAGTCAACAGTTACATACTGGCACCTATCGGATAAGTATGAACAAAACCATGATGCAGTAACACCTCTAATTCCCCAATAATTTAACTTTTCTAGTAATAGAGTATGGTCAACGCAATCAAATGCTTTGCTCAGATCGCAAAAGACCCCACCAACATGCATTTTATTGTCTAAGTGCAGGATAACATCATCGATGAATGAGTGAAACGCTATCATTGTAGAATAGCAGGCTCTATGGATAATAATATTATGCCTTTTTAGATGCCTATCAAGCATGGCATATTCAAAAGCTTTGGAGAGACTTGGAGCATTTGTAATTGGTCGAAAGTTATTCGGGTCCCGTTGAGATCCTTAGATACTATAGCTCTTTTTGGAAGACCCCTTGGCTAAATGACATGTCAACTAACTCCACCAAGGGAGCGATTATGAGCGAAATAACAGATTTTAATATGTTGCAAGGTATACCGTCGGTCGGGACCAGATGATTTTTTATTTTTCAGCTTGTTCAGGCAGATGAGATTTTTTTCTGAGTAGGGAAATGCACACATACTGGCACAATTTAATGAAGTACCACTCATATACCGACATGTACCATCGGCTTTAGAAATATTAGCAGCCACCGTCTGTGGCGCCTCAACAAATTTCTTATTGAAGATATTGGCAATTTCCAAAGGATTACTTATCGTTAAGCCAACCAGTGACAGTGTTGTTCGTTCTTTCGGTTTATACTTATTGCTTAGGTGAGAGATTATTCTCCAGGCAGTTTTATTTTTGTTATTTGAATTATTAATCGAATTGGCATATTATGTTTTTTTGGTGTGACTGATTAACTGCAAATGTTTCCTTTTTTACCATATGAAGATCCTTAAGGCCGGGATATCTTCGTTGGAGAAGATTAAGATTTGTAACATTTATGCTGGACAATACAACTTCCTTTGTAACCCATTTACATTTTCATGTAAAATGTTGCCAAGACGAGACTATGTGGCTCGCACTGTCAAAAAGTTATCAGATCTCATTTAGAGCCAAGTTTCTAACTCTGTACGCCCTAACTCTACAAGCTCGAACTTCACAAGCTCTACACCTTAGTCAAAATATGTGGCTTGCCCATTTCGCTACATTCACATGGGCGTAAAGTGAAAAATTTATTCACTGTTCATTACTTTTCTGTTATACAATAGTTCTTGTAGTAACGAAATGGCCAAGCCACATTTTTTGACTAAGGTGCAGAGCTTGTGAAGTTCGAGCTTGTAGAGATCTGATAACTTTTTGACAGTGCGAGCCACATAGTCTTGTCTTGGCAACATTTTACATGAAAATATTTTTGGTGGGATTTCACTTCTTCTTGTAACTTCCATCCCCTAGTTAAAGGGGTTGGGGGGTAAATGTTCCAAGTTTTAGAATTTTGTTGTTGTTTGTGTACTAATACTAGCTTATGTTTAATAAGTCTCTCTCTACTATTGACATCATGACAGATATGACGAGAGTCATAATATTTTCTTCATTGTTGGTTGTAAACTGTATTGTCGTACGAATACATTATATCTATGATTGTCGTATACAACCCTCCTAGCGTATCAGTTGATAACTTTAAACTATTCCTTAAGGCTTTTGATGAATTTGTAATCGGTATTGATTTGACTGAGCTAGTGATATTAGGCGATGTCAATGCTCCCAATTTTTACACAGGCATCTATCACGCATCGATAATTTCAAAATGTTGAAAATGTAAGTGAAGACAATAGGGTATTAAATTATTGTAAATCTCGACTATTAGTTTTAGCGTTTTCTAAATTGATGTATTATTTGTGAAAATAAATGGTAAGAAATTCGAACCTTGCCCCTCCATTGCAACCATAACTTGAAGATATCGTTCTTTCGGCCACACTGTATAACTTTATCTCCAGTGTCAAAACGAACATCGTAAAGTTTATCTTGCATGAATAAATAATCTGCCGCCATTTGATTACAGCTCATTAATAATCCCTGCAAGGTTAAATTTGTTTTGCACGTTTTACAAAATTTGAATACTTACATCCTCCTTGAAGTGTATTGTAGAGCATTGGAAAACCGAACACATCAGCTTGTGAGGATTCCATGTCACCGAATCGGCTCTGCAAGAATACAAAAAGTATAAATGAAATAATTGTTTCACGTATTTTGGAATTATAAAAATGTCTGTAACTGCCGTGACCAGGATTCGAACCTGGGTTACTACGGCCACAACGTAGGGTCCTAACCACTAGACGATCACGGCTACGAAGACGTGTTATGCATGTTTTTAAATCAAGTTTTTGCCGATTATACTGCTCCAATTATTTATAGCCGATGGCAATTTGTTACTGCATCTTAATTAAATTTCATAATCCGACATGACGTGAGATTTAATATTATAATTTGCCGCCGTAGGCAAACCCATAAAGTGCTCCCAAAATTCAAAGAAACTTAAAAATTTGTCAGCATAAATTGGAACTGTTATTTCGAACTCTTATTTCTATAAAATCACTGATTTTCAAATCTAATTTACTATTCCATTTATGTTCAACGAAGAATATTTAGAGAAAACGAAATATTTCCCTTTCGACAGTCCTCAAAATATCTCACATCTTCTTATTTTTTCTTGTAAAATTTTAATACAACTGTTAACACTTTTGGAACATAAAACTAATAAATAATACTGTTTGACCTTAATTTCTTTCAGTTCTGTTATAAAACATGCTGGAAATTTGATTTTCGTTATTATTCATTGTAAATAGTAAGTTATTATGGACATTAATAAGTTGTATCCAGATGAACGCAAATACTAAGTCTATACAGTGTGTCCCAGGGAAAACAGTCCACCCTAAAAATCTTTGTTGTTAAATTTTCTAGCCAAAAATGAGGAGACACTTCAGATTTCATATAATTAAGGGGGACATGTTATGAGATACACTTCATTCCTTTCACTTCATCCCCTACCTTCCAGAGCTATACCATGAAAATTTTCAAATAGGAAGAGGGGGTTATTGAAAGGTAATTTCATTCGCTACATGACCCTTTTTTTTTTAGGTCAAACTTCGGTTTAAGATTTTTGTCCATACTCGTCGCCAGTGGGAAATCCTGTTCGATTCAGGCGTTTTAATGCTCTCCAAAGTTACTTTGCCAGAAATTAAACTTCTGGGATATATTTTCTTTCTGGCAAAACTCATCGCCTGCCAAAAAGGATTTCGAAATTGAGCTTTTCGTGCTTTCGCAAATAATTCGTTCTCAATATTTTGGCGTCTTCGACATAGTAAGGACGCGATGAAGGTGTTCTAAGGCCACTCGCAAGTATTATTATAGATAATGGCTTCGTGTGTTATTATGCCAGTTTCCGCAAAACAAGGTAAGATTACCATACAGGCGCGTTTGTGATTAATGTAACAAATTAATAAAAATGAGAAGGTATTTTTCCTTATGTCTTCATTTATCACTCCTAAAGGGAGAAAATTTCTATCTTTTCTTGGTATTATAGAAAATTTACGATTGGATCCGTACATTCTGAACGGTTATTGTCGAAGGGACATTTTCTTGATTATATAAATTTGCAAAATTTTCAATTTGAGATTTGAGGTAACCCTACTCGAGGGAAGGGAACATGTGGAAAATCAAAACATCTTATGAGATTTAAAGTGACTCATAAAAACATTATGAGCTGAACCAATACTCACATCCATTTTTGAAGAGATTTTTTCAAGTTTAATTAACCGCCATGTTTTCTGTGGCGTGATTCATCCAAAAAAGTTTTGAAGACCTCCATACACAATTTACGTATTTCGGAGGGTTATTATTTATTTCCTCATCATGACGTAAACTGCCTTCCAACGAAGAATAAAAAGAAGCTGGAAAGATGCTTTAGAGGACAGGAACATTTTTTTCTAAAACGTTTACACCACTGCAGGAAAAAAATATTTTCACTATAATTTTCTTTCTGATTTTCACACGATTATAGAATAGGTATAATGGATCGAATATTGTACCTATTCGAAACAAATGTATTGAAACATAAAAATAAAGTTGATCCTGCAACCCCTTTGTTTTATTTTGAATCTTACCCTTACATAAAAATCATTTAACGTTTATTTTTAGTCTAGGCAAAAGTATTTCAACAACACATTTTTAAGGAAAACAAAATTGGAGCATTTCACTTTGTTTGTCAGACATTTCGAGAATGAAAATTCCACAATTTAAAATGGAATTCTTAACGATATTCAATATGAGGCCGAAATACTGAAATAAAACTAATTAAATTCTTGTATCGCCAAGAATAATGTGTGAAATACTTTCACCCTCTGAAACCTTCAGCGTATATTGACATAGTCAAAGTGTTTTTTCAAGCCATAAGTAGCTCTAATGCAAATTGAGTATACGCTTAAAAGCTTATCAGAAGTTTTATATAGGTTTATAGATTGGGGGGAGTTATCGATTGTATCTATACGGACTATTCTTACGAACTATAAAAAATGAAATTCTTATTCTCGTAGGTAATCTGTAGAGCACAATTACGAATCCTTACACAGTTGAAATGAACATCTGTCTGTTTTCCCGTTGTAATCAGGGATAACCCCTCTCGAAGTTCAAAACTTAAGACAAGCTTTTGCTCTTTAAATCGTATTAAAAGTAGCATATGGATGCATGAAAAAAAAGAACTTCTCGATGTATGTAAAAAAGACGAAGGGGCTACGGTATTAATAATTACGTCTTCATTAATCACTCGAGCTTTGTTTGTTCGTGAAAGGTTAATTGTTAGGAAACGAGGCAGAACTTTTATAACAACAGACCGCACTTCGAAGTTCTTGATTTATGCTTAAAACTTTGTTAATTCTGTATCGCATAATTTATTGTACAATGTTCTAGTTTGATATTTTGTGCGATCAAAATGAAAAAAAGTTTCAAGTTAAACAAAAGTTGCAATAATTATTTTATAAAATACTAAGAAGTAAAAGAGAAAATTAAAGCTACACTTCAAAATGTCGAACTCTGACGTAGTTAGATTAATCGCTTTTGTTATTGCATTTGTATTTATAAAACGAAAATATGTGGTATTTCTTCTAAAGCGTTTTATAGAGCGAGAGCTGGCTGCAAAAAAGCTGGCCTATCGAGCTAGTACGTATACAGACCATCCATAAAATCTTTTGCTGCCTGGGTGGAACTTGTGCAGAAATTCGCCATCTCCTCTCTCCTGAATATTTTTTGGATACGAACTGTACCCATCGAGTAACAGCTTCAAATTACTCTTAAAATGTAGCTTTTATATAGTTAAAAAAGAAAAAAAGATTTCTGCCTTATTAAATCTTGTGATAATATCTTGGCAGAAAACTTTTTTGAATTTCTTTTTTGGCACGTTGCTGTACCTATCGAGTAACAACTTCATACTATAACCAAATTAAAGTTTGAACATAATTTTATAAGAAAAAACATTTCTGCCTCGCTAAATTTTGTGCTAATAATGCCTTGGCAGAAAACTTTCTCTTTCTCAAAGTCTTATGATACCACATACCCACTAATACAACCTATCATAGAAGTATTTAGGGATAAACAAACAATCTTTAGTTTGACCTTTCTGGAAAAGTTTTATGAAAACTTGAACTTAGGGGTTACTCTGAAAACCGAATCGATGTAAAATATTTTCAAAATGGCTGCATTTCCGGAAATGCCGGAAATAGGTAGTGACTTCGTTATTTTAAATGGGAACTCCTATTTTTACTGCATTTTTGGATTCTACGTGAAGTTTCAGTTCAGTTCCACGTCAATATCTACAAGTTATGGTTTTTAAGTTATTTTCATTTATTTAAAAAAAAATGGCGGATGGCAACCGAGTTTTTTCCAACACATAGAGGAAGAATAGGGCTTTCTTTTCGTGTACTTAAAAAAATGTTATTGTTATTACCATAGGAAAAATGTAAAAATGTAACGTTTTCCTTAAACCCTTGTATCTTTTACAAAAATGAAGCTATTGTAGTATATAAAAAAAGAAATTGTAAGGTGGAACAACTTTGACACTCTACACGTGGTTTTAAAGTTAGAGTAAAAAAAACATATCTTTGTGTCACCCTGTATAAAATGACGTACGGCCAATTTTCTTAATATTCAAAACATGTGCTAGATTCCATATAAATTTACCTACAATACGAAAAATTTAAAATAAAAAAGTTATTAATGAACAAACTTCATCAATTTTTTGAGTGGATCGATTATTTTGCCTTTGAGTGTAGTTTCTAACTTATTCCCATTTCATTGCAACGATACCATTTTTTTTCGAATTTTTTAGTAATTCACCATGATCTAATGACCAACGAATTTTAAACCCATCAAGTGACATTAATCCGTCACCTGTTATAGATTTCAAAGCAATTCAAAACCTTGTCTTCTTCAACATGCGCTCAAAATGAGCGTCGTCATGATCTAAACACAAACTTTTTTTCGTAAATGTTCTCGTGTGGAGTATTGTAAGACTTGTGATTCCGTATTCAGCATATTCCTGCAGAGGTAGATCTTCTGTTGCAAGAACAACAATATTGCCTAAATTTCCAAATAGCGTTCTGATGCATTCAAATTTTCTGGGTAAGTGTGGAAACACAAAATCTTGTTATTTCCAAACGCACATGTACATCTCGATTCAAACAAGGATTTTAATCGCACCAGTAATGCAAATTATGGCGATTAGATCAATACTAAATTTGGCCCAGTCTGAGCAAATAATGTTGCCCAAAGAATCTTCCCGGTTTCTTAACATTAGCTATTCGCAAAACTCGTCTTGAGAGATCGACTGGTTGCATCAAATGCCCATTATGATGAGAAAATGAGAGATAATGGCAGTTTTAAAACCATTGCGAGCCATTTTTTTCGATTATTGAAAAACTTGTGTTAATCTATAGCAAAGGACGGTTTAGTATCACATTTTCACGTAGAGTCCAAAAATGCAATAAAAAAATAGGGGTTCCTATTTAAAATAACGAAGTTACTATCCACTTCCGGCATTTCCGGAAACGCGGCAATTTTGAAAATATTTTACATCGATTCGGTTTTCAGAGTAACCCTTAAGTACAAGTTTTCAAAAGCTTATCTATAAAACTTTCCCAGAAAGGTCAAACTTAAGCTCACAAAAAGCACCCTTTATACTATTACTATTATAAATATTTTATATTATAAAATTATTTTGTCGAAATCATTATAATTGTTCATTGGAGGATTCTTTGTTTATCCCTAAATACTTCTTCGATAGGTTGTATTAGTGGTATCATAAGACTTTGTGGCAGAGAAAGTTTTCTGCCAAGGCATTATCACAAGTTTTAATAAGGCAGAAATCTTTTTTTCTTTTTTAACTATATAAAAGCTACATGTTACGAATAATTTGAAGCTGTTACTCGATGGGTACACTTCGTATCCAAAAAATATTCAGGAGAGAGGACATGGCGAATTTCTGCACAAGTTCCGCCCAGGCAGCAAAATATGTTATGGATGGTCTGTATAAGTACTAGCTTTTAAAGATCATTTCGTGCTGTTATTGTCAATTGTCAAAAATTGACTTACCTCTCAACACCAGTCAGCCGTGGGTGCCTATATTTCTTAGACAATAGAAGTCCACCACCCCATGCAGCCTGAAAAAGCGCACCATTAGAACAGATACAACGGATATGTGTCCAACCTTACGTCGACATGAAGCCACATGTTATATTTTTCACAAATATCGGCAATCTCAGGAATGGGATCGAATGCACCCAAAACCGTTGTACCGGATGTAGCGCTGACAAAGAATGGTATATGTCCCTTAGCTTTACGTTCCAAAACCAAACGTTCCAATTCGGCCGGTATCAACCGTCCTTGAATATCGGACGGTACCATTATACAGTTATCTGTACCCAAACCGCATACCGATGCGCACGATTTAATCGAATAGTGACTCTGAATATAAATAATTACTAATTGCGAAAAACTAAACGCGGAATTACCTGATCAGAAGTAAACATTACTAATTGACCTTTAATTGAGGCGATACCCTTTTCTTTATAATGTGGATACATTCGATGGCGAGCTGCTAGGAAAGCATACAAATTTGATATGGAGCCACCTGAAACGGAACAGATTTGTGTTATAACCCCCTTTTAAAGCACGAGCGTCAGCTGCTAGAGATTTAATTAATCCCAATTTGAATTTCAGATGTGTTACTTACTGACGTTTGACTTACCTGGAGCTAAAATTGAATCGCCATTCTTCCAGGATTCGCCGATTATTTCTCTCATGTGCGTCATGACTACGTTTTCCATTAAAATGAAAACGGGCGCAATCTCGTACGTGAACATGTTCGTGTTAGCTGTCGCCGTTAGCCATTCTCCCGCCATCGAAACTAAGTCCAAGCCGCAAGAAAGTTGGTTGAAAAAATGAGGGTGACCTAAAATGAGTATTATACATATAGAATTTAAGAAACGTTTGATAATGGAGATCAAGGGTAATCCAATAGGTCACGTGTCGTCGGTGAAGGGTGTGCATATCCCATAAGTAATGTCTTTGTTTCAAGTTCAGTGACATTCAATTATTCCAAGCAATAGTCCGGGATAATAGCAGATTGATAGCTTGGATGTTGTGTTGTGTGTGTGCGTGGTGGAATAATGCTCGATCAATTCGTGTACCTATTTAACTTGTAGAGACTGTAACAAAACTCGATCATGGTCAGATGTGTTTTACACAGTTTCCTTTTCAAAAGAAATGTGTTATTTAACGGACGATTGAACGCAAATATTGAGAAATTTCCGTTTTGAAAAGACTCGTCTCATTTATAAAATATCGAATGGACAAACATTTTATCGAATCTGTTTACGCATTTAAAAAGAAATAGAAACTGGATGAACATAATGAACAGTATCGTAAGTATTCAACATCTGTGTCGTAAACCTTTGATTGAAACAATTGTTACTTAATACTTTGTCATACTCAACCTTGCAATATACGAGATTTGATGAAAATCTAATGAGAATTTTGGTAAAATAAGAAATAAAGCCTTGAGTTACTAGTGGTACACCTTTATTCCAGTGTCCCGGTTTGTCCCACCCACGCTGAAGGAAGTGTCTGGTGATACTCGAAAACCAGTCTAGAGGCGATTTTGCAATAGCCCAATGTCTGACAAGCAGCTTGGTTGTCAGTAGATCTTTACTCAGTAAATTATTTCGCACTTCGTGTTTCCCATGAAATACTAACCGTTATCTCTATCATAATTTTAAGAACAAGGGGATCGACCTTCATTGAAAGATAGGTAGTCTCGCCCGACTGTCTCACGTAGTTGTTGCTCAGCGGCATCTCTATTTTCAATCAGAGTTTTCCCATTGAGCACCAGTGGAAGAGAGTGCAAAAGAGCCTCCATTTCACTTTCCAAATTATTCCCGTGTCTGCTAGACACATTAATTTTTGCATGGAGTGTCATGGTCATGAAGAGTTCGTAGCCATTGGAGATAAGCCCCAAAGGTCTCCGATCGTGCGGCGACATTGCTAGAAAATCCTGTTTGCTAATTTCATTTTAAGCGGGATGAATTTCCGCCAGTTTTAGTTTATTGTCGTTATACCTAGATACACCACTACTATCAAAATTTGGTAACATTAAAAGACTTCTTCTGTGTTGGAGTTAAGTTAGTAATAATGGAGTTGGCGGTAGTTAATTATAAAAAATGAATGTAGCAGAGGAAAAAGAACATTCAGGCGGAACCTAAAAGTGAAGTCCATTGATGGAATAATTGCAGAGTGGTGTTTAAAACACAAGGATCGGGGGGAAACAGGAGGGGACGGCAGTAAATCGACAGAGTCAAAGCAAAAGTGGAAAGCAATCGCATGAAGCGAAATGCGAAATTTACTATAAGACAGAGAAAAATTGAGACAAAGTACTAAATCAACTCCCACAGCTTCACCCCACTAGATAAACAAGGCGTAACAATAGTAACGGTCCTTTCTTTGGCTTACACGTGGTATCCCTTTGGGCTATCATTTTGGGTTTTTCGTTATATTCGGTTCATTTCTCTCTTTTCGTTTTCTCAGTTTCCATCCATGCTGAATATGCATTCGCAATCAGCGTCTGTTCGTTTGTGGTCTATGGCCAATCAAAAACATTTTTGTGATATGACACACACGTTTAATTGTTTGGTTTATATTTGATTATTTAGTAGAATGTTTGCGATATCTAATCTTTTTACAAGATCACTTTGAGCATCTGCCTTTAAATTGACGACAACGCCTGTGATTACAGCAAGACGGAGCTCCCTCTCACTTCAGTCGTCCCGTAACAATCTATCTGAACGAGACCTTCCGTAATAGATGGATTGGAAGGAGCGGTCCAGTACCATGGACCGTGAGGTCTCCCGACCTAATCCCATTAGACTTTTTATGGGGCCAAAAAATTAAAAACGAAATCCAAATTGTAGCACTTCATTGAGGGTGGTCCCAAGTCCTTTGATTACGAAAAGTTTCTCGTTCTTCTCTACTTTACTTAGACAAAGTATTATGTTACATAATAAAAAATCTAACACGCCCTTCATACTGGTTTCAACTTACTGAAGCGGGAATTGTAGTACAGCATAATTCATATTTCAAACTGAAACATTTTCGTCAGATGAAACTTCTTTGAAATATTACTTACACATATTGTATTTTAGTGCAGGCAAGCAATAAAAAGGCTAAATACCGATATAACAAATTCCTAAAGCGTAGGGCAGTTTTTAATCCGGCGTGGGACGCTGACTGCAGCAGGGATAAAGGGAAGGGCGCTTTGAGTGCCCTTAATTACAGCACTCTGACGGGGTGCAAACTTCGGTGTTTATATTGAAGGGTGCAAACCGTAATGCGCTATCTACAACTTACGTCAAACTTCACAATTCAGATCATCCACACTCACATTAGAAATGTAGAGTCGCAAATGCGTTTAAATCAACACCTTTAACTGTAACCGCTCAAATGACACTTGTCCATCAACAAGCTGAACTACATACAAAATTGTTCGCGTTTCAATCGCGTTTTAAATCCAAAAACGTACGTGTGCGATAAGTGCGTACGATTTTTCATGTATTTCTCGTGTTATTTTCCAAGCCGCTGGACATGATTCCGGCTATATTCAACACAGATTAGCGCAGCAGCAGCGCGATTCCTGCCACTCAAATTTTACCCTAGACGAATACATATGCTCCTTTCTTAATCTTTATCGTAAAAACCAAGAAACATCTGCATTAATTCGGCTTTGAAATTCACATTCAAAATAAAATAAAAAGAAAAAGATAACATTTTCAACCAACTTTTAAAAACAATTTTTAAAAAAAGATTATTTTGAAAATTTTAATATTCATGCGATCATTACAGTATGTTCATTGTCATTAGAAGTTATGCACGAAATCCTTACCGAGTAGGTAACAGTTTTGAAAGTTACAATTTCCGTTATGTCGTTTAGAACGTTACGTTGACGATGTTTTCGTTAGCTTGATTTTTGAACGAATCTCCACAGATTTTCAGTACAAATACCGTAAAGTTAGCAATACTCAAAGTATCAATTTTTACACTGAAGGCAACATTGTTGAAGGAACGAATTCGAAGAAAAATGTGTAATGTTATCTTATTCCATTGAGATTCGGAAAAAGAATTCAGATGCAACAGTGTGGGCAAAGTAACTTAAAACAAAAACGACGATATCGGTACGTTTATGCCTTATTTCAGAAACGGGCCAAGAACACTAAGTCAAAAGCTATGATGAAATTCTGAAATCTGTCTTCAATTTTCAACGGAGTAAGCTCGATATTGTCAGGAGGACATAAGAGTATTGTATCATGTGATTTAATAGTAATGCCAAAGAAAAATTAATAGGAGTAGAATCTGTTCCTCTGTTTAGCTAATTTACTGTTGATGGAAACCCAATTAGTTAATCAGAGGAACAGACTCTACATTCTACTACGATGCAGAAGAAATAAGATGTTTCCAAGATACATCATGGACAAAGAAAAATTAATTTTTGAAGGGGTAGTTTGACGGAGTGGGTTGTGTATATTTAGATTTACTCCTAATGGTTTTCATCACAAAATAGTAAATCATTTTTTTAATAATTCGGGTTTTAAAGTGAGACCGATGAGAAAGAGACTACAGCTTTTCTTGATCTCAAACGTGCCTTTGAAACTGTTAATAGAAATTTCCGGTTAAAATCTTAATGAGCTATGGTTTTAAAGGGGCGGTTCTTAAGCACTTTCCAGTTATCTTTCAAAAAGAAACATACGTTTATATAGCAAACTGTTATTATTTTGCCATGCAGAATCATCCCCTAATGTTACTTATTTACTAACACCCTGTATATGCATGGCTATGTAAAATGAAATTAAAGTGTGTATAAAATTAAGGGTAGGTTAATTGGAGTTACTGATAGAGCTTCCTGTTACTAATATTAGGGTAAACAACTGTGTTATTGAAATTGTTCGTAGCTAGTATATAAAGTCAATGCTATAAGAGATGAGCAGTTATTGACAATATGCTTAGGTTTGACGCTCATGTCAATAAAAAAATAGGAAAAGAAGTAGTTTATTTAGAGCTAGTAGAAAATTAACTAAGGATAACGTAACGGTCTTTAACACAATAGTGTTACTACATTACTACATTTCATTTATTGTCCTACTATTCTGTATTTCGGATCGAGGATTGGTTTAAATAGGTTACAATGACTTACAAAATAAGGCAATATGTATAATTGTATATGTATAATACTTGGCTGTGATAAATTGGCTAGAAATAGTTAATGTTAAATGAGTTGATGTTTCCTTGTGCGATCTACATGCCTTTTTACTTTTAATTAATATGCAACAATGCAACCTCCATAAAATAAATGGCTTTATTCCATAAATGTAAAAAATTTTTAGAAACAGGTTTTTTTGCCATTTTTCCGCGAAACAGTTAACTTTTCGCGAAAGAACCTTGTCAGAGCGTTGTGCAAGACAATAAAAAATATATGTTTTGGTTATTTAAAATAAAACAAATATTCGAATGAATAAAAACGCTACGAACTTTTGGATCATATCGTATAATTGGTTAGAAAATCGATGTTTGTAGATATTTGGAGCCCATAAATTCTTCGGTCAAACAAGATCAATTTCCGATGTAGAATAAGAAAATTTCTACCCTCCATAAAGTTAGCTGTTAGTTAGACTCCCGCAGTCATCCTAATTCTATACAATCAGGGTAGTTTTAAGGCGCGAGGGTGATAATAAATACACAATAAGTAGTGGTTATGGCACGTGCCTTTTAGGACATTTGATACCATTGTGGCTTACCCCAACCGCGTTGATTAATACTTTGTTATCTTTATCATTGTGTAGAAGAATCTATTTAGTGAACATCCGTCGAGATTGTCGAGAAAATGAAATATATAATTAGGTACGCGATGTATATAACAAAATTGTTTTTCAGTTTGCGAAAAGTTTTCCCTCGCTCCTACCATACTTCATCAACACTGCATAGATAACAAAATTCAATTATCAATAACCTTACTATCTTACTGGGTTTTGGTGCGATAATTTTTTATACGTCCACGCGTCCACCCCTCCGGTAATCAATTTAAAACATCTGACAGATTCGAGACGTGAAATGCGGTGGTAAAACTAAAGTATTTTTTCATTTAGATTGGGATTTACATCTGCGACCATCAACGTCATTTGTATTTGGAAAAGCTATGAATTAGACCTCAGGTTCATAGCCTAAGGACGGATTTCTATTTAAGCCGTGTAAGCTTCGGATTCTGAACTACCCTCGCCCCGAAGTCTTTTCATTCACTCTCCTTTCCAAATGATCATATCTCTTAATACTAACTGTCACAAAAAGTATAGTACAAACAGATGCTTTTGACGGATACAATGTTTATCTATCTCGTCGAGTACGAAAGTACAATTTTTACATACTTTTCGCCCGGATATCGTCGGTTTTATCTCAATTGGCCAAAGCACTTTTCCACTAAAATCAGTAGCAGCTGCCGTTTAATTGATTTCGGTAAATATGTAAAAATGTTTTATCTATAACATGTTAATGCAGATTTCAATTTTCGTTCAGTATGTACGTCAATGCGCCATAATTGATACGAACATAGCCAGATAAACCAAACCTTTTGTGTGTATCTAAATGCTGAATTACGTTGCATATTCTATTCCAAATATTCACTACTCTCTAGCAACACAATGGCAAATGCTTGATAGTTGGTGTTATGTACGTAAACTATTTAACTATTTATCAACTTCATCTCATCACCAACAGTTATGCCGATCATGTCAAATTTATTGATCTAAATTATTTTTTATGGAAGTTTATAGAAGCTAATATCCTAACCTGAATAACCATTAGACGTATTTGTATTGATTTTCAGAAATGACGAGGAGATGAACAAATATATTGAATTTCCGTTATTGTGGGCATTAGAGATTCAAAAAGAATCGACGTGTACTACAATATAAAAGAGACGCACTCTACATGTTCAAATGATATGAAATTATATTTCAGGATAAATACAAATTGTATAGAATTAAGAATTTTCAAGAAACCATTTGTATTGGGACAGGTTTCACAATATGTCGAATTGTTTTTGGGTTTCCGTTACAAAAGTCACAAAATCAATTTGTTATAGAGTTCCATTTAAATAACATATCCTTGCAGAGCCGATGGCATATTATAAGATTTATTTTTTTGGGTTAACGAAAGGCGTGAAATCGTTCTATCGGATCTTCTATTAAATCGGACGCGTTTCGACAGCAAAGCTGTCATCATCAGCTATCAACTTGCGTTTGGTTTTTGCGGTGTTGTGTTCAAGGCCACAAGGATTCTAGTTCTTGCAGTGAACGGTTATTATTAATATCTAGTAAATGAAAATTATAGTCAATACCTACTATTTATTAATAACTTAACTAATGTGGAAATTTCGAGAAGGAAACTGTCCATTGTACTAAAGAAATAAGGTCGCTCCTTGGTGGTCTAACACATCACTCAATAAGTTCTTAGGATGACTAATAAAACAACAACTTTTAGGCAACATTCGAATTTATTCATCAACATAGTCTCCTTCAAGAGTGATACATTTATTCCAACGTTTCTCTAACATTTCGATGCCTTTTTTGTAGAATGATTTATCATTGGCCTCAAAATACCTTTCAGTTTGGGCAATCACTTCTTCATTGGAGGTAAATCTCTTTCCCTGCAGCATTCTTTTTAGATCCGTTAAGAAGTAGTAGTCGCTGGGAGCCAGATCCGGAGAATACGGTGTTTGGGGAAGCAATTCAAAGTGCAATTCGTGCAATTTTGCCATTGTTGGAATCAACTTGTGACACAGTGCTTTGTTTTGGTGAAAGAGCACTTTTTTCTTCTTCATTTGGGGTGGTTTTTTCGCAATTTTTCCCTTCAAACGCACCAATAACGGCATATAATATTCGCTATTTATGGTTCTTCCTTTCTCAAGGTAATCGATGAATGAAATTCCGTGCGCATCTCAAAATACGGAGGCCAATACCTTACCAGCTGACATTTGCGTTTTTGGTCGCTTTGGACGGTTTTCATCCTTTGCCGTCCATTCACCTGACTGCCGTTTTGACTCTGGAGTGTAGTGATGGATCCATGTTTCATTCATTGTCACATACCGCATGAAAAAATTCTTTTTATTGCCCTGAAAAATCTCCAAACAGCGCTCTGAATCGTCGACGCGTTGTTATTTTTGATCGACTGTGAGTAAACGCGGTACCCATTTCGAACAGAACTTTCTCATGCTCATTTTTTTTCTCATTCATGAAAATGGTGAAGACACTGCCTTCTGATATATTTAAGGTGTCAGCTATGTCATGCAACTTCAATTTACGATCGGCGAAACCATTTTGCGGATTTTTTTTTGTTTGCTGGAACAACTGATGAATTTGGGCGACTAGAGCGTTCAGCATAAAATCGATGTTTGTACGAGCGCGTTTAAAATCAGCAAACCACTTCTCTACCATTTGTCTTGATGGGCCAGAGTCCGAATAACACTTGTCAAGCCATTGCTTTGCTTTAAGGGTATTTTTTCCCATTAAAAAGCAAAGCTTTATCAACACACTAAATTCAGATTCCTTTCATTGTATTGAAAATTACAAAAGTAGCGTCACTAAAACCACTATAACTTGTGAGCTAAACGTCAGATTGTCATAAAATTTTGACACGTATCGTTTGAAGGTTGGTATTTCCTAAAAATCATATGGATTTACCAATAGTAGCGACATTTATATGTCATCCTACGAATATTGAGTGATGTAATATGTACCTATAGCAATTCTACAAAATTCAAATATAAGTTTTTAAAATTTTGGTTGTCAATCGCACGAATTCTTTTTTAAAATCGCAACTCCATAATTTTTCTTACTAATGACTAAATGACGATTCAATTGCATAGCCACTTGTTAATAATTGAAATAATTGTTCATGGTATTGCTAGTCTCCAGTGTGTAGAAATAAGTCCAAATTGTAGTGGTAGTGGTTACTGAATTATGTGAATATTTGGACCTTATCGAGTATCGACCAACATTACTTGTTTTCTTACCCCTAAAAAAGGATTATTGGAAGGATTGCATCTAAGAATTAAAATTACAGGTCATGATCTGGCAACAGATTGAATTAAGCAAATAATATTTACAGATTAACCGTACTATTATGAACCATAATTTCGGAAATTCTATGGAACCCTGGTTTGATAAATTCTCTGTATTCGCGTTGTGGCAGTAAGTGTGCACGTGACATAGTGAAAAAATGGCGATCATTCTAACGTAATCATAACACTTACCAGTTTTAACTTGATACTTCAAAGTAACGGAACAATCGTGAACAAGTTGCTGCAAAGAAACGCCCTCTAATGGAATTTTTAAATCCAAAAGCTTTTCCATATCCTCAGGATGATGAAAATCTAAAATTTTCTCTTTACGATCGTTCGTCGCTCGAATAAAATCCATAAGAACATCGACCACTCTTTGGAGAAAAGTTCTACTTGTTTCAAACGCATCTTCGTTATGAGGTAAAAGATCTGAAAATAAAGATAAATATTAGTAAAGAGTGCATCGACATTTAATAGGTTGAAGTGAAAGCTAATCTCCCAAGGGCGCTCGGTGGATTTAGTCTTTTACAACCCTCTACGTTGCCATCAGTCAAACACTTCAAATCCTAAGCTAATCTCTTCACTATTTCCTAATTTCGAGATTTTCGTTACTTATTTAACGGTGGAGGAAAATTTCTTTCTTTTTTCCATCGCCCTTAATAGATTGATAGTGTCGGTCGTAATCTGCCTATACACAGGGTAATCTCTAAATTTATGATAAGGCCGATCCCGTTGCCTATATCTTTTATGCTTAATCGCACCCTGGAGAATAAGTAAGTATTTACTTTCTATTGTGATAAAAACGTAACATTCTTTAGGAGATCCGCCATCATAAATTTACGTCTTCGCATAGTTTAAAGATAAATGTTTAGTAAATCGTCTCTCGAGACTTTTAATTAAACGTAAACCCACCCTCGGTGGTTAAAATTTTGTTACTCTCTAATAGAAAGAGGGGAGCTCAGTGACGTTGCATAGGGGCGCGTTAGATTCACGTTTAGAATTAATTATACTACGTAAACATAAAACGTGTGTTCCTATGCAGATAACCAATTCGTATATTTTTGTCTTCGATTTTTCGTGGCGTGTAAATAAAAAAGACGTTGCCCGATATGTAATCCTTTAGATGGCAAGGACTGCACTGAATCAGTTTCGCTTTTTGTAATAAAGCTCCCCATTCTATGACACAGACTGTGCCTTTTTAGGAACAGATGTTACCGCCAGTTCACCCTCCATATTTCGTTTTTCTTCCTGCTGGAATGCTTGGAATTGAACGTACGTATATACCGTTTCAAACAATACGTTATTGAAATACTTGCGTCGTGTTTATCATTCCTCTGATTGAAAATTAGAAAAATTTTACAATAGGACGATCTCTGTTTCATTATTTGACTGTTTTAAAAGTTGAGAAGTACAAATGTGATGAGATCTTTAGTCTTTACGTTGTAGTAATTTGGAATAGTTATCTTTATCTGTCCATAACAATAAACGTTCTTTGCATCTAACATCGAAATTTCGAATTGTTTGATCTATGTTTACCGAATACTGCAAATGCACAGTTCAATATATGAATAAGTAGCAGATTTCGCGCATAGAGGATTCTACCTGGGACTAGCAAATAGGTGGTACAATTAATAAGGTACAGCAGCGACAATCTTGACCTCTTGGGTGAGCACTGATACAAAAAGATATTGATTTTGCATTCGTTTTGTGTATAAATACTAGGTCAGAGACTTACGAAATTATCATAATAACAATAGCGTTAAATAGTTCACCTATGGAGCTTGTATTGCAGAAAGGCAATGGCAACCAGATTTGCACACTTCCGATACCACCAATGGACCCCGCTATTCAACAAAGAGTTCAAGCAAATTGCAGAGTACTGTGTGGCCACAGAGCCACATTAATTTCACATTGTATACCTACCAGATACCACAAAGTGGAACAAAGCAAGTATAGAAACAAGTCAAAAGAATACCAGTGGCTGCAAACGTGAAAGCAAAAACCGTGAGCTGCAGAAAAATATGGGACTAAAAAAGTGACAAAAAAGATACAAAATCGATAGAATTACACCGTTGTCGGTAGAATTTATGGACGAAACAGAAATTGTACAGGCGACAAGTATCAAATAAATGGAGAACCACCTCGGAGGTAAGATACTTTGGATATGTAGAAGATATGCGACGTTCCAACAAATAAAGGATAGATATCATGGAGAAATTGAACCAAAAAGATCTTATGAAAAGAATAGAAAATGACATGTAGAAGGGGGAAATCAGGAAGAAATTCTTTCACAATGGAATTGGAAAAAGAATCTATTAATAAAAGGAATGGAAGATAAAAAAGGTGAAGATGATTCCTAAATTAGTGAAAAGATAAAATACTGAGAAAATATTTGAAAGAACTAAGGTACAACACGGAAAGTGGGAATCTCATCCTAACGAAAGTGGAGAAAGAGAAAATGGAAGCGGTAATTCTGCGAAACTTCAAAGTGCTGACAGTTATAACTTATAACATATGGGTAGATCAGAATTACCGCCAAAAAGTCTCAGAAAAGTGAAAAATGTTGATCCAGCAAATGAAGGAGATGATAAAAAAGTACATAGAGCTTACATAAGGTATAATAAACTAGATATGGAACAAAAAAATGTCACAACAAGTAACGCAATTAAAACGAACAGTAGTACACAGAGGGAAGTTTGTTGGAAGAGGTGCTTAAGAGAAGAACAATAACATGAACAGAAGGGTCAAAAATGTGTAGGATATGTAACACAAATATTATCACATACCAAAGAATAGGACAAAAATGTAAAGTTACAAAACTAAACCTAACCACATGGAAAGTTCTTGTATCAAGAAGAATGAAACCGAAACATGCTTCTGAGGATAAAAAAGAAGAAGGCAAAGAGTTATTTGACGAACTATTAACAGAACAGAATAGAACAGAACAGAACAGAACAGAAGTATTATAAAGAAATACTCATTGAACATTGTAATGCAAAGATAGAAAAAAAGAGATGTACAGAAGGTGACATAGCAGAATGGGTGAAAAGAAATGGAAATAGCGAGACAAAAGAAATACACGGTAATATGAGGTAGAGAACTAGAAAATGAAGAAACAAGTATAGAAAGAAAATAAATGAAGAATGAGTAAGAGGCATACGAATCATGAAAATTGAACCAAGCTGCTAAAGAACAAAAACATCACTGCGGGAAAAATCATGATTCAGCTAGACATACCTGCAGAGCTAGTGGGTATAGCTAATTAAAAAAAATGATTTAATCGAACCAAAAAAACCAACTAGAAAGGGGGCCAATCATAATTAAAATAATAAGAGTAGCGAAGGAAATAGAAAAAGAAATAATGATCTGAAAATAAATGATATGGCATTGCGAAAGAAAATACAGGAACTTGACGAAACCTTGAACCAGAGCAGATAAAGCTACGAATTCGAGAGAGTGGATGAGTTTACGTATCTGGAGGGGTTACTCGAGCAGAAGGGTCGTGAAAGCCAAGAGATACCAGCAATAATAGGTAAATCAAGAATATGGAAACTATTAAAATCAAAATTTATTCAAAAACGCAAAGCGAGGACTAGAATTACAACTTTGTTAAGGCGGAGGGACTGGAATGGCAGGACAAATGTGAGGTGGAAGGATGAGTAAGGCGGCCTTACGTGAAAAGTCCATCGGAAGAAGATGAAGAAAAAACCAAGAATGAGATGGATAAAAAGGGCAAAAAAGTTTTGTCCTAACTCTAAAAAGTCCGTTGTGGACAATAAGTCAAGCTTCAGAGGAAGAAGGTACCTTGGAATGGACAGCATGTATCAAGGAAGATGTTCAGAGCTAGGAGATTGGTAAAACACACAGTGGAGACGAAAGACGGTAAACTGATCATGGAAATACGTCGCAGAAAAAGAAGAGTGGTTTCAAAAAACATTGTACACTTTCTACATGTCCAGTATCAACTATTTTTCTTGAAATTTTCATTTTTAACATTAGGGAACTTAATTAAGCTAAGATAATGCTCACTTTATTCTCTTTCTCCGATTAATGTATCTTGAATTTAATTTATTATTTCGATATAATTTTGACATGAAAAGTTTACTTGGAGTAATCTCAGAAGATAAGATTTAAGACTGTAGTACGTATCACGGCCGTAGCTCTAGGCTCTAGTACAATTTTTATCGGCCATTACTTTATAAAAGATAATTCCCCTAACAAAGATCTTTTAATAATCTTGCGAAAGATGCTTTTCTGCACGAAACTCTCCTATTGTAAATTGAAACATTTTTTACTTTTAATCTTGTCCACAATATTATCAATATACAAAATATTCGATCACATTAATACTAAACAACTTGCTTGCAAAAATTTTTAATTTACATTCTAAACGGCATAATATCGCAGTTACAAGCAGATCCACCATTATTAACCGCACATTGCTGTTTACACCAAAGATTCCAATCCAAACTGATTTGATCTTTGTGAGGTTTGACACTAAACATCACCATACTGGATGTGAGAGATTTTCTGTAGGAATTACAAGATCGACAGCCAGATACTTGGTAATTATATTTCAAACAGAAACCTTTACAAATTTCCACGTAGTCGACTATCGTCTTCTCCTGGGAAGTTTTAAGGGAACACTCACAAAGAGGATGGCCCAAGTCATATTTACATAAAGTTGGGCACATTTCGTGCCTGGTTATGTTAGATGTGCTCGAGTTTTGGTCTTGGCGCGAAATTATGGGCGATAAGTTTTCGGGTATTAAATCTGTACATGTTTCACCACACGGTCTGCCACCTAAACCAGACGAACATAATTCGGTACAGATTCGAATTTCTTGCCTCCTCGTAATTGAGGGTTTTATACTGTACGTTTGTTTATCGAACTCGATTATTCTCCCGTCGACAATCACTAATACTATTATCAAAGCGGCGAATATTGTTGACATGCTAAAATGTTGTTTACAATAATATCTAGGTAGCAATAATACTATAAATTAATCAAACCTGTCTCTCATTTTAATCCCACAAAGGAGTGCTAAAAATGAATTCTGTTCTACTTCGATGTTTAACTAATGTATGGAGAAGTGCAACTGACGAATTTTAATATTAGACAACCCTTTTATCACTTTCACTCAATAAACGTATACTGCGTAAAGTAATTTGCATCACGAATGATACGGTGATAAAAACTGAACAAACTATTTAATCAGGAATAAAGCGGCACTCAATAAACGTAATATAAATTTTTGGCCAACAATCTTATCTATTTACTTTAGCCGAGTGTAATAGACCTTGCACTTTTGCCTTTAGGTATATGAGGTATGTCCAAAGTATTGAAAAAACATCTCCCACTATTTAATTACAACTTTGAAAAATTTAGGGACGCCGCTATCTCAATTATATACGTTGAGTTCATCATCTTTAAAAATTTGCTTAATCTTATCGACGATTTTTAATGATTTGATGATATCTACTACGGAAATAAATCAAAATGCAAACACTTTCCGTTCTCATTAACTGTAGCTAAGTGATCACTAGGGCACGGATGTTGATGACTCAAAAATCTTCAAAAATGACCTTAAATATACGCATTTATTAACCTTAAAAGATGCCTTAAACATCACAAAAATGCACTCAAAATGAAGAAAATGACTTCAAAATCGACTTATTTATTTGAATTTTATTTACATAAAAACAGTTCCATCTGTTGAAAATACACTTTCACCGAATTCGGAAACAAATTTCCGTAAATGGCATGCTAAGGATGGTTTAACTTTCGGCATTTTTAAAAAAGACCGACACAAACTCTTCTTTTCAAATTGTATGTTTTAACTAAAATTGTAACCAAACAAAACAATCTCTTCGATGAATTCTGTTAAGAAACAATAGCTCTGCTGACCTTGTAATGCACTTAATGGCTTGTCTAAGCACTAGCGTTCATCGCTGCATCAGTTAAGTAACTTAAAATTTGGGTACTTGCAATTTAGTAGTAGATAATATAGGTGTTATTTGTGCTTTTAATTAAGTATTCACAAAATATGCAACTACAGAACATCACATAGATTATGTTAAGACAATATTTTTATCCCTGAAATTACGAGAATATTATCAATTATCAGAAAAAAGTAATAAAGTGTAAAATATGCGCTAAAAAACATGAAAATTACAAAATAATATTAAAAAATGCCCTTTAATGCCAAAAACTCAAAAAAATGCAAAAAAATGCAAAATAAAACTGGTGTTTTTGGAATCAGGATGTACTAAAACACATTTCTATGTACATGGGCATTGTTTTGGACGTTCAGAAAAAAAGATGACATATCATAAACATCCGCGCCCTAGTGATCACTATCAATCGCCATCACCGAATGTTTTGTTTATCGTGAGATTTTCTGTTTGTATCTACATAACGCTGTTAACTTCTAACCATTTTTTCCAACGAATAACCTCGGTTCTTTTACTTATTGTTTCAATCATGGTTCTTTCTTCATCAATTCTTATCGGTTCTTCTCCAAAACCTTCGAGTTAATGTTTAACATTCTTCTTAAAAATCACATTTCCAAGTTCTTCTTTATTCTTTCTAAGTTTCAGCTTTCTACTTAAGAACCAAAACAATTTCTACATCTCTTAGCTATTCCTACATTTGATTGTAGCTTTTACATTTCAGTGTCCCTTTCTCTCCTTTTTTTTGCTTCCATTTTTTTCAAATCTCCCAAAATTTGGTTTATTTCCTCAATAGACTCAGCAAAATATTATCATTCGCAAAGTGTACACATGAAGTTCTTTTTTCACACACGTACACTCCTACTTTGCTCTTCCTACAATGGAATTGAAGAAATTAAACATCCCCGCCTCCACTCTCTTCCCTCTTACGAACACAAACCATTACATCATGTTATTTCGAATCTCATCTCTAGTTCCTGTACCAAGATATCAGATGTCAATCAACCATTTTAAAACATCCTTTTTACCGTTCCTTAAGTACATTTTTTAATTGACCCAACAACAGCAATCGCTTCTCTCGTGTCCGTTCATTTTCTGTGCCCAAAAGACGAATCGTTCTATGATCCTCATTTCCTGCCGGAACTTGAGTCCCACAGCCTTATCATTCTTTATCCCTTTCATATCTCCACATACTTCAAGCCCGATGTTACCGTTACCTACTGTGCCTTTCAATTCAGCTTGAATCCATACAAACTTGTGACTAACTCTATATGCTCCTGGCATATATTTCTTTAAGCAAATTTTCACCATCCCCTCCCTTTTCCATATATTCCAGGTAAAGCTGCTTTGTTTATTGTAGAGGATATCATACTATCCTAGTGTGTGCAGGTCTTCCATTTCTTGGTAATCGTCCTTTAAACATTTCTGTGATGCTTCCAACCGTAGTTAAGGATTTTTTTCCTTGTTAGATGTTTATCTTCTTATATTTCTCCTTTTATATTGTTTTCTCACAATCCTCATGATTCCACCCTTAATTATATTTAATTCTTAGGTCTAAGTGTTCTCCGCTCCAACATTATGATTTCCTTTTTCATCTTACACAGTTTCAACCGTTTTCATTTTTTCTAGGTTCTGAAAGTTCCGCTTTTAACCCTTTTCACATATTTTCCTGTCGTACTTTGCTAATCTAACAACGGCTAAACGAGCAGATCCGCTTCCAACCGAAATTAAAGCACTAATTTCTTTTATCAACAAATTTCCAATTCCTCAATGTAGTTATAAATGACAGTTCTTTGGCATTAAAACATTAGCGGCATATCTCACTCGTGTTGTTTACGAATTCTTGGTATGTACGTCAAGAAGTTCTCTGAATGAAGTTTAGGTAAATTCTTCTAGTGCGCATTTTGTTGCGATTAATTGATGTAATCTAACTCCCTACCTTTCTTAATAGTGAAGCAAACAACAACATTAGCACATTTAATGCAGCTGTTGAACGTAACTGTATACAGATACTTTAAGCAAAATTGAGGAGAAGCTCAGACGTAAAGGAAATACGTCAATATCAAAAATCTGTTCAAGTTGAAGAATTTTTTGTGAGTTCTGCATCAGCTACAGAGACGGATGGGGAGAAGCAAATTACAACAAAATTGAAAAAGAAGCACAAAATCCGAGAACAGTCTCTAAACATGCTCTTGTCTGTAAAGTTCAACTTCCGAGATTTGGAATTAGGAGGAGTAGGAGGAAACTTATAGATTACGAATCTGACAAGATTGGAGTAGGGCAAGCTGACTAAGCGTATCACAATGCCGGAAACTTATAAAATATGTTGTGTACCGGCGACGATATCAGGTTTATTGATTCTTTTAATTGTTACCACTCTCGGCAATTCCGAAAACTTTCGATTTTCCCAAATCCAAGGGTTTTTAGTCTCCAAAACGTGTAAGAATTCTTGAAATTGAAAGCTTCTAATGATTCAATGCTTGATGCAGCTAATAGCAGTTTATAAAAGAAAATAGTGTTGAAGACGAAAAGGAAGTTATTGTCAAATACCGAATAGTTTTAATTTATATGTTTAACGTAGAAACAATATGATTAATGATCAATAAGAGACACTTCAGATACGTAGGTACGTAAGAGATAATTAATTATTTTATCATTTCAAATTGAAAATCCAAAAATTTCAACAGGAAATCTGAAGTGCAATGTAAAGATGTATTAAAACCTAACCTTGTACAAAGGGAAAGTGAATTTGGGAAACTAAAGTAGACTAGAATTAAGCGCAAAGATTAGAACAAACAACTTATAAAATGTTGCAAATAATTATCATTGATTTATCTTAAAAGTGTATGTTTTGTTTGAGTACGATAACATTTCACTTAATGCAGTTTTAATAGAAATGAGGGATAGCAACACTATTATATTTAGCACACACGCCATTGGGCATTTACAAAACGGATTGGACAATTGTCAAAAACCTTTTGCTGTACCCAAGCCCTGACTTGAGACCCAGGCGCCCTAGGCACTTGACTCTTGGCCCCCTCCACCATCTCGAAACTGTTTTGTAAATTTATCAAATTAAATGCACTAGTACAGAACATATAATTTTTAATCGACTTTAATGACTTTAATAAACGTCAGGGTCTCGCGTACGCGTACACTGCGCAGTGGAACGAAATTTGCTTATGTAGAGAGTTAAACATTAGTGTTAAGCTTGAAAACAAGATTTGTGAACCATGTGTTTATGGTAAAGCTCATCGTCTTCCATTTGGTACCAAAATAAAAGTATCGCAACCTGGAGAGCCAATTTCGGTCGAAGTATGTGGAACCTTTCTGTGATTCATTTCAGAAGAAACGTTATAGTTGTATTTAAGCCGGTTTTGAGTCTATACATATAAAACAGGATAATGGTTCTAAATGTTTCCAATTCTTCAATTGCGGTGTTGTAGGTAATCATGGAAACGAGGTCGTAGTATCGCGTCCTGAAAATATAAAAAGTAAATCGACCATACGATACATTATTTTCTCTTCGGAGTCTCGTTCAGCAATCCTCGCCTCCTGTCAATAACGTTGTATGGAGTACGGATGGATACGGTGACAATGGCAATCCCTGTGCATGGTGAAGGTAAGACGGTTACATCACGTGTAATAATACAAACTTATAGACTATCTCAGTGTTTCTAGCGCTTTCATAGTTTTAATGATTTATTGATTGTTACTATTCGTTATTGTTAACATGTTAATTTGAAGTCAAAATAAAAATATTTAAACGAACATGCAACCACCAGCAATGTTATTCACGATGATCGAGTGTACATGTTTTTGAGAGCCGCCCTAAAACAAGTGTGTACACGTGGAATTGAGGGTAATCTAGTAAATTGTTTTATTGTACTGTGTGTGAATTAGAGGATTCTGGGTTGTTGCTCAGACTGTCAAATATATTTGACGTAGGTGTTTATACCTCAAATTGCCTCATATATTACCACATTTTTGATTATATTTTTGGTACTATAAGAGCTATTGACACAATTTTTTTTTAAATTACTCCCTCATTAATTTTCCTTCAAATAGCAGTGAAAAAATATTTGGTACCATTTGAATTTTTTTAGAAAAGTCGACCGTTTTGTTCCTTCAACAAGTTGCGCCCTCTATTAGTAGACTGAGATAAGAGATTGTTATGGTTTTGAATTTTTTTGGTAATATCAAGTATTGTCTTTTCGAAGTTACACGATATTTTTTAGTAACACGTAATTTAGTTCACCCTCCCTTTATTTTGACAAAAATCGTAAAAATTCATTAACCAAAGTTTTACATATTGGTCACTAGTTTACAACGAATATATTTTTTTAAACACTTTACTGAGGAAAATTGCCCAAAAAATGGGAATTTCAAATTGAAATCAGTGAAACGCCCTCTGGCAGTAATGGTAGGAAATTGAAAATAATTTCCAACATTTTCACTTGGCCACATTTATCATAAGATTTTTTATTTCACTGTTTTATCTCAAATTGAGTTATGGTGGGCTCCTTTCTTAGTTGTACACCCTGTACTGTACATACATCATGCTAAATAATAACATTATTCTTCGAACAGAAATCTAAGATGGAGAGGATATGAAACGAAGTTTTTCGCGAAAGACTGACAATGAAACCGATACTAAACTCGATACAAGACACTGAGAAGGTAGGTTAATTAAAAGGGCCTTCGTTGAGCAAACAGAAGAGGAAGGTCATGACAGTCCCCACAGAAGTAAGTAGGAAATGCAATAAAAGAAAGAGGGATCCAGTAGAAAGAAATTGACACAAGCACAAAACAGGAATGGCTGAAAAAGGAAACTAACCAAACTCCCGAGTCCTGCAGTACGTGGGCTTAGGATTAAATAAGTAAGTCAGCAAATGATAATATGTATATCTACATATATACCTATAGGTACTCCATGTACACAAAGACATAAAAAAAATTTGGAACTATTTTGTGTTTACATCTAATGTGTAAAACGCATTGTTGATAAAGAACGATTTCCTTTTGCGTTGAAAGACGTTGTAGGATAATAAGAATAAACTATTGTGGAAGTTTAAAGATTAACAAAACGAGCATTTCCTCATAATGTAGAACTTGTGATTTGTACTTGTTCAAGGATGGTGACCGTTTTACCACGAAAAAAAGAAACTTAAACTCTTGAGGGGAAAACCAAAATTAGATTAAATTTTTTGTGGATTATCAATAAAAACTGAAATGTCAGAAAAGGAGAAAACGCTACAGCAGTAAAATGCACATTGTCGCAGAAGGAATGTAATGAAGAAGCATCTGAAAGTGAAACTTTTAGTTAAACTATGCTAACGCTCGAATATTTGTTAAATCGCGTGTCTAATTTAATGGTAATCCACTTTATTTCATCATGGAAGTTTTTCAAACTGAAAATAAACTCGATTACTCTTATTCAAAGCGTTAAATTGAAACCCCCATATTGGCACCTACACAGAACAAAATTTAATTCTCAAACAGACTATGTTAAATTAATTTTGGCTTATCATTCAACCCCAGTATGTATATATACTTATTTGTGAATAAATACACACAGAAACATCCCCTCGCCAGCATATTTTCAGTTTTAGATTATACACCTAAATCAAAACGACCCCTCCTATTTAAATCCATCCCCATAGTCCACTATTGTTTAAACCTCTTAGGGGTGAATAAATGATTAATTATACTGTTTAAACATCAATTAAAGGATAAAGTGCGGTTATATCGCACCTGTGTCCACGTTCCAATTAACGACGTAGTGTCCTTTTTTTAAAATCTGTGCGCGCTAGAAGACTTTCGTTCTTTTATACTTTTTCTTGCATTTAACTTGACAGCTCTGTGAGATTTTCATCATAATAAAAGGTTTATCTAACCGGAAGTAATGTCTTTGCAATCTCTTAATGAGTTTGGAAGATTAATTTCTAAAGATGTTTTCACTTTGTTCTGATGGATTCCTTTTCTTTTTGTTTTTCAAAATAACGCATTCCCTGGAATATGAGATTAAAATTCATTCATTTCTAGAATATTTGACTTTAATTTTTCACTGGAAGGGTGACTTTGACAAGAATTTGCACAAAAAGGACCAAATGAGAAATTACCGAAATAATTAAATACTTAGGTAGTATTGGAAGTGATTAAATTCTGAGGTTCGTCGAGTGTCACTGAAAACTACTTTCTAGTATTTTTAGGCTTGTACTAAGATAGTTTTATTACGTGAGGTTAAATTGAAGAATCCCTAGGTCAGTTTTATTTTATTAAAATGCAGTTGATTAAAATGCTAGGTATATGAAAAAAACCTACCAAAATATCTAGAATAGAAGCAATTGATCCGACAAAGAAAAGAAGGTGCCAGTTCGATATGCGGTCTACCATGTATAACACGGTCTACCATAGGGTAGCTGGTTCAATATGCGGTCTACATAATGTGGAGACCAAATTAGGTGAAGTATTGCGGTTCAATAAGCGATCTACCGTCAAAAAATTTATTTCAAGATTTTCACTTTGGCTTCTAACCAGGACTTTTCAATTCTTTGAGTATGTGTCCCTGTTTGTGGGTCGACGTAATTTTGCTGACGGTTAACTGTTGAATGCTCGTAACCTAATTGTGTCAAATTGGCATACGCTGCCCATTCATCAGAATGAATCAAAGAACCAACTTCAACTTCCCTTTGTATGATAGGAAGTAAGGTAGCCCTATCTCTTCTTTCGACATAAAAATATCGAACATCATCTCTAGCCTTAACCCAAAGACCCACGGCCCATCAATTCTCCGACCATGGTTTCGATTATCACTTTCATTTAACTCTGCTGGATGATCTCCATGTTACATTCTGCCTCACCGAATAGTGAAAAGTAAACATAGATACTAATTACCCGAGTGGGAATTAAGTACTTCTTTGTTTGTTTCCCTTAACGATGGGGTTATAGGAAAAGTATGAATAATAATTAACTATAATTAATAAACAATTTAAGGTTTACATCGCTTATTGAATTACATACTTCACCTATGTGTGGGCCTGTATATCATAGTAAACCCATTCATACACAGTAGACCGCATATTGGACCACCTACTCTGGTAGACCGCATTATACATGGTAGACCGCATATCGAACCAGATACTCTGTGGTAGACCGCATATCGAACTGGCACCGAAAAGAACGGGTCGGTGAAAAGAAAAGAGAGGCGTGGAAAAGATATATACAAACGAAAAACAATTAAAACAAGAACAAGAGAAGCGAAAAGAAAAAAATTGAGAAAAATTTGGGAAGAATTTGGTATGAAACAGAGAAAATTAAGACTAAGAGAACCTAAATGCTGCAAATATGGAAAGAACACTACACAAAAATTTAAAAGGAAAGCGAATTAGAAAATGGAAATATGGAAGAAGAAGTTCTACTACAAAAATAGCAGGTGTTTCGTCTTGTTGAAACCAAATTGTCTGATGAGGTAGCTCGAGATCATCATTATTTGCAAACAGAACAGAAATTTGTCGCGTCACCATACATACATACTTGTAGAATGGGTTGCCAATAACACTTGTACCGAATCAAAAAAAATTTTGCTTTGGCAGGATTCGTACCCCTACATTATGTTCCTGCGACTTGTTTATAGGCATGGTAAACGCATTTGTTGAAACGTCAGCCAATGAAATTACAAATTTTTTGCACCACCATATTGTATATTATGTTGTGTATAAATAAATATAGAATATGTTACTGCGCATGAGAGGGGAGATAAATATGCACCTTGTAACGAATGGGTACTTGTTGTTAATGTGTCGTACAAAATAAACGTATTTTAAGGAAGTTATACTTTATTAATTCAAGCCGGTATATCACAAGTGGCGACGAGGTGGTGGACTTCAAAAAGTTATCTATAGTGTGTGTCTATAAAAGGAAATGGCTTCGGGAAATAATGTCGGGCATTTGAGAGAGTTTGACCCTGCAAATTCAGATTGGTCGGTGTTCAGGAGACGCATTGAAAATTATTTTGTAGCCAATGAGATATCACATGAAGGTAGGAAAATGGCAATTTTACTAAACGTACTAAATGAGGACGCTTATAAATTAGTACATAGTTTATGTTTGTCTACGGAACCCGAAAAAACGAAGTACGAAGAGTTAATTAAAGTATTATCGGAGCATTTTAAATCCAGTTTGTCGGTATTTGCCGCAAGGTACAAATTTTACAATTCGCGGAAAACGACAAATGAATCAGCACGAGAGTGGGCGGCGAGAATCCGAGATTTGGTCGCATTATGTAATTTTGATGCTGCACAGTTGGAATTGGTACTTCGGGATCATTTCGTAGTTGGTTATGACAAGGGTTCGATTCAAGATAGACTTTTTGAAGAGAAGAAGACCGTGACGTTTAAAGAAGCAGTAGAAATTGCTACCGCAAAATCGGCAGCGCTCTCATCTGGTCCAGAACGGGAAATTTCGATAAAGAAAGAACCGGAACTCTATCATGTGGGGAATAGAGATGGAACAAGAGCATCTACGTCACAAGGCCGTAATCACCAGCACCAGCGGAGTAATGGTTATCTTTCCAAGCAGGTATCGTTATCTAAGTGCTGTGTTTGTGGTCGTAAAAATCACACTGCAGATAAGTGTTCTTTTCGCGAATGTATCTGCCATATTTGTAACAAAAAAGGTCATTTGGCTACGATGTGTAGGAATAAAACGCACACGCGTTCAAAAAAACAGAAGGTAGTTGAAAACAAAGCATTTCAAAATTATTATTATTATTTTTTTTTTTTTTTTAACCCCTTTTGCATACAATCTGCCCTGTGTAGTGGGCACTAAGTATTATTTACAGTTACATTTTAGTACATTTTGGCAGATAAACTGCCGCATACTTCTAAACATGTGAAGTTAGACTCCATTGAGTCCACTTCTTTTGTTAATTTAACCTAATTAGATTACAATTGGTTAGCTATGTACAGTGATCTTAATTTAGGTAAATCGCTTTGTTAAGTCGTTTGGTTTGAACCGCTTCAGCCGCCTTGGTTCGTCGGTTTCTTCCATTAATTTATTTACTAATTTATTAGGATGAACAGTCAATCTGTCTTTGTATTTTTTACTAATGTTTGTTATTTCACTTTTCACTACTGGCACTTGCACATCATTTTGAATAACTTTGTTTGGAACATACCAGGGCGCATTCACTATAGTTCTAAGCACTTTATTTTGAAATCGTTCCAGAATTTCGACATTAGAATTACTAGCTGTTCCCCACAGAGAGATCCCGTACGTCCATATAGGTTTTAAGGCGACTTTATAAATTAACAATTTGTTGTGTACGGATAGCTTAGATTGTCTCCCTATCATCCAGTATAGTTTATTAAGTTTGAGGCCAAGTTGTTTTCGTTTGGTGAAGATATGAGTTCTCCAAGTTAACCTGCGATCTAGATGTAATCCGAGGTATTTTGCTGATTCTGCGTGTTGAAGCTGTTGGCCGTTAAGAGTGACCGGAGGACAGTTGTCACGTTTCATCGTGTACGTTACATGTAAGGATTTAGATTCATTCACTCGAATTTTCCACTCTTTAAGCCAGTGTTGAATTTTGTTTAGGTGGGCTTGTAGATATCTGGATGCGGATTCAGGCTTTACGTGAGAGGCTAGGATTGCCGTGTCGTCTGCGAATGTTGCAGTCATTGTTAATCTAGATGTTGGAATGTCAGACGTATATAGCAAGTACAAGACTGGTCCTAGCATGCTTCCTTGCGGAACTCCTGATAGTATCGGTTGAAGCCCTGAGATTTCGTCTTGATATTTAACATAAAATGATCTTTCTGTTAGGTATGATTTTAGTATTTCATATAGATGGTGGGGTAGGCTTTTTTTAATTTTATAACAAAGTCCTAAGTGCCACACCTTGTCAAATGCTTGTGATATGTCTAGAAATGCCGCTGAGCAGTATCTCTTTCCTTCTAGGTCCCTGTGGATTTTGTCTACAATTCGGTGTATCTGTTCAATTGTTCCGTGTTGGTTCCTGAATCCAAATTGATGACTTGGGATTAAGTTTTCATCGTTTAGTATTTGCTTAATTCTTTTTAATAACAACTTTTCGAACAATTTGGATAGAACTGGTAATAAACTTATCGGCCTATACGATTTAGTTTCCGTTGCTGGTTTTAGTCATGGCCAAAATCGGTCTTGGTCTTGCAGTCTTGTCTTGGTCTCGCAAGATTTGCGAGACCAAGACCAAGACCAAGACAGCAACACCAATAGCAAGACCAAGACCAAGACTCGAAGTTGCAAGACCAAGACTGGATGCAAGACCAGCTCTGCAAGACATCGGCAAGAACAAGACTATCTCGCAAGACTCTTGCAGTTTTTTTCTTATTACGAACGATTATTTTTTATAACACACACAAAAAAACATTTGTTTGCAAATGTAATATCTAGTGCATATTCTTTAATATTTGTGAATTATCGCCATCTACAGATGCAGTTGTAGATTACTTAAGCATTAAAAAAGCCGAAACATGCCGCGCCTATTATAATTTATGTGGGTTACACAGAATTTTTTACTTTTTTTCTTAACAAGACATTGAAGACAAGAATGTGAAGTTTCAACATAAATATATTTTTTTCATTGTCATCGCAATACTGAAACATAAGTTAGTAAAAAAGTATTCTTGATCGTGAATTAAATAATAATTAATTGGTATTTAATTTTATAAAAATTAAGTTATTATAATTTACTATAAATCATTAAACCCAATACCAATTCTTATTATCTGCAATAATCTAATTTAGTAGCATTTAGTGACACAAAATGTCGATTAATTTGATATCTTTCATAAGTGCGGTGTAAAAATGCAAGACTGCAAGAGTCTTGCGTGCAAGACCAAGAACAAGACCAATTGGTGCAAAACCAAGACCAAGACCAAGATTAAGGATATCAATGCAAGACCAAGAGCAAGACCAATTGGTGCAAGACAAGACCAAGACCAAGACCTATGTGGTCTTGTCTTGGTCTTGCGTTTGGTCATCACTAGCTGGTTTCCCTGGTTTTTGTATCATGACTATCTGTGCGATTTTCCATACACTTGGATAGTGTCCCGTTCTAAGTATGGCGTTATAGATTTGAGTGATGCCTCGAATTGCTTTTTTAGGTAGTTCCTTGATTATTTTTCCTGTAATGATATCGTAGCCTGGGGCTTTTTTAATATTGATTTCTTTTTTTATTGCTAAGCTTACTTCCCTGTTTGTTATTGATTTAATCGGTAGGCTCATCTGATATGGTGATTCTAGGAAGTCCATTATCTTCTCTTCTGCTTGTGGATAGTGGTCTGGGTAGGGTTTGAAGACATTAGCTAAATGTTCGGCAAATGTTGTTGCTTTTTCTTTACTACTTCTGGCCCAGCCTCCGTCCGGTTTTTTTAGAGGTGGGATTTGTATAGTAGGCCTCTTCATTTTCTTCATCGGCTTCCATAAGGAGTAGTCCGTTTGTTCGGTAGCAGATAGAGATTCGAGGTAGTTTTGTATTCTTTGGTTTTGGTGACGTGACCGTATTTCTTTTAATTGCTTCGTAGCTTTATTTAAGGCACGTTTATCTACTTCTGCTCTGGTAATTTGCCAGCGTCGCCTAAGTCTTCTTTTTTCGATTACCTTGTCTTTTATACTTATAGGGCAGTCTGTGTATTTTGACCGATTTTGTAATTCTGGTGTTGCTTCCCTAGCTACCTGCTGTATTAATTCTGTGAATGAAATTACAGTTTGTTCAACGTCTATGCTTGTTTTTAGAGGAACGTCTAGATTTATTAAGTACTCAAGTCTATCACGAAAGTACTCCCAGTCAGTGTTTTTGTTGGTTAACGTAGGTTGTTTCTTTGTTTCAGTTATATTTGTGTGTAACGTGATTATTAGCGATGAATGATCTGCAGCTAATTCTAGACCAGTTTTTATTTCGCATTGCCTAGTATTTATTCCTTTTATGATCCCAAAATCGATTAAGTCAGGGAGCCTTCCTGCATCCGTGGGCCAGTATGTTGGTTCTCCTGTGGTAATGTAGTTGAGATTGTTTTCTTGAATGGCAGCTAGCAAGCGTCGTCCATCCGGCCTTGTTACGCGCGAGCCCCATTGTTCATGTTTTGAATTGAAGTCACCTGCAACCAGAAATCTGTTGCCCAGTGTCTTGAAGAAGTGGGTGAATTCTTCTTTTGTAATAGCGTACTTAGGTGGGCAGTAGATAGCTATAACTTTCAATGGAGCTATTTGGTCTTCTATTGTTACGGTTGTCGCTTGTAGGTGGTTTTTTTGATATTTGTCAAATTCATGGTGTTTTATATTGGATTTCACTATTATTGCAGTTCCTCCGTGGGCTGTGCCATCTGGGTGATTTGTGGAATAGATGTTGTATTTTGGGAATTTGATGTGACTTTTATGAGTGAAATGAGTCTCGGAGATGAGTAAGATGTCAATATCGTGATTTTGTAGAAACATTTTGATTTCCTGGGCATGTTGGCAGAGCCCGTTGGAATTCCAAGCTACTATTCTTAGTGTTGGAGCCATTACGTCATTTTACTTATTAGCGTGGTAAGAAGATTCATTATGGTCCCCATTTGGGTTATAAGATTCTTCATCATGGTTTTTAATTCCTCCATGTCTTTTGTTTGTTGATTTATCTGCTTCGTTGGTGGTTGTGGATTCAAATCTTCTATCCGATTTTGGGTAGTATGCGTTGCTGGTTGGATTGCTTGCGCTTTTTCTGCAAAAGTTGTGCCGGGTACTACCTTTGATTGAGAATAATTTCTTAGTCTGGGATATAGTTTTGCTTGTATTTGCTTATGTATTTCGCAGCCTCGGTAATTGGCCGGGTGGTTCCCTTCACAGTTCACACATTTTACTTGATTATCCATATATTTCCTTGGACATTCTTCTGTTGGGTGGACTTCTGTGCATTTAACACATCTTGGAATGCGTTGACAGTAATTCTTGGTATGTCCAAAGCGCTGACATTTAGTACATTGTGGAACTGTTCTCTTCGCATATGGGGCTTCTATTACCACATCGGTGTGCATCAAATGTTTAGTTTTGTAGATTTCTTTATTGTTATCTTTTGGTTTTAGCTCTACTATGAACATTGGTAGTGGTTTTTTGGTTATTGCTTGCTTCATATTCCAGATGTTACTTACTTCGTATCCCAGGGCTTCTATATCTTGCTTGAGTTCGTTTGGTTCTACTGAGTAGTGTATGTTTTTTATGATAATTTTAAAGTTTTTCTCTTGTTTTGTTTTGTATGTGTGAAATTGTGTGTTTCTTTTGAGGAGTTCTTTAATTATGACAGAGTAATGTTCTCTGGTTTTACTCTGTATTTTTACCTGTTCGTTTCCTAGTGCTTTCAGGCTAAAGTTGTCTTTAACTATCTCTTTTAGGAGGTTTATTAATGGGTTTATATTTTTGACTTCCGATATGAATATAGGCGGCGGGTTGGGCTCTTTTGGAGTTGATACTTCCTCCGTCTGCGCAATTTCTACATCTGTATTAGCTAGGGCTTTATATCTATTACTGGTTTCGGCACCTAACCAGTATTGGTTATTTGTTTTTTGCTTTTGGTTGGCTGAATCTCCCTCCGTACTTCTTGGCCGTTTTCTGTTGACTATTTGCCAGTCGTTGTCGTTGTTTTGCGAGTTTGGGTAGATTTGTTGTTCTGCGTGTGTAATTTGGTTTGTTGGGTTTGATATTGGCGTATGTTGTGTGGATGGATATACAGGATACGATTGTTGTCCTTGTTGTTGCAGATATTGACAAGAAAGATTGGCTTGTGAATTAGCCATACTTCTTAATAGGTATTTATTTTAATTTTATTTAATTAATTATATTTAATCAGCGATTAATTTAAATGTAAAAGAACGATTAAAGTAATAAAATTCTAAAGACGAACCTTATATGGATAATAGTGATTATTATCAATCTGTCGCTGACCTCCAGGTCAGCAGTATCAAAATTGGCACTTTATGCACTCTCGGTGTTGATATCACGGTGGTCGTCGCAATTATTTAGAATCCGATTATTGAAATATGTTGGTTTCTCCCAAGTGGGAGACCTTCTTGGGGAGTTGGTTGTGTGGGAAGGTTAATGAAAACACATGTGCTTCATTCTAAACCGACGTTTCGACTGAGAAGTGTCCAGTCATCTTCAGGGCCCTGATTTCTTATCACGCGTACCGGTTAACGATAAAAGTAGTGTTTGGGACGAAGTTGATATTAATTTTATTCAGTTCTTCGCTAATAATTCGGATTTTCCTTTAAATTTTGAGAGTGTTAAAAAGGAAACTTCAAAAGATAAAGATTTAATTACTATTTTAAATTACGTGCATACGGGTTGGCCTAAAAAGGTTCCGGATAATTTAAAATATTATAATAAAATTAGACACGAATTAAGCGTTGAATTAAATTGTTTGTTGTGGAATAATCGTTTAATAATTCCATTAAGTTTACGAGAAAATATTCTTAATCAGCTACATTCTTCACACATGGGTGTAGTAAAAATGAAAAGTTTAGCTAGGTCATATTTGTGGTGGCCAGGTTTAGACAAGGACATTGAGAGAATTTGTAAAACGTGCGAAAATTGTCTGGTAAATAAACAATCACCCGAAAAAGCTAAATTAAATTTGTGGCCGTGGCCTACCGAAGTATGGCACCGGTTACATCTTGACTTTTTAGGTCCATTTATGAATAAACAATTCTTAGTGCTGTTGGATGCTCATTCTAAATGGATTGAGGTGTTTCCGATGAGTTCAATTACTTCCAAAGTAACCATTGAAGTTCTAAGGTCCACTTTTGCGAGGTACGGATTACCTAAACAAATTGTAACCGATAATGGACCAACGTTGCCGGTATATCACATATTACATGCATGCATACACGTTCTAGATTATATAGATAGATTTCTTCAAAAAGTTGATGTGAAAATCTAGAGATAGAGTTGCAATGAATCGATTTGACATTAGTGGACTTCCCCCAAACAACCAAAACACTCATCAGGGACGTAATTTCATTCATTCGTCAAGATAGTTATTTACTTGATGATACTACTGATGTTGGTGTGAGAGAGATGTCTTCTTTGGCAGTCGTGTATCTTATAAGTAAGAACAAAACAAATTCTAGTTACGTAAATAAAAAAGTCAATAATAGTCTTAGAACATATAATAATGGACTGATAATTCCTTATTTACCACATGTGTAGAAAGCTCACCAACCTGCACACCTGCAAGTGAGAGAGCAGTATTGCGCATCCTTAACCGTTACCTATAAGGCTACCGCGAGACGGTAAAGGACACGATTATTAACTATAGAACAATAGAATTTGAGGAACAAATACCAAATATGAAGGAAAAAACAAGCTTGATAGTAATACATGAAGATGAAAGAGTAGAAGCAAAAGAAAAATTCGGGGTAAAATTAAATTTAGTAAGAAAAGATAGTAAAGTAAGTCTATAATGTCGTGGGCGACTTTAACAGTGGGTTAGGGAGGAAAGGTAATCAATCGTTGGCAATAACATAGAAAAGAAAAGATTCAATAACGGAGCGCGTTTGTTAGGCTTTCAACATGGAGAAATTGATACCTATACGAGAGAAGTAGGCGAACGATAAATGTTAGACTATATATTAGCCAAAAAAGTGTAACAGAAAAGCAATTCTTGTTGAAATATACAGGAAAGAAAGTGTTGAACTAAAAAATGTTACAAGTAACGGCAAAAGGAGGCAAAGAAACTATAAGATCATATAAACTCGGAGAAGAACAAATACAAACGGAATAGGTATCTAGAAGAGGTGCAAAATTTTAAAAACAGTGTAAATCAACTCAGTTTATAAGAGACGTGTAAATTAAAAAAAACAATGTATAAACAACACACGTCCCAAATTCATGTTCGTAATTCGTATAAAGAGCATACTATTAGTAAGTCGATAGTTTACTGTCAGAACCCCAGGTTTCCTGTTAGAGTGGAGGACGTATCTCTGCATCTATCTTTGCGAAGTGGAGCACGAGGACCATCCCAAAACATAATAGTATGTGTACATTGAATGCAGCGGAGACATTACTTCACCCAGGCCCGTGCGCAGGATTTGTCCATGGGAGGGGTTGGGTTGGGAATAGGGAAGACCTCAAACGTTGATTGAATGATTTCAATGAACGCCTCAAACGGGCCCAAACATTCATAAAACGTAAACTAGGTTGCGATACTCTCAATAATAAAATTAGGTTAACATATTCTTCAAAACATTGAAATTTGGGTAGGTATTCAATATTTGTCTATTTTTAAATACATAATTAGGTATGTATTTATAAAGTACGTTAATAACTATAATACATATATATTATTCATGGGCGCCAGCAAGGAGGGGCATTTGCCCCCCTCTGGATTCAAATTGGGAATATAAATTAAACTAAATGAAATTAGTGCAATTTATTTTGATTTTTTACAAGAATTGTGTGATTTTTCGTCCGAGTTGAAGAAGAGGAGTTTTTGGGTCTTTCGTAATAAAGCCACGCTGAAGGCTATGAATTTTCGAAAAATTATTGAGGCCAAAAGTACTCGTATATCACTGAACAACAGAACAGCTTTAAAAAAGAAAAAATTGAATCACATAGAAAAAACTTATTCTGATAAATTCAACAATAATTTACTGTGGTACCCAGATTTAGCGCGTTTAGTGAACATTTGAAAAATTGTGCCGGAAGTGCGAAATATACATCTCACCAAACCCAGAACAATTTAATTAAGATTTGTGTTAGTTAGCAGCTAAACAAACCCAAAGGGCTAACTATGGTAAAACGTGTGCTGAGGATTATTTTCGAATATCCATTTTTATCTAGATTCGATTATTCAGTTTACAGAGATTCGATTTTCGCAGGAGACAAAGGAGGGACATTTGCAATTTCACTTCTGCATCCACAGTTGTTAATTGAAAATTTTGAATAATTAAAAAAATATAATTCTAACATTTTAAAAATATACGATATCGAAACTTCTGAAGTTGACGTGGAACGTGGAAGCAAATGTGGTCCCAGAAAGCTTATGATAATGAAAATGGAACTTGTTGAACAGTTAGATAAACACTGTGATTTTTTCTAGCGTAAAAAAAGTATTCAACATTTTTCTGGCTCTGCCCCAAACAACATCTATTGAAAGATCATTTAGTACTTTAAGACCTGGTTGCGGTCCACTATGTCTGACTATGAGTGGGCTTTGTGCGCTTAGTGTGCATAGATTCTTTGCTAAAAAAAAATAAAGAATGTTTTATTAATTTCAAAAACAAGAAGTAATATTTTATTGCTATTTTCTGATCAGAAATAAGTGAACATGTTCAACTTAAAATTAGCTAATGAGTCTGTACCTATGTCGAAATTAAAATGTTATTAAAGATATTGAGTAGATATACCAATTCGTGGAAAATTTCATCGTGCCCCCCCTTAAATTTAGGACTTCCAGCGCCCATGATATTATTATATTTCCTTATATTTCAACGGGTTATGGGAGGGGTTTGACCCCCCCCCCCCCCCCCTTGCGCACGGGCCTGACTTCACCTATGGTAATTATACCTCTATAAGCGATTACCAAACGACATTTTAAACTCAGTGCCAAAAAACTGGGACAATGGTTTAACAAATAATGTGTCGATGGACAACAGGAATTTTGATAAATACATTGGGAATATCGTTATTAAAAAGCTTTGTGGAAAAGTCATCATACTCCAAGCCACATCTACGTCTATACAGACCTGTCCAGAATAAATGTGGATGAATGTTGTCAACAAGTGGAAACTCTCTTCGCTATAACGCTTGCCTTCACAATGCAGCACAAATTCAGAAAGTGCTTTAAAAGTTGAAATGGAAAATTATCCGTCGTATCTAATTTTTGGAGATATGCCCACTATTCTTCATGCTTAATAGTTCCCAGAGTTCATTTTGAATATGGCAAAAAAATCTGAGCTCAAAAAACAAGGAAAGTATCGCAAAAAGGGTAAGTGGGAAACTGAAATGAGGGAAGAACCTCAAAATTCTTAAAGCGACACTCTCATTTCCTTTCAAACGCCCTTGATATCTTTCAAGGAAATCAAGAGACAAAAAAGACCAAAAGATAAAAGCAGTTTAGTTTCTGTGGACTGGATATAGTGGATAATTTGCTTATCAGACTGTACAGTGTACAATGTACATTAACAAATGTGTCATTTGGGAGAGAAAAAAAAGGCCGGGGGGAAAGTTGAAGAAGTCAAGAAAAATTTGCATCTTCAAAGCTCCCACACAGTTAGTGGTATCTATCAGTCCCACAAGCAGGATAGATGGCCAAACACAAAAATGTAACTATGTTGGAAGAAGTTGTTACTCTCAACAATAAAACCTTTTTTTATTAATCTGTCGTATCTGCGTATCTATCGAATTTTGATAGAAAAATAGCACTCGTAATTGTAGAGCAAGTGTGAATCTCAAACTTGAAATAAGGGAAACAATGTGTTTTTGTCTACTTTGACTGCCAAAGTCTAAATGAAGGTTCACAGCTGTCCGAAGCAAACCAAACAACTTTACTGAAGCTAAGGCCAAATGCAGTACCTTTGTTTTAATCTAGAAAGACACAAAACGCGTAGGTACTTCTTATCATGTGTCAAGGCAATGAACTAGAGCGAAGTGATATTTCGAAATATGCACGGTTCTTTCAAAACCTGGACCATATAAAATGTTTTTTATTATATTCAATCTGTTCCGATCACAATTTCGTGTAACATGTTTGTAATAATCGGAATTTCTTTGTGATCTTCTGAACTAAATCGGCCATTTGCGTCTTTGGGGTATTTTCAAAAATTGATCATCTACAGTCACGTCTACATAGCGCAAGCGCGAGTATTGACGTTTCCTCAATGTGTAATAAATTCGAATTGCTCTTGTTAATAAATTTCTTATTTTATTCAATAGTATCTATACCGTTATTAGTCGGCGAATTTCAATAATAGTAAATTAGAGCTTTAGACAGTAAAACTGAAAGCTTTGTAATATTTATACGCTCGCAAGTGCCTTAAAGTGCCAACGAAAATATAAATTTTGAAATAACTTACCGGTATATTTGAGATTAGCGATAGATGCACTAAGTTTGTAGTTGGATGTATTTACGGCCATGGTGGGATGCTGGAGCTTCTGGAAGCTGTACGCGGTCTAAGTTTTCACGAAAAGCTCGATGTAAAGGTCACAAATAGGTGACCTAATTTAATATTTGCGCGCGCAAAATGACGTCAAACTGTAGGAGGTTGTTACATGGGAGGAGCTTTTCTAATTTTCCGACTGGAAATAAGGGTTGATGTGATAAAAGTTGTTGAAAAGTAGGAAAAAGGTTTTTACTTCCGAAATAAAAGTTGAGGAAAAATGACGCCGTCTATTTGCTTGCTTAAACTAGATTGCATACACACACATACACAGACCTATAAATATACCTATGTAAGATATAATCAATTTAAAAAATCGTAATTATATCTTTTTTTTCCATTATTGATAACGTTTCCTGAATGATTCATATGATGGATAATTCCGAGTCGGTTATCGGTCATAACAGCGTTAATTACGTACGAAAATAATATCAACTACATAACATATCTCATTACACGATTATATAATGTACTTTTTTTCACAACAAAAGCACACTAACCGTGAAATTTTAATCTAAGTTAAATAGTACTACAGAAAAATAAAAGCAACCGCAAATTACGACGCGTGTCATTTTCCTATTATAGTTAGAACCAGATTAATTTTGGGTATGGGTTCGTCACATGAAATGACACTTATGCCAATGCACAAGATGACATTCTATTGTAATCTATTATTTTGGATAATTTCAAAATTAAGAAGTTTAAATATAGTTTTATACATAATTCACACCCATGTAGTTTTGATTCCAACTATAGTTAATTTGTATGAAAAGGTGTGATTTTCCCAACCGATGTAATCTTTATAAGTAGTGTTTGTGAAGGTTTCATTTAACAATTGCTAATTCCCTTGAACGCAAATTTGGTCCCGTGGTTTTAATAATACTTTACGCACAAGTACAAATGAGGCTGTTATTATACGAGATTTGCGTATTACACTTTGCGCCCTACTGATCAAGAGAAACAGCTTTTGAGAAGGAAAAATTTAATCCAAACATTTACTTCCTTCGCTCAAAATTTCCTGACCAATCTTTAATCCCAAAAACTAAGAAATATGCGAAACAAAATAACACATTTGCTTACACAAATTCAGAAGAGAACAACACTAAAAGAAACAAAAATAAAAGGACGTCCAGTAAAGCTACTTTGGCAAGAAACAATGGACTGCAACCTACCTAGCCCTATATTTCAAACATATCGATTCTTTCAAGACTTTGTCAAGGATTCTTGAGACGAAAGAAACGTCACTTCATGGGCAATCCTTTGCGAAAGATAACGTTTCCAATAAACTATAAATTATAAAAATGGGCTCTTAATTAAAATTTTCTTGAAAAATTTAGGAATAAAGCATGTTGAAGAACAGTCTCACCGCCACTCAATTAGAAATGTAGGATAAGCAAAAGAACAGAAAATCAATGCATTAATTCAGAATATGTAGGAAATGTTTAGAACATGGTGCTATCATGGTTTACACTGAAGTTTAGTTAAATCGGAGATTATGTAATATGACTCATTCATTTCCAAAACAGTTAGTTTTTCTGCTAGGATGGTGGTTGGTACATGCCTCTGTTATTTTGTTTGACTTTGATTGAGTAAAACAGAATGAACTACATTGCTTGTGTATTTATCCAACAGTCCGTCGGAAATGTGTCTACAGCGATGAAACTTTCTATTTGTATGCCATATGAAGTGTGTTTCCAGAAAGTGCTCTTAGTCCGTACATGACATGTGCACAATTTATACTTGTTTGTTGTAGTATTCGAGCTCAATTTGATATAATAATGAAGTTCTATATAACCATACACTTCTGTGCGTTTTTGTGAAAACTATTTGGTTTCTAGAGCGATGTTTAATGAGTCTAACAAAATTAAAGCATAGAACCAAAATGGCGGGTACCAAATCATGTAATCCATTAAACAGAATTTTATCACATATGTGTCAGCGAACAATCGCATAATACATATGACAGGTCGATTGGTTAGATTTATTATCAAAGTCTCACCAAACTCCTCCTTACTCCTCTGCGATGCTATTTCCAGTGGTGATACGTTTCACAATCTGCTATGATAATTTCAAGGAATAAGTAATCATTACGTCGCCTAGCGCAGATTCCTTCGGAGATGACTATTTAGCAGTACGTTATATTTCTAATACTCCCGTGACGTAAGGATGGTTTGTGACATTGATATTTATAATTGATAATTACCCGTTAGTAAAAAACGATACACATAACGCAGCGTTTAATATAGAAAATTTCCCACAATTACTATATGGTTATTTTTTGAAATGCTTTCATCTTTACCGATTTGTAATTGTGGTAAGGATAATTTACACAATACTTTTTACAACATTTTGATACGTGTTTACCACGTCAGTAATTGCAGTAATTGTAAGCACTTACCGTGGTTAACAATTGAGATTATTATGTTAAAAAGTAAGGTCAACATAATAACACAATAACTTCTTTTGCGTAATGGTTAATTTAGTTTCCAGATCTGCTTTTGTTAATTAACGAATTGAAGAGGCATACGATTACTATATCTTATCACTGTTATCTATCTGTCTATTAATGACGCTAGTAACTTTTTAGACTGGCCAATAGCCCGTTTAGCAAGGATTGTGGTGACTGGTGAGGAAGATGAAACACTATATCATCTGCTAATGTGGGGCATACACAAAGGCAAGGGAACGCCAACTTGGAAATGAAAAGATTACATAAGAGGAAGCAGGAGTGATTAATGATCCAATAATAGCATTTTCAAGAATATCATCCCAAACGTTCTCTGAGTACTCTATTACCTTCCGTACAAAGTCGCGGACTTTCATCGCTCCAGTATCGGAAATTTTGCCCATTCAGACAAAAGTACACTTATCACTAAATTAAATATTGTGCAAAATATTTTGGTTTGCATTTATAAAATCCACTTTTGTTTCAAAAATTCAATCTTTCTTTCGAAATCGTCATCAAAAAGCTGTTCAGGGATTTGCATTGTATACGGGTGCAATTTATTTAGCCTTAGTGCTCTCCTTACAAGCTTTCCTAATTTTTGCAAAAATTTCGAAAAAAGGCTCATGTAAAAAACGTACTTAGTATCCCTTTACTCCTTAAATAAATACAATTAAACAATTAAAACGCCAATAGGTTATGGGTCTAGAACGAGTAATAGAAGTAGAGAAAGAAATAGTACCTGGAAATTTATGATGAAAATGACCCTTATCGGTATGGATCTTTGGGACTGCGTAGAATTACAATTATCACAAACCACCAGAAAACTAATTGCAACAGAAAAAAGAAGGATCAACGAGCATTTACAACCATTTGCTTAAATGTGAGGTCGTATTGCAACATGCATGTTAGAGCCACAGTGCTATAGATACTGCCTGGAAGAGCTTGAGTAAAGCCTACCAAACAAAGGATTGACTAGGCGGCTTGGTTTGCTGAAGAATTTATTGTCGGAAACTATGCAGGATCATGTGACTGAATTCATGTCGGTAGCACAAAAGTTAGCCGATATAAACAGTTCGATTGACGATTGATTTATTGGAGTAATCATACTGGCAGGTTTTCCACCACGTTACCATCCGATGATAATGGCGCTGTAGGGATCGGGAGCAGCAATAACAAGTGATTTAATTAAAAAGAAGCTGCTTCAATAGGATATAAGGGGAGAAGTTAACTGCATTAGCCCGTACTGTAGTAATTAAAAACGGTATACTAAAGGAACCGATGACGTACCTATCCGTAAGAAGATTTAAATTAGAACATAATAAAGTGCAAACAATCTCGCAAGTTAAATAATTATCTGCCCCAGCTAAATACAAATCCATTATCAGTTAGTACAATGGTCAAACAGGGGTTAGTAGTGACATTTTCAGAATTTACCACAAAGAAGATTGTAAAAATCAAGGTGAAATAAGAGGTACAGTTAATTGAATGTACAAGATGGACATGTTGAAGACATATTGAACACAGCAGCAGATGGTAAAAAAGTTTAAAAAAATGAATTGTTAATTCCAGAACAGGAAGAAAAACAGCAAGTAATTGTTACTGTAAATAACAATCAAGAACGTGAAAAAGGATAACAAACTGTCAACCAGCTGGAAGAACAGGATGTCGATGATCTACTCACGCAATATTTATCTGAAGAAGATATTACAGAAATTCAAGAAGAAAGAGAACCGGAAAATCGGAAATAATTAGAGCGAAGATACCTAGCAAAGGAAAGAAAAATCAAAGAATATCAGGATTGTGTTACTTATTAAGCAGTACTTGACAACCAGGAAGAGACTGGCACAAAAAACAGTGTCAGAAGCAGTATCCAGAAGGGATAAGGTGTCATGGAAAGCAGATTCATATTTAGATGTAAAGAGAGAATTAGTAGATGAAGTCTTTATGGTCTTCTTTACTTAAAAAGGCCTTAGTAATCTTCTAGGGCATGAAATAAAAAATTGCATAAATGTTTTAAAGTAACATCGGATATAAAAGATATGTTAAAGAGCTTTGTGTTATGTAAAATCGTTTAAACACACTTATAAAATTATTGCCGTTTATATAGTCCACCTGTTAATTTTTACTAATGGTAATTATGAAAAGGATAGGGTCCAAAATGAACTTATGGAGGAATTTAAATGTAAAGATTTAGGGCAAGCTAAATCTTGTTTAGTGATGAAGTTTAGTACTTTCGTAGGATAAAAAAAAGGGAGAGTTATGGATAGATCAGAAGATGTACCTTAAACATAGTTTATGTAGGTTAGGCATGGATGATTGTAAGCCATTGGGTACGCCCTTGAACATAAATCAGAAAGTAAGTAGGCAGACAGATGAGAATGCTGAAAATTTAGATAATCTTCCATATCTATGTTTAATAGGATCTCTTATGTGCTTAGCTGTGTGTACTAGACCTACTAAAGGAGGCCTTGACTAGACCCGATAATGATATAGCGCAAGTATAGTAACTGTTTTATCAAAGAGCATTGGAAACGCGCTAAAAGGATGCTGCGTTATTTAAAAAGCACAGCAGATCAATTTATTTATTTATTTATTTAATTTTAAGTTTATACAAAAATGGTGAAGAAATGAAGGGATACGTAGATACAGATTGGACCAACGATAAAGTCGTATACAGGCTACGTATTTAAATTGGGCGAAACCGCAATATGTTGGGAATCTAAGAAGCAGTATCCAGTACTGAGACAAAGTATATAGGTTTAGCTGTAGCTGCAAAAGAAGCCGTGTATTTGAAAGGGCTGCTTCAGGAATGACCGGATCAATCGTACACCTTGTATAATGATAATCAAGATGAGTAGAAGATATCGCAGAATCCTATGTTCCACTAAAAGAACCAAATACATCAACGTCAAGCATCGCTTCGCTGGATATAATGACAAAAGGACTAAATGGCATGTTTGAGTAAGTTAGGTGTAAAACTAAAAAGTTAAGGGAGAGTGTTAGGTTGATCTTTTTGTTGTAGTGTTGCCTTTCAATTAATTTTCCTTATAAAAAACGTACTTAGCATTTTCTCATTAAATAAATACATACAATTAAACAATAATCTGCAAAATCTAATCCCAAAACCTCGCAACACCCATGAGAACGTCTCCGGGAGTGTTGCTTTCTTGCCCTATGCCCTCAAAGTCACAGATCGCATTGAGAAGATTCTTCGGAAACACGAAATCAAGATCGTTTACATTTCGTCTAATAAGATGTTCCAGATGCTATCCTCTTCAAAAGATAATTCGAGCGCACCCTTAGAGCTTATCATGGATCCAAATCCGTTGTCGCTGAGCATACCCTTCTACAAGCCCAAATATTCTGTTTCATTGAACCAAGTCTCTCATTCCCCTTTCTACCAAAGAAGAATCCGCGAGGGTATTGAGATCTTTGAACAACCCAACCGTGACCAAAGAACCTTCTCCGCCATGAAAATCATTAACTAGCGTTTCATACACCCAACGTATCTGCTCCCCTCCCCCCTGCATTTTAATAAATCGATAATAAAGCATTCGAGTTTATTAATTACTAAATGGAGTCCGAGGAGATGGAGATTAACTTTTGTCACGTTCTGTCTAAGAGTTTTTGCACGAAGTTACATTGTTGTGTTGTCATCGATAGAACGATTCTACTGTGTAATTATAGAAGGATCTGGTAGGAAAACATTTTCGTGATTGAAAAAGACGAGCACTTAAGACGTCGATGTTGCACTGACACGATAACAAGGACAATTTTGAAAGTCTGCTTTCGAGATCATATCTTCGAATGCATCAAGCACAGTAACAGAAGGGATATGTGTAAACGATCTGTAATGATAACGCTTGAAGAAAGAAAAGTTTGGGGCACGCTTCCTCCGATATTCTATGCCTCTCTGGCAAATCAGATGATTTGGAGGAGATTGTTGCGAAAGAGGAATTAACTGGAATATGGAACACAAAAACCGTGCGAAGTAAAGGGAATGACATGAGTGAAGAAACGCAGGTAGGGTATTTGCTTTTCAACATAACAAAGGAAGACGTTTTTCAGTAGCCATAAAGAATTTTTACGTTTATGAAACCAATTCTGAAATGGGATCCGGGCTGCTGAAGACTAGAAATTTGTATTTACAGCACAACTTGGTCTGAACTGTTGATCATTCGGCTAGCGTTTTGCGACACAACAGTTAGATATATTTTTCATTTCAATGGCTATTATAAGAGCAACTATTTAGTTTATTATAATACCACGTGATAATACTTTTAGTCTTTTTTTTTAAATACTGTTTCCTCTCGTAAATATGACATTGATTTTTCTATATTCTATACCGTAGGAAAAACAGTAATTTAATTTAAACACCGGAAGTGACAACTATAAATTTTACTTTATCTCTCTGGAAACCCCTAAGTTGAATTTAGTTTCAGAGACTTTCAATATGAAATATATGTTTGAGAGGATATCTATCTACGTTTCAACATCCTTTTCACATTTTACAAAACTTTTAAATAGGTTATTTCCCACACTTTTAAAAATTTTACAAGAAAATGCTTCTAAATTTAAATTACAGAGAAGAGAAGAATCAAATTTACATAATTTTACAAAAATATTAAGGGCAACTTAATTCGACACGAAATTTAAAGCGCTTGCGCTTTGGCCCTTACCGCCAGACACCAATCACGTCTCTAACACTCTAATCAATATTCAAACGAAATTCAAATAATAAAAACAACTTTAGTGTTATTACAACCCAGGTTTACCACCACGAATATCTACTATATAAACTGGCAGCGCCAGCACGTACATCGTAAGCGGAGATAAAAATAATTAATAGTCTATTTAAACAAATCTAACGTACCTAGTAACATTATATGTGATTTGTAGTAAATGATAGTAAAGTTAGAAACCACCAATCGCAACACTTCATTGCCTCCGCTTCCGTTTTGCCATGTTTCTTCCTGTGACGTCATAAGCGATCGTTCGAGCTTAACATTTCCCGGGAAAACACTAGCTTAATGTTTTCCAACCGCCACAGCTTTGTTAGCAGTAATTTATCTACAGATATAATAACATTGTTGCTAAGTTTGCGTCGATATGTAATTTAAGGCAATTTCTCCTAGTCGTAATCTTAGTCGCATCTTGCACAGAGAAAAGGAGAAGCGACGTGGAAGGGGGAAATCGAAAAAAAGTGTTATGTAAGTAAATAAAAATGAAATCTCAAAATTCACCCCGCAGTTAGGCTTAGTTAAATGTGTAACCATGCGGAAAATGGCCGTCGGTCTGGTAGTGACATGCGACATACTATTGTGTGCGTGGGGTGCATCTCGATGCTCTGGAGTTGACTGAAATTTATGATATTTGAGGGGAACATGATATATTTGTCGGTATGATGACACTTATTAAATCGTTTGCAGCGTTAATCACTTAAACCTGTTGTTTCAATTGCACTAATTACATTTTTTCTACTTTGATACAAATGTCGATACTAAAAGTTAGTAGAAAAACCCAGTAGGTGTACCTATTATTGTCACAAGAGGCTAAGGAAAAGGCTTTCTATTACCAACTAAGTCTAAGTGTGTGAGTATCAGAAAATGTTAGTGAAAAATTTTTGCGTAGAATTAAATTAAAGTCTGACATGCAATTTAGCTCTCTGTGTCACTACGATTAAAAATGAATCCTTGAAACTCCAGTTGTTGCCTCAAATTTAGATGGATGTAATTTCACCATTTCAAATATTATGGTGGTCCTTTTAGTTTGTGTGGAATGCGTTTGAAGTTGTAGAAATGTGTTAATGGCATAATTCGTTAAAACACAAAGGATTATTTTATTGAAAAGGATTGGAAACCGAATTCGTTAAATTCTCATTGTTGGGGTAACTTTTCTATCTGCTTCGTTCTTTCCCACGTTTGTCCAATGTAAACCTTACAAGCCTTTTGTCGCAAAAACCGTTGAAGCCTTGAAGGTTATACAATATACATTCTAGCTAACAGAATCATACAGAACTTTCTACAGAATGATCGGTTTCATTAATTCCTGTATCGCTATAATGGAATAACAGATTGCCGTCGGTACAAATTTAAATACGTATTTTTGAAATACCTTATTTAATTCTTTGGTGCTCCCTTTTGAATATACTCTACTCATGTTTCCATTCTTACGGGGTAATCATAATAATAATAATTGCTACGAAAAATAATCCAATTGTTCTTCAAGAAACACACACGGTAAATCAAATGTAACTAATTATGGCATATACTATTATGCAATATATATGTATATAGCCCCCCCCCCCCCCACAGCTACAAACACCCCGGATTCTGCACAAATGAGTCATTGTTTTTCTTTCCATCCTTAAGGGAGATGGGAGTGGAGAGGGTGACGGACACTTTGTAAATCACGAAAAAATGTTGCAGGAAAGAAAGTAAAAAAAGATCGTTTCCACCGCTGCACCCCACAGGAGGGTGAGGATGGTGTTTACGTATAATGGTTCAATAGGTTTCAAAAAATAAAGGAAACGTGTTTTTTTCTTTTTGTAATTGGATGTGTCGTTCTCGAGATATTCAAGGGTGTATATTTTGACTTTAATGGCGTCCCGACGGCGAACGGGTGATCCGATCAAAAAATTTACCAGAGATTTGGAATCAGTGTTAAACTTTGTTACCCGCAGAATTTCATTTTATTTCCAAATAAGTATGTAAAAATATACAGCGTGTTCTGCTAAAAAAAATTACTTTGTCGAGTATTTTGATACCCTGATGTGCAATTTTTTTATTCGGCCATTGTAATTGTAATTTACTAATATCTCCAATAATAGCAGTTGCCAATAGTTGACTTCACTTTTTAAACAGACTGTATATTATACACTTTGGAAGAAAAATGTTTGACGTTATAACAAAAGTTGTAGGCAATTTCAAAAAATATGCACGTAAGTATGTCATTTTCCCGCTCAACCGCAAAATGCTACTTAAAAAAATGTAACTTCTGATGATATAAGCACTAGGTAGGTATAGGCTTCAGCATTGTCAGGGAATAAACTCTGCATAACAGGGAGTAGACTGCTTTATTACTTTGTTTTATGGAATTTATGTTTTTTATGGGTTTTCGTACTTTGAAAAAATGCCGGAATATTTAAGGGGAGGGAAAAGCTTAGCGGTGGATGATAGCACGGTTTAAGTGCGGGAATGAGGAAAATGGCAATAAGTACTGGAAGGAGGAGAAAGAAAGAAGGTGCAGGTTGTGTAGGAAAGGATATGAGAGTTGGCAGTACATGGCGGTGGAGTGTGAAGAGCTGCGGAGGGGACGGAGAAAAAGGAAGCACGTACTAGGGGAAAGAGGGGAAGAATAGGAGGAAGGTGTCAGATAAGAGGAAGGTAGTCGGGGAATTGGATGGGGGAAAATAAATTGTTTATGTAGTTACGTTAGAATCGAATATTTGATAAATCATTACTTATATTATATTTTATTATATTATAATTATATTATTATTATATGATAGAGACAAAAAAAGAAAAAAGATCATCTTTCTGCGGACATGTGCAATTTTCCCCCTTTTCAGCCCCAAAAAAGGAGTGAAATTTTCAATTGGAGCAGTGCCGGTTTATACATTACGCACACTACGCACGTGCGTAGGGCCCGGACGTGCGTAGGGCCCGGACAAATCTAAAGTTTTAAGTTTATTAATTATAGGTATCAATCAATGCATTAAATATTAAGGAATTTATTTCACTCACGACTTCCCTTCAGAATAAATACTGTAAGATACAACAATCTTAAATAACAGGAAAGTTAAAATCTCAAAAGAAGGTATAATGATAAGAAGACACCCTTTAACACGTTTGAGACTCAAATTTATTGGTCATATATTTTAAAAGAGTTTATTGCAGATTGAACATTTCCTCGTCCCTTTCTAAGTAAATAACCTTTGCACTTAATTATGCCGACACAAGAGGGGTTTGTGAATCAGGGGCGTAACTATCATGGTTACTATCAGCCCCGCGGAACCCGGGCCTGTGATCTATGGGACCCGGATGTTGGGGAACTAATATTTGTATTTTCGTAAACATTCCTCTTAAATTGCTGAAAACGTATTTAAAAAAATTGAAAAATGCAAATTTTATTTTCCAGAAAATTAACAATAATGTGAAACATTCCAATTATGGAACAAAATTCTTATTGCCATAATTTCCGGCCTACACTTCGTTTACGTGCGGTGTTGTTTGTACTAGTACCAACCATAAATAAAGACAGATGCGCCGTATTTATTGTATTGTAAGCTTCTTGAGAATTCAGACTTGCCGTTTTCATCTTATGAAGCTATTTAAAATATATTAGTCTGAATGATTCTCATTTTTATCGTCTCAAAAGCAACGGAGGTAGAGAAAAAAAATAGATTGGTTTGTATCAAATTCGAAGTTTTGTTATGTATGCAAATTGTTCTGAGGGTGGGTGGTGATGGTGGGGGGCCCAATGTTACTTAGTGCGTACTACTAAATGACATGTAAAACCGGCACTGAATTGGAGAATAGTTATTTATGGAGAATCCAAAAGTGAAATAAAAAATAAGTGTTCCCTTTTAAGTTTTCAAAATTCACCCCCGCTCCATCCCACAGGAGGGTGAGGGTGATGTTTACGTATCATGACTCAATAGGTTTCAAAAAATAAAGGAAACGTGTTTATTCCTTTTTGTAATTGGATGTGTCGTTCTCGAGATATTCAAGGGGGTATATTTTGACTTTAATGGCGTCCAGGCGGCGAACGGGTGATATGAAATATTCCAATGTAATTGAAAGAGTACAAAATAGGTTTTTAAGATATTTTTACTTTAAGAAACACCACTTTTATCCAGTTAGGGATCTATCAACTAATATTTTGAGAAGTGATTTGTAATGAGCTTAACAAACAGAAGAAAATTGCTACTCATGATCTTTATATACAAAATTATTAATAATAAACTAGAATGTTCTGACCTAACTAATACAATTTGCCTTAATGTTCGTAGGAATTTGTCTCAAAGATTTTTAAAATTGTTCTTCATACCACATATTAATATTAATCTGTTTGAAAGATCCCCATTCATATTAGGTCTCAAAGAATTAAATAATATGTTGAATAAATATAAAGAATGTGACAATTTTCATGATGGTTTGCCTGTTTTTAAGTTTTATTGTAGGTACTAAATATTTACAATCTTAGTTTATATTATATTAATCTTTATCTTTATGTTGCAGAATATTTTGCTTACTTTAAATTACGTAATATAACTTTTATTTTTATTTTTATTTTTATTTTCATACTGAACCGAGATTTTAAAAAAGTAGTAGTAAATATGAAAGCCGTTTTTGTTATGCAGTGGCTTTACAATAAATTATAAATGTATTTGGGAATGTAATTTCAGTTGAAAATAAATAAATAAATGATCAAAAAATGTACCAGAAATTTGGAATCAGTAAAGAATTTCCTATAAGGTGACACCACTTCCAGGTTTCTAAACCTGTCATCGAACAACACACAGACACACAGACATCCGAAGGAATTTAGTAACCAACTTTTTGAAGTTGGTTGAAAATAGAATGAAATACGATACACGTGCAGCACGCTATGTTGGAATAATCTTGATTATAAACTGTAGAAATATTGATGAAACATTGTATTCTATGAAAAATATTGCATCAATATAGAATGTGAACGCTTTTTAAACTTAGGCCAATATTGACTACTCTGTATTGGTCCAACGTTACGTAGCATGCAAGGCTTACATTGATTGATGAATACACAGGGTGATCTTTTGAGAGCTTTAGTTAGACGTTTCTAAAAAAGTTTTATAGGTAGGTTTTTGAATTTGAATGGCCATAAAGGCCACATCTGTGGAAGAAGACAAAACAATAAAATAAAAAAATTGTAGTTAATAAGTGAATTTTGCTCTAATCTTTTAACGCGAAAAAACTTAAAAAATTACAACCGGTAACAAAGTATTTATTCACAAAGGAATGAATAATTAAAGAAGATACTCATCGAAAAGAATTCAACAATGCAAATTCAAATCTCACAAGGATTCTTTAATGTCACTTGATTCTCAGCTAAATAAATGGTCAATTAAAAGCCAACAACATGATCAGGAAATTGGAAAACGCAAACTTAAGAAAATAGTAGCATCAAGTCGGCATCTTTCCTTAACGATAGTGTCAGTAAAATCAGACCAATTCAAAACCTTCTCTTTACATGCTTAAAATGAGCGTCTTCATGTTTAAGCACCCTTAGATGTTCTCTTGTGGAGTTTCGTAATACTTGTGATTCAATGGCTTGTAGCGCATTTTTTACTTTCAAGATCATGTCTTCCCTTACTGTGGGAGGCATGCCATAAACTATGTCTTTTACATATCCCCACAAAAAGAAATCTAATGGGGAAGGTCCAAGGAACAATCAAGCTAAAGATATCGCCCGCGGTTTTCGATCCAATTCCCTCGAAAAGGGAATCTAAAAACTGAGAAATGTGCAGGGGCACCATCTTGTTGGTAATACATAGCAACATATTCCTGGAGAGGCAGATCTTCTGTTACAAGAAAAACAATATTGCGTAAAATTTCTGCATACAAATTTTGTGGATAAATGTGGAAACACAAAATCTCATTGTTTTATTTCACAAAATGCATTAAAACTCTTAAAAGTGCACTATCAATTCAACCAAGGATTTTGATCGCATCAATTATGGCGATTAAACATGCCATTTTTGCTGAATAATAATGAATAATGCCTGACTGAATAATGTTCCTAAAAAAATTCTTCCTGATCTCTTAACATTAGCCACTCACAAAACTCAATTCGTCTTGGGAGGTCGCCTGGTTGCATAGAACGTACACATACGGTATCTAGTTTTTTAGAATTTTTTTGGATGCTACTAATGTTTAAATCCAAACCAATTGCCGCGTCTCTCAACGAATTAGTGATGTATTTCTTGGAACCTTAGTGGCAGCGACCAGCGAAGTTTAAACCTTTCAAAAGAACCGAATGCTCATCAGGTGCAAAAGGAAAAATTAATGATGGTTTCCCTGAGATGGGACTTGGTGGCAGATGGTTTAAGGTCCTTCGATGGAAGGATTTTGAGATGAGTTGGGGTCCACAATGGCGTGCGATTGCTAAAATGAGGTTCGGTCGAAATTAGTCAAATGGTCTGCAAAAAGGGTGTTCGAGAATACAAAAAAACTTTCTGACGAGCCAAACGCACCGAAACTTAAATATTTCAAAATCGGATTCTAAAATTTGTGGAGAAACAACGATTTTGTTCATTGGGATTAAAATGGATTCCGAGCCTGACCCTTCTACTCCATCTCCTTATTGAATAATAACGATTTATGATCAAAGACTATGACCATTTAATGTTAATTAATGGTACAGGGTTTGAAGAGTATATCGTTTGTCGATGAAGTATTTAAAATGATCGAAATTACTTGTTGTAATTATTACAATTAATTTGATTGTACCTTAAAAGATAAGCATACTCCGACATTATTCTAATCCGGTTCACGCCTCAATGAAGAACATACGTCAAAAGCAATTCTTTGTTACATATATAAATGTGAGTGTTAACGAGTGGAGAGAAATTCTAAGGTGCACATACATCAGTTTGAGGAGTGAGTAATTTGCTCACATAATGTTATATACAAATTTCCACAACGCTCACTTTGTATATAACACGAGTAGGCTGCCTAATATTTTCCCCAAAGATGTGAAAATTACTACTTTTTTTTTCCTCTAATATCCAACACTTATTTTTATAGATCTAAGGACATAGACGTGCTGAAATAATTGAGTTTCAAACTCAAAAAGAGGTGTGATTAACTAATATATTAAAATTAAAAAAGTTTTATTGAATTTACGACGTCCAAATTTTTCGTCTACCATTTTATTTGCGTTTTATTTTTCATAATGTGCTCAGAAGCACTTTACGTTATATAACTCGTGGTGGAGGAACCAAAAAAAAAAGGTAAAACCACTCCCAAGATTTAAGGGAAAATTGAATTTATATCTCATAACATTTCAGGATGTCAATACTTCCTATGTTTGTATTTGTAGGCGTCGCTTAAACTAAAATTCCCGTTTCCCATAACAACCACCCCAACTTTTAACCAATTGTGACGTCGCGACGGAGACGACGCGTATACCCCCAACAACTGGGCGGTGAGCTTATCAAGATATTTTATCCGGCAAAAAGTCTATTCAGTGCTCATATACGTTTAAGAGAGACGCGTCGCGTCGTCGTTAATATGGAAAATTATAAATGCAGTATACGATGCGCTTTCGCAAGCAAGAAGAGGTACAAAAGGGCGACGCTTCCAAGGAAAAAAAATTGAAATTGTGAGAAAATTGTGTGTAACTATGCATTGCGAATGTGATACCTACTTGTAGTGGTTTATTTATCTACACTATTAAACGTTAATGTTTTTATTAATACGTACCTGCTTAATTCTAAACTAGAGCTAGAATTATGTAAACAAAAAGAGAACGAAATCGCGTCTTCCGAAAATTGTACATACATAAATCAAGAGTTAGTAGTCGCAAACGTTTGTATAAACGCTTCTTGCTCCATTATTATTTAGTTATCATTTTAATTCTACTGATTCATATTATAGAATAATCCATATCACCCTGCCACAAAAATGTTTAATGAAAAATGTATATATAATGTTGACGTATGTTGTTTTTAAATGGAATGTTTTTGTATGTTACTATTTCACGTTTCCTACTTAAAGTCAATATTTTAATTAAATATGTGTGAATATAGGAGCAGATAATCGAAGCTTTTTGATTAGCAAGACGAAAATGGCTTTAAAATAACTTAGCTGCATTTTATAAGGTACCTGTAAGTGTTTAGAATAGAATTTTTGGGTTTTTTATAAGATTGTTTAACATTCCCAACTGTTGTGTATGACAATAACTATTTTAGGAAACATTTTCAAGACGGTTAAGGACCCATTTGTAATACTGTTGTTGTTTCATAATGTTAATATAAGGCTTATTGTGCTTCTTTTATTACTGTGTTTGGTAGCAATTCCCAAATTCATATAGGTAGGTATGAAAAGACTAGTAATAGTGAATCTAAATTGTACGTAATAAATTGAGAGAATTCGACATAATTATATTATCGATATTGCCAACTTTTGGTTGTTATTCTTCAAATGGAAGGTACCAAAATTCAATGGCGTGTAATAATGACATTTGGTTTCAAAAATCCGTCCTGAATTATGCTTTAATAAAAAGAAGTGCGGGATTTAATTAAATTTTATTGATTAATTAAAAGCATTTTTGTTGATGGCAAAATTTTGATTGAATTGTGAAATGTTAACTTAGTTATTACTAGAAGAAAAGAACGTTTACATGCGGTTTTTATTAGATTATGAGAAAAACGAAATAATAGAAGGTGTACTAACCTCTCACCGAAGATCCAACTGTAAATTTTTGGGCTTCAACTCTTCTCTATTCCTTCCAATCCCGAATTATGTTTTCTCAATTTGTAAGGCCAAGTGCTTTAAGCTCTTCGTTGAAATTATTATTCCACCATGTTATATTCTTTTAGATTTAGTGTGTATACCTACCTATAGTGAGGACCAAAAGTTTGAAATAATGAATTTTTTCATTTCCTGTCAGAAATATGAAAAACTATTAGACACGTCAAATTGATTGTTCAATTTAATTTCAATTTCTTTAAAAAAGTTCAAATACACATTCATAGACAAATAACCGAACTAATCACGTCATTTTGGTAATGGAAAACATATTGCGATAGTTTTCAATGTTTCTACCCTCGCCCCTTCTGCGCAGTGACGTCATCTTTTTTTTTAAATGATAACACCCCCACTTTCGAATTCTGGGCGAGGCAGCCAAGCGACTGCCTATACTGGAAGGACGATCTGACTAGCTCATTCCTCGATTTATATAAGGGAAAAACTACCACATCTTCTTTGATGCGGAAGTGGCATCCCAACCAGACATATTCATCTTTACGGATGGATCTAAATCATTTAAAGGAAAAGGCGCCGGAATTTATTCCAAAGAACTGAACTTCCATAACAGCCAATCACCAGGCAAAATTTCGGGACTGTCTTTCACGCACAACTAGCAGGAATAACGCTTAATTCTTATGCACAGCATAAACAACAAAATTATCAGAATCTCCAGTGACAGCAGAGCCACTCTAGGTCAATAATCTAGGTCAATACAAAATCACCTCCAGGCTGGTTTCCGGGTGTCAACAAGTACTAGAGCAAGTGACAAACAGCAATACCCTTGAGCTCGTATGGGTGAAAGCGCATGCTGGAACAATAGGCAATGAAAAGCTGATAAGTTATCCCGACTGGCCTCAAAACAGCCGTTTTATGGTCCAGAGCCGGCGCTCCCACTTACAATATCAACTGTAAACAACTTAATAACTCAACACACCCAAGCCCGGCACAAAGCTAGGTGAAACTTGATGTCAGACTGCCGCCACGTGAGGCCTTCAGACGAGCATCGCGTAGCCTGGCACGTTTTTCCACAGGGCTATCCAGAAAGAACCTATGGCTACTTGTGGGCATACTTTCTGGGCACTTAAAACTTAATAAGCATATGCACCGCACGGACTAGGTCGAATCATCATCCTGTAGAGTATGCTACACAGACGACGTGACGGCGCAACACGTACTTTGTGAGTGTCCCGTGCTTGTCGAATTAAGACGATCCATGTTGGGGGAAATCCTGGTCGGACATGGCCGCTTCCTCGTCCAGCATCCTCAGGTTTATCGCACGTGTGGGATTGCTTGACTGACGTTGCGGGGTCGAACGACTCTAATCAGGGAGATAGCACAAAGGGCCCAAATAGGTGGCCTATGTGCGCGTGTTCTTCTAACTACCCTCCCATCGCAATCCAGAATCCAGACCCCACTTTCTTAACGGATTTCCATAGAATATAAAATGACTATTTTAGCAAATATACACATTACACATTTTAAGTGCAGATTTCAGGAGATATTAATTTTTTAAAATAGAAATCTATTGAAAGCCGTAAAGAAAGTGGGGTGTCCTCATTACAAAAAAATTGATGGCCTCACTGCGCAGATGGGGTGGGGGTAGGAACATTGAAAACTATCGCAAAATGTTTTCGTTTAGCAAAATCAATTTGACGTGTCCAATAGTTTTTTGATATTTCTGACAGGAAACGAAAAAAATCCATTATTCCAAACTTTTGGTCCTCACTGTATGTATTGTGAGTAATATTCTGGTTACGTGGCCCAATCAGCTCAATCTGCTTTGACGAACTGTTCTCATTATTTCTGGTTGTTTAAACACTCCATTTCAGCTCTACATTATTGTTTTTCTCCTCCATCCGCCTTGATGCGGGACTAAAAAATTCTTCTTGAAACACTTTTCCCTACCACCCTCTCACCCATCTCATACAGTCTTATCATTATTTTACAAACGTTAACCTTTCGACCTTACGATAAACACTTCTTGGACAACGCATATCTTAGAAAACCTATTCAATGAGGTCTTAATACCAAACATCTTTTGATTTCTTTTGAGATGTTCTATTTTCTATTGAATTCTGTTTCCAGGTATACCACACTATTTGTCTGCCTTCTTTATTTTCCGACTATGTTCTGTGCTAGCCTTCTGTTTTTCTTTCCACAAAATAATATAATTTGACTTCTCTTCGTTTATTATTAGGCCTACGTACTTTGCTGCAGTTTTTAGTCGTCTCACTACACATTCTAGTTCTTTAGTGTCCGCCATTAGTATTAAATCATAAGCACATGCAACGTGTCTTAATATGTTATATTTCATATTAATCTGGCTTTTCCTTAAAACTCTGAAATTACATTAAGAGTAGCGAGAATATGAGATCTCCTTGAATCAGACATGTTTCTCCGTCTTTATTGGCAGGGATGTAAGCTTTACCTAGTGTAATTTTTAGCGAGTCTTCTAACTTTCAATTCTAAAGTTTCAATCACCTCTATCATGTTCCTATTTGAAATTGATTAACTATTTTACCTTTTTCACTTTTCTTCTACATGTCACACTATGAATATATTATCTGTAGTTTTCTTTCTTTTTTAGTAGTTCATTTCCTCCATATTTTACACATTCTACTATAATTCTATACGGTGTTTGTGCTTTATCTGGTTTTAAGCTTTTATATAACGTTACTACGTTCTCCTTTTGATGTATTTCTTCTAATGCTTCAATTTTCTTTTCCGCAAACTCTCTTTTCTTATTCCAATATGGATCATGTGTTTTATAACGTTTTTATATCAGAATTCTTGGGCCTTTAACCACGTTTTCTTTCTGGCAGCTGCTGCTCTCTCACAGTTTGTATCAAACCACTATTTCCGGTTCGCCCTTCTAGTTATTTTGTAACTTTTCCAATCTTGGAGCCATTCTTCCTTTAAAAATTTCCCAATCGCTATCAACTTTTACGATCTTACTAAGTTCTTTTTCCACTATCTCGCTATAATTCCTTTTTCTGATTTTTGAGTGATTTTCGAATGTTCGAACACCTTGTGATATTATTGCTTTCACTGAAAAGTGGTCCTAATCAATATCGGCTCCCCTACATCTTCTTATATCTATTAAAAACAGTATTCCATTGTATTCTTTTACGAACTATTTGATTTAATAAGTTTTCCCATCTCGGTTTTTATGTTTAAACATCATATTCCTTGATGTTGCATAATTTACTAGTCCTTGCCGATTTTCGTTTGTTGAATTGTGCAAGCTTTCCTTTCCTAGAATTCTACGTTTACTTTGTTTTTTACCTATTTTTGCACTGAGGTCTCCTACTGTCGCCTAAAATTCGCCAACACTACGGTGGCATGTTTCCAGACTTGGGTCTCCAATCTACAAACCAAGGTTTCCATGAAATTAGTAGTAAAATTTTACATACGAATCTGTTAAGGATAAATATGAAGCAGAAATTTACAATGTTACACTAAACGCAATGATTGAAACTCTATATATGGATCTGCAGTGTTTAAATCCTTCCAGTCTTATACCTAGTACCTAAGTTGCAAAAAATCCCAAATATAAGTTTAGAATACCTACCTAACGCACAGATTACCTACGTCCGTTTTTTAATGAAGTCGATCTGTCCGAATTCAGAAATCAGAAGACAGTTTGAAGATTTTGTTACAAAGTGGAAACAGTTACCTATCAATAAGGAAAATGCTTAGTGAAGATTACGAAGAGTAACGGACAACAATCAAGTGGAAGTAAATACTTCAACTTCTACTTGTCAAGACTTGCAAGAACTCTTTGCTGTTGCCTTGTAGTTTATGTTAATTATGTTGAAAAATTATGAACTTGTGCGTGAAATTAAAACAGCAAATTTGTTACAGCGCTAGCGATATGACATCTACACAGTAGAGTTAGCGGTAAGACAAACATTTCTGTACGATCATAATAAAATAATGTAGCGACATCTGTACACGTAAATTTCATCCACTAACAAGAATATTGATCGTTTGACATTGAAAATGGAAACTGCATTCATGTGTTTTCTAGTACAGAGCCGTTGATTACACACGAAGTATAACAATATAATGAATGGTACAATTTGCAGTTCTCCGTTTTATTTCTTGGCAGTTAAAGTGAAAGTTCAATGATTTAGGTCATGTAATAAGTATAGAAATAGCAGTACATTATCCTTGATTATAAATTTATATATAAACAAGGGTAGATATTATTCATTGAAATTATACATGCAGGTAGGTAATTTTTACTTTTCTGTTTACTTTATTGCTTTTTTAATTGCAATGACTTACCTCTTCATCTATAATTTATTTATAACTGAAGATGTTGCTCATTTCTGTATTTGTTTTTTTAATTGGAATGAATGTCCTCCGTCGCCGTCACAGGTTAGTAGTTGTCTTTGTCTGTGACAGCCAGCGTTGCCAGATTAAAAAAATTTAAATCACCAGATTTAAAATGAAAAAGTTGCCAGTTTTCACCAAATCATAAATGGTTGCCTACTCTTTTTAATGCTAATTTTAATCTTCCGCTCACGTTGCTAACGTTCAGTTCTCAACTAATTACATGAAAAAAACATTATTTTTAAACCTAGGTACCATCTGGAAATACAGATTTTTCCTATCGACACTGCTTAGAACTTTAATTAAAATTAGAGCAAAGATAAATTAAAAGTAATTGTTTCTCTAGCACAAAAAGTATATATTGTCTCTTAAAATTGCATCTCTTTTTACAAAGGAAACCAATTTTTTGTACTTCTCTTAGATTTCATAATATAAAAACAGAAATAACTACCTAATTCAAATTACAAGAACCTATTTTTTCTTTTGCAGTTTATATAGAAACTAGCTGATTACACTACTTTTTGTACGAAGAACCTTTCAATAACGCCATATTACTCACAAGTCACAGCCAAGAAAATTCGTGACCGTGACACTAATTGAAGAGTGGAAGTAACAAAGGGGGTAAGTGCCATTTTTTTAAAATTTGGGTTATTGCTATAGAAATGTGCTATAATGTGCCATAGCACATTTCTATAGCAATAACCCAAATTTGCAAAAAAATGGCACTTACCCCCTTTGTTACTTCCACTCTTCAATTTACAGTCTCAAGCGTAAGCCGGTAAGCGTTTTCTTGAAGTCTGTTATGTGATGAGCTGTAAGCTGTAATTACACAGTAATTGTAACATCTTTAAATGAATTTTATAATAACAAAAATGCAACAACGTATTTTTTTAAACTATTATGATTATCAGAAATGTTCGAATAATGTTTTTTTCTCAAAAATCACCAGAATGTTAGGTGCGTAAAAATAGCAACGAAAATCCCCAGCAACGAACCAGTATGCGTTTAACGAAAGTTGAACTCATAATTTACCTAGGGAAAATCGTTTTATTGGGTACCAAATTTTTACAACAATTTACCTACTTACAAATAAATAAATCTACGCAATTACCCCGTTAGGAAAATCGTATCTCCTCGATTAATAAAAACTTTTCTTCGTATCCGTTGTTACAATTTTAGCAAAATGCGCACAGCCGATATGAATAGTGAAAAATTTGGTAGGTATTTATGTATTTTCATGCAATGGCAATCGTTTGTAGGTTTCACTCATGCCGCCGAACTTTGTTATAAGCGCGTTGTGAAGGTATCAACTGAAATCGGTGGCGACATTCTTGAACGGAATGGCTAATAAGCCAGTCAAAATCGACAATAAATTCGCAAAACTGCGAGTAGTTCTGCATTTTTGGTATGTTGTTCGGGCCAGTTAGGGTAGTGCATACGCAAGTTTGCACTTTTTCCAGTTTTCGCTCTGTAACTCTTAAAGTATGCAATTTTCGGCAATCAACATTCACACAATTTTTTAAGTACATTAAATTGTTAATAATATGAGCGCAATTGCACCTCTGTAAGTTGAATAGACACGGAAGTATGGCACTTCGAATTTGGACCATTTTTTTCCAAAAAGTACAATTTATAACTTTTGCCCTTGTTTAGTGTCATATGTTGGCGAAATGACTCATCCTACGAGAAAATGCTTATAAAATAAATTTGTAGCAAATTTAAATAGCTTCCATTTAAGTATCAATTGAGATCTTCAGCTCTAATAGTTCTATCACAATCACGAAATAACCAAAGGGAGGCAAAACTGCAGTTTTCATACAACAAACCAAAACTATTTTTACATGCGCTTAAAAAATGGTCTGAATGTTGATTGCCGAAAATTTCATGCTTTAAGAGTTACAGAGCGAAAACTGGAAAAAGTGCATAAATTACGCCGTTTTTCGCGAGTTATGCAAATAGCATAGCACAACTATTTCGAAGTTCCAAACTTGCGTATACACTATCCTAACTGGCCCCAACAACATAGCAAAAATGCAGATCTACTCGTAGTTTTGCGAGTTTAGCCTCTTTTTGTGTCGATTTTGACTGGCCTATAAGGAATATAATGGAACGAGATGAGGAGAAAATATGCGAAAACTACTGATCGATGACATGTCCAGTGAAAAGTATGGTAATAATCTCGAAGCCGAACCCTGAGCAAGCTGGAGCGAATTCTGGTGATTCTTCAGTCAGGATGTCAAAATATTTGATATATTATATGAGTTATGTTTTTTACAAAAATAAAGAGATTACAAAAAATTATTATTATGCAGCAACGACCACATTTCCTATCTTTCATATGTTTTGTTATCTACCATTTATAGTTTGTTGAAAATTATAAAAAACTTCGATAGTTCCGGTAGTTGGCTGGGAGCTACACTTTTCTATTTCTACTAATGTAGGTATAAAGCTACATTTTTGTAACCAACTATTTATTAAATATTGATACGTACATGCAAGGTTAGATTTACATAAAAATACGTGGAAATTTTAAATCACTACCTACTACATTCTCGAACACGATTGTAAGCGTTTAAAAACAAATATTGAAGGGCAGGTTCACAAAAGGGACCTCATTCAGGTACATTCCGCCTTGCAAGAGCAGACGCACTAAAATTCAAGTCATACGAACCATGCTGATAATTAAAGATAAAGCATAAAAATTAATTTAAAAACCAAGAAATGCAAAAAGTGCGTAAAATTTCATTTGGAAATATGAATTTATCTAAGTTCGTCCAAACCATCAAAGTGTACGATATGGGAATGGAATTAACTCCATCTTAGTTGTTTGCAATAGGGAAACAATGCTTTACTACATGGTTTATTACCTACCGAACAGATAATAAATCTTATTTCAGCGGTTCTCAAACTAAAATGTAATCACATTATTTGAGTAATTTGTTAATTACATCTATTAAGTTTATTAACTTTCAATGTCTTATAGGCCATAACGCTATTTACTCTTCGCTAATACTTTGTTAGAAGTGCTTACGTTACGTGTGCGTTGAAATTATACGTAGATACAAAATGGCAGATAGTAAGTAAATTCTTTTAAAATAATGTTCAACTTTTAGAGAAATGGCAGCATTGGATGTTGTTTTACGTTATACCCCTTCGCATTGGAAACGACACACGTATAATAACAATGTGTATATCAGAGTGACTTTAAAAAAAGAATCCGAAGAGTTTAAAAAAATAGAAGATATGATACGACGTTTGTTCAGTAACCTCACAGTCAGCAGTATTGAGAGGATACAACATCCGTTTGCATTTGGAAGGTTCTGTATCCGAAAACAACAACTTACTATGGTTAACAAATATGAACCGACGGTATGCATTACAATCAATAAATAAAAATCATTAATGCACATGCTTTACAGGTAAAACACTTACAACTGTTTATCACTGATAAAAAGAAGATTGATTTAATCTTGCGCCACAATTGCGACAAACGTCGAGGGGGTTTTACTGAGAAACATGCCATAGTTCCTAATGGTTTCATCCTAATCGTAAAGGTTCTGGATGTGGCTTACGATAGGGACAGCGATCGATATCCGGAATACCTGATAACATATACCTACCATAAAATAAAGTACGTACCTACTCACTGCCTCGTAGTCAATTGTTATTTTTTTAAACAAAATATCTTGATTGTTTGCTATTTCTTGTCTTATAGAGAATATAGAGATACCAAATCTTCATGAATTTGGCAAAATTATTATGGTGAATACCTATGTTTGTTTGGGAAATTCGCTGTGTAGGTATGTCATTTATGTGGGATTAGAATTGGAAAAGTGAAAATTCACGTTTATTTATTAATTAAATAACTAACTCGATTCCCTTTTCCACTTCGATTGAGAATCTCACATCACGACCGCCCTGCACGGGTACCCGGGGTACCGCCTCGGGATCTTCGTTGTTTAATGTTTAGCTATCTTTTGATATGTTCGGCGCAATTTGACGTACTTATGTATAGCTCCTTAAAAGCTCCAGCTTGCCATCGTACACAATATGTCCTACAAATTCAATTTTCCTTTGTAAAAAGTGGAACTTCTTTCTATTAATTTCAAGTCCGTAGGTATTCTTGTGCGATTTATAAAACTATTTTTAATTTGTCTACAGCTTCATGGTCGTCTTCAGCTGGAATTATTATATCGTCTAAATAAACAAGTACTGCACCGGTATGAATTAACTCACGAATTAACTTTGCCGATGCCCGATGCATTCCAAGGTCTGAATGGCCATTTTGTGAACTGAAATTTACAATTTTGAGTTACAAACGATGTAGGGGAAGGCGGGGCAAAGTGAAATACTGAATTGTGGGGTAAAGTAAAATATTTCACTTTGCCCTATTAATGGTTTCTTAAATTTTATACTCAAACTGCAATAATAAATAATAATTCATGAAACAGTACCTACCTATTTTTATTTTGCATAATGAAAATCTTAAAATCAAAATAAAACAAGAAATTTCTAGCTTCTTTGCTTATTCGCAGGCACTTACATGTGTTTTATTTGTAGTAACTTGTTTTTGTTAAACTGTAAGTTATAATGAATGTTGGCACTTTTAATCATATTTTATTATAGATCGAAACGTTCTGTAGTGCGTTCCCTGAAACATAACCCAACGGCTTCGCAGCAACATAACCCAATATCCTATGAAAGTACTTCAACTTCTACACCGGTTTATGATAGCATCGAAGCATTGAGAAGTATAAGTATTCAACCACATAATGTTGATTTAATCGCGTCAAATGCAATTCTCAGGTCAGTATAGTTCTTTTTTTATAACTTGTAACTCGTGCAAAATGAGACCATATGTCACCCTGGATTCAAAGGCACAATGATTCATACCTGAGGCCCTTTCAATCATATTTTGTTATAGACCCCAAAGTTATGGAGTGAGTTCTGTGAAACATAACCCAACGGCTTCTCAGCAACATAACCAAATACCATTTGAAAGCACTTCAACCTCTACACCGGTGAATGATAGCATCGAAGCATTGAGAAGTATTCAACTACATGATGTTGATTTAATCGTGTCAAATGCAGTCCGCAGGTCTGTAGTTCTTTATTTTATACCTTGTAACTCGTATTCGCATGCAAAATGACACCATATCTAACCCTGTATTGAAAGGGACGCTGTATTGAAACAATTCACCGCGATTTGAAAGTTCTATCTAACCTTATCCGTGTACTTTTTTTTATTTATCTGAAAGTTGTAATGAATATTGGCACTTTTAATCATATTTTGTTATAGACCGCAAAATTATGGAGAGCGTTCTCTGGAAGATATCCTCATGGCTTCTCAGGAACATAACCCAATACCCTATGAAAGCAATTCAACCTCTACACCGGTAAATGATGGCATCGAAGCATTGAGAAGTATTAAACCACATAAAGTTCCTATATCCATGCCAAATCTATTCTGCAGGTGTGTAGTTCTTTTTCTTTATAACTTGTAACTCATATTCGCATGCAAAATGATACCATATCTAACCCTGGATTGAAAGGGACGTCGTATTGAAACAATCCATCGCGATTTCAAAGTTTTGTCTAACCATATTCGTGTATTTTTTTTTGTTAAACTGTAAGTTGTAATGAATATTGGCACTTTTAATCATATTTTGTTATAGCCCGCTAAGTTATGGAGAGAATTCTCTGGAAGATATCCTAATGGCTTCTCAGGAACATAATCCTACCCACTATAAAATCACTTCAATCACACCGCGACCGGTGAATTATAGTGATTGGTCCATCGAAGATCATTTAAGAAATTTTCAACCAAAATGTATTTTCAAGCGGAATGCATTCTCTCGGCAACCTGCAAGAACATCCTATCAACCTACTTTAACAGCTGGGAAGGATGATTATTTTCAATGCATTTTGCAATAAACGAGTAACAAAATAAATTCCGAATAGTGTGTTGTTGTGTGCTATTCTAAATGAAAAAAAATAATAGTTTTCTTTTTATTTATTTACTTTAGATATACATATGCGTTTCAATCCAAAACCAGTTTTCGTGTTTCAGCACAGATTACTTTGTCTGTGGTTTCAGTCATTTTAGAGAAGGACGGAAAGGGGTTGAAATGTTGAAAGTTAAGACCGTCTTGGACGCTCCAGAACATCAACAACTATAATTTAGACACTATTTGTATCGCTTCAAATGACGTTATTTAGATTAAGTTTCAAATGAAATGTTACAATTTATTTATAATACATTAATCATAACAATCGACTTTATACTATACAGTCACTCAGTGGCGCATCTAGGTTTTAGTCATAAGAAGGGCACAACACACCTACTGGCGCCAACACTAACACCAGAAAAAACAATTTTGCTGCGAAGACGTAAATCACTAGTTTGACGCTCTCTGTAGAGCACGTGCCCAAGTGCCCCCTCCTTCAGTGCGCCACTGCAGTCAATGTCATAATCTACAATATTCTTCTATCGATAAGAGTAAACCCAATAGGTATATTTGAGACCGCGATTTGCACAATAGGTATATGCAACGTGAACAAAATATATTATGTATACCTAATTCCAATACAAATAATGCAAAAATTATTGGTAGTGCTTATCAAGCCAAATAAGAATAACCCTGCTTCGAGTCGAATAAACAAGTGAAAAATTTTTAAAAAAAGGAGATTTTTAATCTTACACACTCATGCACTAAAAAGTATAAAATATTTTTTTTTTATTCAAATAAATAATATTTTTTAACAATTTTACGAAAGAAAGTGTGTGGCCAATGACTAATTCAGCCCGCGGATGTATCTAATTTAATACACTATCACTTTCCTGTTATGAGTAGGTATACACTAATAATAATGATATGTTTTAATTAATAGATATTATTTATTATTCCTATAATTTTAAGCAAACGATTGTTATAGTCCAGGAGCCGGCAATCTTTTTTGCAATCAATTAATATACTTTTTATACTTCGTGAGCGGCTTTACTTTAACAAGACTGTCAACTTTTTCCTCTGCGAAAATGTTCGCAAAAGGGTCCTAGGGGGGTGTGCAGGGAAAAACACGTTGATTTGGAAATGACAAAAAATGGATGAATATCATGGGAAAACGTCCCAATTAATTTGTGGGACAAAGCGGGCATTTAATTATGCAAATATTTACTAAGCTACAGAAAAAAAATCAGCTTGATATTCATTATTTTTGTTAATGTAGTAATACCTACATGTCTTCAGATGGGGACACTCTTGATGGACTCATTTTTGTTGTAGGACAAATGTTATTTTCAATTATGTACTTACAAAAAAACTTCACAGTTAGCTAAAAAATTAAGTGATATTAATCAAATTTTTGTAATTACCACATCAACGTGTTTTACCCCTGCGCACCCCGTAGGACCCATTTGCGAACATTTTCGCAGAGGAAAGAGTTTACCGTCTCGTTACAATAAAGCCGCTCACGAAGTATAAAAAGTATATTAATTGATTGCAAAAAAGGTTGCCGGCTCCCGGACCATTAGTGTGTGAATGAGAAAATAAATTAAACTCGACCCAAAACAATAACGATTTTCACACGTACGGTGATCTTATTGGATTTCTAAACAATAAACAAACTGTAAATACTCTCAAACCAAAAATTGAAACTAAATTTAAGCCAACGAAAGCATTTTCTACTACAACCATTGTCAAGTGCTCTAATTGTGGTGACAATCATTTCATTTCTAATTGCGGGAAATTCCTAGCTCTTATCACGTCCTTTAGACTCAAACGAGTAAAGGATCTCAAACTTTGATTAAATTGTACCCCTAAAGGGCTAATGGTCTCTAAATGTCAATCTAGTTGTTGTAGCATCTGTTACAAACTACATCACACCACTCGGCGTCGCAATCAAATATTATCACGCCAAAGTGCTGCAAAATGCTAAGATTAAAGGACGGAGGTCACGAATCTTGGACAAATTCTTACATATTTTAGTTATTTTTAAGTAAAATTGTCTATTTTAGGCAATGAACTGTATACTATACGTACCTATAGTATACAGTTCAATGATTTTAGGAAAGCACGTAGGTTTTACCTACTAACCTACCTGCTATTGCTAGCCATCCGGTTTATTACCTCCCTTCAAGAAGGCTTAAATACCCACAGGTATACAAAAATGTGTCTATTGTCCAATAATTCGTTTACCTTATACACTTAATTCACGTTCAATAAAGTAAATAAAACAATCGGCTACGTTCATTCCATTACGGCGTCGTGTCTCCATGGTCCATGGTCCTCGTACCGGATTGAAATTGTTATTAACGTGTGTATGTGCATACCGAGAAGAGATCCAAAAAAGCGACCACCAGTTACGGAAGAAACGAAACAAAGGGTTCTCGAATATTATTTCCGTAAGTTCCATATTCATTTATTAATTGTTGACATCAGTGGACATCTACCAAATTTCTGCAACCCCTTAAAATTAATTACGATGGAAAAATTAAGATTGACGATTCACATATTCACAGCTAGCCGAATTAAAATTGTGTATTAATTGTTGCCACTGAAAATTTAGATACTTAAAGAGTTTGAGAATGAATATTTCTTCGTGCCCTTGTTCGTAATAATTGTAATACCTATACCTAGTGTTAGATACCATATCTGTTAGATATTATTGTTATTCATTTATATCGTGTTTGCCATTAACTATTATTGTATATTAATTATCAAATGAACTTTACTATTACAAATAAATTAGTTATTAGTTATATCTATGTTTAATCTTAGAGTATTGTTGATTTATGATTGTTATTTGTTATAAGTATTGGTCAGAGAGATTCATTATTAAGTATTAATTATATAGAATTCGTTAAGTAATGTTATAGAGAAGATTTATTATAAATATTATAACCAGTGCAATATTATTCTCTTCCGAAGAAAATCCAACATAAATTTGGCGCAGTCGACGGTAGGATCTTCTCAACAATCGATTGGTAACTTAGGACAACGCGGGATTTTAAGAAAAAGAAAATCATCAAACTGCATCAGATCCGAGGTTCGAAATTGGTTGGTGAATTAATTTCCAAAGAAGAAAAAGAACGTTTTAAGGAAGGGGTGAGTGCATTTTTCTGGTTTCACTAATTGTTCAGTAAAATTTATTACTTATAATGACTTCTCCAAATTATCCTAATTCTCAAAATAATAACGAAAATACTCCTTTAAATGTGAGTTCATCAAGTCAAAATTCTAATAATAATTGCAAATTCTCAATTGATTTTTTATGTAAATTAATACCTAACGAATTTACGGGCAATAGGTATGAAATAGGGCAGTTTATAGCCAATTGTAATAACGCTAACGAGTTAGCTTCTGATGATCAAAAATTCCTCTATTATATTTTATTTTAGCAAAGATTTCTGGTCGGGCGAAGGAGCAATTAGCTTGTCGAACCTTCTCCGATTGGGATTCTTTAAAAGCAAAACTTAAAGATTTATATCAAGATAAAAAACATTATTCACAAGTAATGGAAGAATTAAATAATTGTAAACAACATTTTAATGAGTCAGTTCACGATTTTTTCCAAAGATTAGAAATATTAAATTCTAGAGCCCTTGCTTCAGTTAAATTACAAAATCAGGATATTTCTCTATTACAAGGTAAAATACAAGCTATTGAAGAAATTACATTAAGTCGTTTTGTATTTCATTCTATACCGGCAATTTCCCAAATGTTGAGATGGAAAGATTTCGATAGTTTAAATGCAGCTTTCACTGCGGCAATTTCAGAAGAACGTGCTATAAATTTAAACAAATTCAATAAACCAAAATTTTGTAAAATTTGTAAACGGAATAATCATTATGCTTCAGAATGTAGGTCTCAACAACAGAATAAAGATTCACATAAAACAATTCATATGGTACAAAACAAAAATTCAGTCAGTAATAATTCACAGTTTAAATCCTGTAATTATTGTAAAAAACCAGGTCACTTAATAAACGAGTGTCGTAAGTTACAATTTAAAAATAAGATGAAGCAGAAAAATCAAATTCAGAATCAAACTCAACAAAATTCAAACTCAAATAAAACATCGCTTAATTTAAACTCGCAACAATCCACGGCGACGAACACCACGTCGATGGATCAAATTTCCCAACTTTCGGTGTTCGAGAATTAAAAATTTTTATTTCAAATGATAATCTAAACTTTATAAAAATGTTATCTCCAAATTCTAAAAATTATGATAAATCTTTTAAATTTTTAATTGATACTGGTGCAAGTGCTTCGTTAATAAAAGCAAATAAACTTACACCAGATACATATTTTAATTCTAAGGAAAAAATTATTTTACATGGACTTTCTCAAAATAACCCTGTAGAAACGGTGGGAAGTTCCAGTATTCCTTTAGAATTTAATAATCAAACATTGATTGCTAAATTTCATGTTTTAAATCAAGCAACAAACGTTCCTTTTGACGGCTTGTTAGGACAAGACTTTTTGCAGCAACAATTTGCAAAAATTAATTTTGAAAGTAAAGAAATTATATTAAAATCTATCTTTGAACCTATCAAATTATTTACAGAACATTCAGAAAATTCGATGTTAAACAAAAATCCAATTATTAATTATAATAAAATTAAACTTAAAGCTAGAACAGAAACTATTATAGAATTAAATGTAGACAACCCTGAAATAAAAGAAGGTATCATTCCTGACATTCAATTACAGAAGGGCGTGTATTTATCAAAGGCAATTGTAAAGGTTAATGAAAATAACAAGGTAATCGCAACTGTACTAAATACTAGAATAACAGATCAAGAAGTTGAACCAATTTCGTTAGTCTTGGATGTTATTCCACAAAATTTAAAAATATTACGTGTAGAATCAGAGAACGTTAATAAAATTTCATCAAATTCAAGTCGAATAGAATTATTAAGGCAAAATCTCAGATTAGATCATCTGAATAATGAGGAACAAAATTCAATTTTAGATGTCTGTTTTCAATATAACGATATATTTTATTTACCTAATGATCAGCTTACTTGTACGTCAGCTATTGAATACGAAATTAATATTAACGATCCAACTCCTATTTTTACAAAAACTTATCGTTATCCAGAGGTGCATAAATTAGAGGTGAATAAACAAGTAAAGAAAATGTTAGATCAAGGAATTATTAAACCTTCTACCTCTCCTTGGTCATCTCCTTTATGGGTGGTTCCTAAAAAAATGGATGCTTCTGGGGAACGAAAATGGAGATTAGTTATAGATTATAGGAAGCTTAATAATGTTACTATAGGAGATGCTTATCCTTTACCAAATATAGATGACATTTTAGATCAATTGGGACATTCGAATTACTTTACAACGTTAGATTTAGCATCAGGGCAGTGGCGTATTTAACGGGCGTGCGAGTCGTGCGGCGCACGACTAGGCCCTCGCAAAACGAGGCCCTCAGGCCCCCCAAAAAATAAAATTAATGATAGTAAATTATACATAATATGTAAGAGACAAAAAATAAGAGGCAATAAAATTAACATTGTTCACTACAACAAATTGATTCAAGAAGGCTATAAACATAAAAAAATAATAACTATACTATAAATCAAATAAGAGTAAAGTAGAGGGCGCTTTAATTCAAGTTACATTTACCTCACTAAATTTTCACAAATGTCTTACATGACAGTAACCTAACCACAAATATTTTACTACATTAGGATGGCAGCGATGCCAAATTTTATGTGAAATTTGTTGGTTAGAAATTAACCAACATTTCAGATTTATTAGCTAATTAATGTAAAATGTGTCTTAATTTTCCTTTTAATGGTCGATTTTGAATTTCGCCAAATTTAAATGACGGTCAGAATTAACAAGTTTAGACAATATAATATTGCAAAACTGGCAATGACGCCTTAGCGTCATTTTTAGACAAATTTAGTTTTGTAAACTTGCCTCGTGTGTTAACCAATCAACGCCAAGGTCAAATTTTCCCTATACAATCCTTCACTTTACTCTTAGCTGACTTTTACTATAGACCTTTTTTTACCACCTATATAATGTGGCCCTCCCCACTTTTGCACGACGAGGCCCTGGACCTTAAATACGCCACTGCATCAGGGTATCACCAGATTCCTGTAAAAAGGGATGATCAGCCTAAAACAGCATTTACAACACCTTTGGGACACTATGAATTTACTAGGTTACCCTTTGGAATGAAAACAGCTCCTGCTGTATTTCAAAGACTTATGAATTCTGTTCTAAGTGGGTTACAAGGGTTAGAATGTTTTGTTTATCTTGACGATATAGTTATATATGCTTCCTCATTACAACAACATACATCCAAATTAAAAAATGTCTTTAATAGATTAAAAATAAATAACCTTAAGTTACAGCCAGATAAGTGTGAATTTTTAAAACATGAAGTTTCGTATTTAGGTCATGTTATCAGTAACACAGGAGTAAGTCCTAATCCAGACAAGGTTAAAGTAATAAAAAATTTTCCAGTTCCAATAGATCAAAAATCTATTAAAATATTTTTAGGCTTAATTGGTTATTATAGGAAATTTATTCAGGGATTCGCAGATTTAGCTAAACCTTAACTTTACTCTTAAAAAAAGATACACCTTTTAATTGGACAAGTAGTCAGCAACAATCATTTGATACTTTTAGAAGTGTTTTAACTAAAGAACCTTTATTGAGGTATCCAGATTTCACTAGAGAATTCATTTTGACAACTGACGCATCTAATTTCGCAATAGGTTCAGTGTTAAGTCAAGGAAAAATAGGTCTGACTTACCTATAGCGTTTGCTTCTCGAACTCTTAATAGTCACGAGTTAGCATATCCTGTCATTGAAAAGGAACTCCTTAGTATTGTATGGAGTGTTAAACATTTCAGGCCTTATTTATATGGTAGGAAATTTATAATTGTCACAGATCATAGACCCCTCACATTTTTATTTAATTGTAAGGATGCAGGTAGTAGATTGGTCAGATGGAGACTTAAATTATTGGAGTACGACTATGAAATTATTTACAAACCTGGTAAACAAAATTCAAATGCGGATGCTTTAAGTAGAGTTCAAATTAATGAAAATCAAGTTCAAAGGTCAGATATAGTAAACGTATCATATCGAGAATTCATGGAAAGAAAGAAAAAAAGTATCGTTACAAATCCTAAAATTACTGAAATTAATGAAAATTTGTTCGAAATATCTGAAGATTATAGTTTGGCTCATTGTGTAAGTAAAGATCTAAATTGCGGGAAAGGAATTGCTAAAGAATTTAAATCTAGGTTCAATAACATAGATTCTTTAAAATTACAATCTCCTGAACTTTTAAAAATTCTTAGTTTTAAAATTGCGCAACGTTATATAATTTACATGGTTACTAAAATCAATTATTTTGATAAACCAACCTATAGCAATGTATTTGCAACGTTGGTCAAATTAAAAAAGTTTTGTGTAACGAATCAAATTTCAAAATTAGCTATGCCAAAAATATCATGTGGTTTAGATAAATTGGATTGGTCAGAAATAAAGGCAATGATACATTATATTTTTGAAAACAGTGGAATTGAAATAAAATTATGTGTAAGGGACTGTACATCACATATTACTAATTTAATATCAAGCCATGATCCAATTATTCAAAATATAGAAAAAATTAATATTGTAAGAAAAGATGATGTATTTGAAAATTTCATAAGATATCATTATGAAACTCAGAATATTCCTAAAATAGAATCAGCACCGTCTGATAAGTTTTGTCACTTTCCTAATATTCTTTTATATTCTAAAGATTTGCACGAATCAAATTTATTGAGTCACTCCTTAAAAGACTCTTACGATTTTTCCAATGTTTCAGAACCCGATGATTTACATTCATTTGTTAAATTAAAAGGAGACAACAAATCCACTTATATTAGTATTGTTAAACAATTTCATTTTGATAGAATAGAATATAAGGATATATTTTATTGTTTAAGGAATATTAGAACAGATTTAATTAGAAAATCCAACACTGATAAAATTTATATTCACGACCCAACCATAAATAATAAAAACATAAAAAGGAAATGGTATGTGAAATGATACATTATTTGTTCAAGGATACAAATTTTCATCCGATACTTTTGGTTAGGGGAAGGATAAATCCTAAAAATCAAGACGAAATATTACAAATTCTTAAAGATAATCATGATTCCAAATTAGCAGGTCATTCCGGATTTATAAGAACTTACAGGAGAATAAAAGAATTTTACAAATGGGAATCTATGAAAAAGGATATAAAAAATTTTATAAAAAATTGTCAATCTTGTCAAAAGATGAAAACAAATTTTAAACCATCTAAAGCACCAATGGAAATTACTTCAACGTCTACATTACCTTTTGAAAGATTAGCTATAGATATCGTGGGTCCACTTCCACAAACTTTAAATAACAATAGGTTTATTCTTACAATGCAAGATGATCTTACAAAATTTTCGTATGCAGTAGCAATCCAGAATCACGAAGCTGAAACTGTTGCACAAGAATTATCAAAATTTATAACTTTATTTGGTATTCCAAAAAAGATTTTGTCTGATCAAGGCACCGATTTTACTTCAAACTTAATTAAAAATTTAATGAAACTGTTCCAAACAAAACACGTATTTTCATCTCCTTATCACCCTCAAAGCAATGGAGCTTTAGAGAGGTCACATTTAACATTGAAAGACTATTTAAAACATTATATAAATGACAAACAAAATAATTGGGATGAATTTATACCATTTGCCATGTTTTCTTATAATACACATATTCACAAATCAACAGGTTTTTCGCCTCACGAAATATTATTCGGATATAAACCCTTTTTACCAAACAGTATAACTCAGGAACCAACTTTAAATTATAATTATGATGATTATATCATTAACTTAAAACAAAAATTAAATTTATCTCAAAAAATTGCGAGAGAAAATTTAATACAATAATGCAGGATTGTACTATAATCATATTGCTAATGTTACAATTTCCAATTCGAAATTTACAATATTATCCCATTTTAATCTCTCTTTGGTTGACGAAAAATATCTACAACTTACTAAACATTTTTTTAAATCTCAAGGATTGTGTACACACATGGGTACCATCCAGTACTTTTAACCATGTCACTTATTATTGCCAACATTCATTGAGTATTTTAAATAATCAAATTAATTCTTTAAAGGATAAAATAGAGACTGTTAACCATTTGACAGTACATAAATTAGAAAACAATAACAGGTTTAAACGAGGTGTTTTTGACGGGGTATCGTATGTAATACATTGGTTGTTTGGTGTTCCAGACGCCGATGATGCTAAATTTTATGAAGAATCAATTAAATCCTTAATCCATGATAACAGGGAAATTCAAATTTTAATGAAGCAACAAATTAGTATCGTATCAAGCACAATTTCAAATTTTAATTCATCAATACAAAATTTAAAAATTAATGAAGAAAAATTAAATGCAAATATTGAACTTTTTAATACGTTTTCAAAACAAACAACTAGTACCTTAAATGAGATCAGATTACAACAAATTATTTTGGAACATGTAACGTTATTAACAGAAATGACTACAACCTTAGAAAAATATTATGATCTTTTAATAAATTCTATAACTTTGGCTAAACATAATATATTACATCCTCAAGTTATTTCACCTTTGTCATTAATGAAGGAATTAGCTCGTATCGTTTTAAAAGAAGGTCAACAATTACCTATTTCATTATCTTACTCGTCAATCCACAAATACTTTGAAATCAGCACTTTAGATGTTATATATATAAATCATATTGTGATATTTGCAATCAAAATACCAATTGTAGATGAAATATTTTATAATCTTTATCAAACCTTACCACTTCCAATGCCTCATAACCTATCTCAATATTATTCCTACATCGATCCATCTTCTCCTTACCTACTTATGAGTAATACGAAGGTTTACTATGCTCAATTGCTGAATCTGGATCAATGTACTAAAGTGTTCACCGAATATTACATCTGTCATAAATTAAGCGTTACAAGAACCATTGAAAAACCTATTTGCGAAACATTATTGTTAACTACAATTCGCAAGGAAATTCCCGAATCCTGTAGGACGAAAACTATTCATGCGGATATGGAAATTTGGCAACCATTACAAGATAATAGCTGGATTTTCATCTTATCTAATGCTATTCGTTTAACAATCACCTGTCCATCTGCTGCAATAGAAGATATTAAAGTCGAAAAAACGGGTATATTAAAATTAAACAAGGGATGTAAAGGTTATACCCCTACCAATATTTTGGAAGCTAACAATGAAATAATATCAAATTATTGTCACCAAATTCCAAATTTAGATATCATCGAAGATGATTGCTGTAATTTGAAAGAACACAATTTAACACTTCAATCAATACAGTTACAACCAATTAGATTGACTAATGTAAAACTAGACGAATTGAGGTTAGCATCTCACAAATTGGGACAATTAGATGATATTCTACAACAACAATTAAATGAAAAAATACCAAATTACAAACCTTATTGGTACTCTGTTTTCTTTTCATTATTAGGATCAATTTTAGGACTATTTATAACTTATAAATTGTTAAAAACGTTTGGATGTTTACAAATATTTAAGAAGATTTTATGCTGCTTTTCTCGGAATAAAGAAGAAAATTCCCATACTTTGGCCAGATGCTGTCCAAGGATTTTCAATACAAATATTTCAGGTGTACCTCTTACAACAAATCAACTTTCTCAAATTTTGGAAACTGAAGATAATGAAGCACTAGAATTAAGGGTGCGATCGTGCAATAGTGAAACTCCGTTAGTAATTCAACCATCTGCTAGAAGATCTGTATCACGTACACCAACAATTAATATGAACTAATTGATTTATCACCATAAATCAATCTTAAGGAGGGAGGTGTTAGATACCATATCTGTTAGATATTATTGTTATTCATTTATATCGTGTTTGCCATTAACTATTATTGTATATTAATTATCAAATGAACTTTACTATTACAAATAAATTAGTTATTAGTTATATCTATGTTTAATCTTAGAGTATTGTTGATTTATGATTGTTATTTGTTATAAGTATTGGTCAGAGAGATTCATTATTAAGTATTAATTATATAGAATTCGTTAAGTAATGTTATAGAGAAGATTTATTATAAATATTATAACCAGTGCAATATTATTCTCTTCCGAAGAAAATCCAACACTAGACGAAATACACAAATTTCATTACCTTCGCACTTAATGCGCTAAAATGTATTCTTGCACTGGATTTTAAATCCCATGATTATCAAATTACTTTTTCCGGAAATCGTCTTTGAAACAACATTTTCCTACTTATTTACGCGCAGGAAAATAGAATTTTCCGGACTAGTACTGTGTTGTGTTTCTTCGGAAGAGAATAATACTGCACTGGTTGATATAATTTTATAATTAACTTCTCCAGACAAAAATTATATCATTAACATTAATTAACGAATTATGAATTATATCTATTTTGATTAATTTGCCCGGCTAATACTTATATTAAATTAGGTACAATCACAAAAACAATAAACTAAGATTAGGTACTTAAACATAGATATAACTAATTTGTTTTTAATTGTAAAGTTCAGTCGATTAATAAATATACAAATAATAGTCTAATGGCAAACAGTGATATTTAAGAATAAAAATATGGTATCTAATAGATAGTAAAGACTTTACAAGACGCAAAATATAGTTTGTAACTATAATTACTAACAAAATTGACAAACTTGATTGTTGTGGAATTTGTAAAATTTTTTTCTAAAATTTGTAAATTTCGTCTTTTTTAGAATTTCCGAAAAAATTTAATACAAAACACATCAGTAAAATCTCTTACTTGACTCGGAGCACAAAGTGCCTCGTATTTCAATTTAACTCCTCTTCAGTAATATGAGATTTCCCTGACTTTTATGTAAATAACTATTGATTTACTCATGAATACATGACAATAATATAAAATCCTAATTAATAATCACATGAAGGCTTTGCTTAATTTAGATTAGAACATATAAGGATTATAAGGAATCTTTTAAATGATTATTCTCTACGTTCATTACACTCTTCTGCACTTGGAAAAAATATCGGTTTGAAACTCGGCAACCAACAACAACCAAAGTTATAGTATTTCATTTATGACTATGGTGTAAATTGTTACCCGTCAACTTTACCCCATCTCTGTTATGTAATTCAGCAAAACACCCTTCTTTTAAAAATTTTTTTTGGTTTTCCTCTTCTCTATATTTGCTTTTTTTAATTGGAATTAATATCCTCACCATCAATAATTTATTTATAATTGAAGCTGTTGCTCATTTTTACAGCGTTAATTACAATTTTTATAATCTATTAAGTAAGTCAATTCAAATACAAGCTTACTGCTTACATTAACCGTTCGAACACACCTTTATAATCAATACTATACGCTTTAACACTCATATTGTGTATATACATTGTATATAGGGTGTAACAATTAAGTTTGTATAAAATAAATTGGGAGGTAAATTTGCTGTATCCACTCAGTACGAGCGTAAAAACAAAATTGTACGAATTACGACTTTGGCAGTTATTTTACACTTATTGTATGTTTTGTTTTCTTTTACATGTTTTATGTCATATTTCTTTAGATTATTTCTGATTGACTTTGATAAATGAGAGGAATCAGGAATCATTAAAGAAAAAAAATGTTTCCTGTTCAATTTCAATTAACCTTTTTCGGTTGAAACCCCTAACAGTGTCCTAACTTTCCTGTTATTAGTGCCTTGATCACATATATGATTTTGTCGAGCAGTAATACAATGCTAACGTAAATTTATTATCTAAATCTGCCCTGCAGTATCCTCCTCGGTTACTGTGGCAAGCGCAGATAAATTTTTGGGCTTTAGCTCTGCGATTTCTTTTTTATATGCTTCGCACTTCTTTTTATACACTTCACACTTTTTTTATATTTATGCAAAAGCTTCTGTGCACGGGTGTACCTTTCTGCGCTTCTGATGACTTTGGCTTTCCATCATAGGATCTTGTACTTCTGTGTTTTCACAAGATACGTTCGTCGGCTCTATTTCAGGAAAATCCTCACGTTTCCGTTTTTACGCACTGCGTCTTGTGTATTCGGTGTGATTATATGTATGTATAATTGCAGGGAGGAACAGCACCAGGGTAAATTCTGCAAAAATAGGTAGTTCTTAGAATAAAATCTACATTTCTGGAAATAATATTGTTTTACCCTTGACTAAACAAATTCTTGTTCCTGAAATCTTTCATTGTAAAATGGTCGGAACAAACTGTATAATTTTTGTATAAATGCTCAGGACCTTTTCCTTTAAAAGTATCATCCAGGTCTGCCCTTTTGCTTCTTGCAACCCATACTCTGCAGCTACAAATTTTAATAACAGTAGTTAGAAAATGTTTCGAAACATCTAAATACAGCTAAAATTCTTATTGATTATAAAGCACATGTTACTCACATTTCCTTATTTTTGGGAAACCTGTAGTAAGACTTATAATTATACATATACAGGGTGATTCACGACTATTCCCTCGGTCTCTTGTGCCTAAAGGGTACAAGATATCAGCTTCATTTTTTGGTGACATATGTAAATTGATAACGACTATTTTTTAAAATTATTTTCAATTATACAGGGTGCTTCACAAAATTGTAATGTATCAAAGTTAGGTTTTTTTAAATGCAACCCCCTGTATTTTATTACATTTTTAGATTATACGTTAAAAACTAAGGTAACTTTATTAAACGTTCCCTATACCTATCGCTTACCAATTTTGAGAAAATTGTGATTTTAAGGAAAATATTCAATTTAAACAACCCCTAATAACACGGAAACCACTTACTTTCAGTAACACAAATTTATATCGATTTATCTTGACCTTTAAGGCTTTCATTTGCTACGTAGGATTTCGATTTTTTGTACAGGGCGTTTAGAAAAAGGATTCATATTTTATATTTTTCAAACATCAAAAACTCACTTAACTTAACACGTTGACGACGACACCTCAAAACCCTTTATATTAGTCAGAGCCGAAACCGAATTTTTCATTTATAACTTGAATTGAACGACAAATAAATGTGTAATTGTGTACAAGATGTAAAGATATGTTTTTTTCGAAATTAAATGAAATTTGAAACGTGTACCACCGGTGGCGCATGACGGCTAGGATGAATAATCTGAGCCAACATGTACCACCGGTGGTACATGGAATCATATCTCTGTCATGTTGTGACCATAATAATAACCGAGTGCGCCACCGGTGGTACACATATGTATTTATACCTTTTCTATAGCCGAAGACTGAATACTGTAAGCTCCACTTAAATTGTGTCGATTTTATAGCCCGTAAAGTTAAAATATAGCTGTGTACCACCGGTGGCGCACGACGGCTACAAATAATATACGGCATGTACCACTGGTGGTACACATCGTCGCCAACGTGTTAAATGGAACACCCTGTATGTTTTTATTCTATCTTGAATAACTTTCCATTTTCTATCAAAAACTATGAGTTCAAATTATGTCTAAAATCAATGATTAAAAAGTTATTAAGATTTTTCTCTAAAATTTATATGGAAATGGTTTTTGTTTGCATTCTAGTAAGCCATGATTTTTTTTATTGTAGTTGATAATTAGATATGGGATCATAACTTAATTAAAAATGAAATTAATAACAAGAAGTAATCATTTATGGAAAAAATGGTATAGTAAATGCTCAATATGGTGACCATTTTCTTCTATGCACAACCGCACTCGATTTTCAAAAGATCTAACGTTTCTCAGGATATCTGGTGTTATAGTAGCAAACGCATCCTTTATTGTAATCTTTATGTCATCAGCAGTGGTAGGTGGAGTGTTGTGGACCCCTCCTTCCAATCCATTTATTGAGGAATTGTCTATCTAAATATTTTTGAAAAAAACATAAACACCATTCTTATCACATTCAACTTCATCAGAATTTATATGGACGAGACTTTCAACGAAGGTTGAATTTTTGATTATGGAGTCTCGAAAAAGTTGGAGAAGAAGATGAATTCTTTAAATATGTTTTATTTACCGGCGAATCCACTTTCCACAACATAACGGCTTGGTAAACTGACATAACTTTCATTACTAAATCGTCACCTGTATCGCACTGTTGACCGCCAAAAGCGGTGGAGCCTCAATGTATTTGGGAGAATTTTGATTTTTTGATGGAAACTTGAACGGAGTAAAATTTTTACGGATTTTAGAACAACACTTTTTCGAGTCTTCTTGATGAAGTTTATTTAGATATTATTATTATTATTATTATTATTATCATTAAAAATTTAGTTTACAACACTCCACCTACCACTGCTGATGACATGAAGATTGGAATAAAGGATGCGATTGCTACTATAACACCATAACGTTAGAAGATCTCTTGAAAACGAGTGCGGTTATGCATAGGAAAAAATGGCATTTACTACAGTATTTTTTAGGTCCAGGAAGTTAGCCACCGATATGAAGCACAAATGACGCCACCGTGCAAAGCTCTTAGTGCCTCGTTAGTGCTTCATTGTGCTTCACATCAGAACCCGGCCACACCTACGGTTCGGGAGATACCAGTCTCAAAGTCAGAGGTTGGAAGTTAGCCACAACTTTTTTATTATTGAAGCACAAATGTCGCGACCGGGCAGAATCCTTAGTGCTTCGATAGTATTCATTTGTGCTTCACACCAGAACCCAGCCACACCTACGGTTCGGGAGATATCCAGTCGCAAAGTCAAAGGCTGGAAGTTAGCCACAACTTTTTTATTATTGAAGCACAAATGTCGTGATGGGGCTGAATCCTTAGTGCTTCGCTAGTATTCATTTACGTTTCACATCAGAACCCAGCCACACCGACGGATCGGGAGATATATAGCCCCAAAGTCAGAGGTTGGAAGTTAGCCACAGCATTTCTTGTTATTGAAGCATAGATGTCGCGACCGTGCAGCATCTCACGGGATTCGTAATTGTATACCAGAGCCCAGCCACACCTACGGTTCGGGAAAGTTATCCACAGCATTTCTTTTGTTATTAAAGCACAAATGTCGCGATCTTACTAACTTTACCGTCTCACTAAGCTAGAGATTAAATGTTGTATTCCATTGTGAATTTATTTTAGATGAAAATTTTTTCATAAATAATTAAGGATACAACAATGCACGTCAAACAACTGTAAATTTGAATAGCCAATTGAAGATAATATCGGACGCAAACAGTGCCAGGTAAATTTTAGATTTCTGACATTCACAAAGAAAGAGTATACTTAACGATGATTTAATTACTTCTTTTCAATTAGGGTATATTAGGTATACAAAAGGATCCATATCGGTTTATATACAGCAACAATTAAATACACTAAATTCTCGTTTATCCGGGCTTCGTTCATCCGGAATTCCGCTTTATCCCGTGTTATAAAAATCGGCAAAAAAATGACTAGAAAAAATAATAACGAAAAAATTACGGTAAGCGATTGAAGAGACTGTCACTGTACTGTTTAGACTGGCGCCGGAAGACGTATCATGTTACATTACGTGTGCATATCTACGTTATCTACAGTTAATTTATCTTTACGTACTAACCTTTTTTACGTTTTAATTTCATGATGTGCGTTTATTATTGTTCTTCTCGCTATACCCTACCTACTGCATAACCTCCAAAAATAATAGACTACTACCGTTGATTGAGGAAAAACTCTTTAGTCAATGCTACTACGAACTACGATCTCGTCTTAGAATCTAAGGATCTCGTAATATTTATGCAATTAGGTTGACTTATCCGGAATTTCGTTTATCCAGAAAGGGCTCGGTCCCATCAAACCCGGATAAACGAGAATTTAGTGTAGTAAAGTTTTGGTTTACTTGTCCTAGAGTGCTCTGTAGGTGTTTGGGCCGGTGTAGAAATAAATAAATGGTAGTGGACTGTATTTTTATTGAACATTGTATTTCACCACTGCACAGCGTAACAAATAATATTGCCATAATTTACAATAATTGTCTTATTCTATATAATGCTGACTGCTCAACTCTAAATATGACTGACGAGACGACTTACCTTAAACATAAAAACATCTATATTTTTATATTTACATTTTAGTAACGTTTATTTCTTATAACCAGAAGGAAAATATATTTTTCGTTGTTCGTGTCTCTGTTTTCATGAAGAGTCCCACTCAATATCTTCCATGTTCTTCCCATGTTCTTCGCCATATTAAATATCAGTAACAAGACAAGCTGTGGCCAGCTTCCGGCCATAGAATTTAAGGTCCTACATGTTTTGAACCCTCGACGTGACTACGTTCTGGTGTAAAGTATATACAATTACGAATACCGTGAGATGCTGCACGGTCGCGGCATCTGTGCTTCAATAACAAGAAATGCTGTGGCCTCTGACTCTGACTTTGGGGCTATATATCTCCCGAACCGTAGGTGTGGCTGGGTTTTGGTGTGAAGCACAAATCAATACTGTCGAAGCATTAAGCATTCTGCCCGGTCACAAAATTTGTGCTTCAATAATGAAAAAGTTGTGGCTAACTTCCAACCTCTGACTTTGAGACTAGATATCTCCCGAACCGTAGGTGTGGCTGGGTTCTGGTGTGAAGCACAAATGAATACTATCGAAGCACTAACGATTCCGCCCGGTCGCGACATTTGTGCTTCAATAATAAAAAAGTTGTCGCTAACTTCCAACCTCTGACTTTGAGACTGGATATCTCCCGAACCGTAGGTGTGGCTGGGTTCTGGTGTGAAGCACAAATGAATACTAGCGAAGCACTAAGGATTCAGCCCCATCACGACATTTGTGCTTCAATAACCAGAAATGCTGTGGCTAACTTCCAACCTCTGACTTTGGGGCTGTATATCTCCCGAACCGTAGGTGTGGCTGGGTTCTGGTGTGAAGCACAAATGAATAATATCGAAGCACTAAGGATTCTGACCGGTCGCGACATTTGTGCTTTAATAATAAAAAAGTTGTGGCTAACTTCCAGCCTCTGACTTTGGGGCTGTATATCTCCTGAACGGTAGGTGTGGCTGGGTTCTAGTGTGAAGCACAAATGAATACTATCGAAGCACTAAGAATTCTGCCCGGTCGTGACATTTGTGCTTCAATAATAAAAAAGCTGTTGCTAACTTCCAGCCTCTGACTTTGCGACTGGATATCTCCCGAACCATACGTGTGGCTGGGTTCTGGTGTGAAGCACAAATGAATAATATCGAAGCACTAAGGATTCTGACCGGTCGCGACATTTGTGCTTTAATAATAAAAAAGTTGTGGCTAACTTCCAGCCTCTGACTTTGGGGCTGTATATCTCCTGAACGGTAGGTGTGGCTGGGTTCTAGTGTGAAGCACAAATGAATACTATCGAAGCACTAAGGATTCTGCCCGGTCGCGACATTTGTGCTTCAATAATAAAAAAGTTGTGGCTAACTTCCAGCCTCTGACTTTGCGACTGGATATCTCCCGAACCGTAGGTGTGGCTGTGTTCTGATGTGAAGCACAAATGAATACTATCGAAGCACTAACGATTCCGCCCAGTCGCGACATTTGTGCTTCAATAATAAAAAAGTTGTGGCTAACTTCCAACCTCTGACTTTGGGGCTGGATATCTCCCGAACCGTCGGTGTGGCCGAGTCCTGATGTGAAGCACAATGAAGCACTAACGAGGCACTAAGGGCTTTGCACGGTGACGTCATTTGTGCTTCATATCGGTGGCTAACTTCCTGGACCCGTATTTTTTCCATTGCTTCAATTTCATTTTTAATTAAGTTTTGATCACATATCTAATAATCAACTACAATAAAAAAAATCATGGCCTACTAGAATGCAAACAAAAACCATTTCCATACAAATTTGAGAGAAAAATCTTAATTACTTTTTAATCGTTGATTTTAGACATATCTATTACTCATAGTTTTTGATAGAAAATGAAAAGTTATTCAACATAGAATAAAAACATACAGGGTGTTCCATTTAAGTTAAGTGAGTTTTTGATGTTTGAAAAATATAAAATATGAATCCTTTTTCTAAACGCCCTCTACAAAAAATTGAAATCCTACGTAGTGCAAATGAAAGTCTTAAAGGTCAAGATAAATCGATATAAATTTGTGTTACTGAAAGTAAGTGGTTTCCGTGTTATTAGGGGTTGTTTAAATTGAATATTTTCCTTCAAATCACAATTTTATCAAAATTGGTAAGCGATAGGTATAGGGAACGTTTAATAAAGTTACCTTAGTTTTTAACATATAATCATTGAATAACTAATACTTGAAGAAGTGCAACCTCAATGTTAAAATTTCAGCCCTACCCCCCTTGCCCTTTTCCTCTAAACTAGAAGTTGTAAAATGCTGCCTTTAACGTTTTGCGGGAAAATATAGAAATATACGTTCCAGCCAGTCGCTCTTAAGTCGCCCTTCGTCTCATTTTATTTTGCGTCTATTTTTATGGAACAAATCGTACACTGCTCAGGTAGATTTTTATTTACCTGGCGTCTAGGGTATGAATACTTTCTTTAGGACAAAGTACCTACCTAAATCGGATTAGCTATAGAAAAATGTTGTTCTATAACAGTAGTAACAAGTTGTACACTAACGTAAATTTGCAAATGTATAAATTTATACTCGTACATAATTATAGGTAAATATATAAATAGATTAAAGGTGTACGTACGTACCTACCTAGTTTTCAAGTTTTCATAGAATAGGACAAATACTACTTGAAATCCATTAATAAAATCTAATAAGTTTGATAATGTTATATTGTCAGTATGTACCTACCCAAAAAATTTGTAGGTATTTATTTAAAGTATGTACCTAAAACAGATAATTTGCAAAAAAATTCGAAAATCTTCAGTTAATCTTTGATCGACATCTTTCGACTATTATTGTTTGCATACATGTACATACCAATTACCATGTGCTTACATCCTGTCTTACCCTAATAACAATAAGATTTGAACAAGTCTACCTGTTATGAATCATGGAACTTGTAAACAACTACATTAACCCATTGTTACCTGCTTTTCTTAAACATTTTCAAAGAAGTCATGCAAATTCAAATCTTTTGTACAATCAATTCCGGTTCATTAGTACCTACCTACTTGTATTTACTTTGCTCTCGGTTGTGTTTTTGTATGGTAGCGCTTTGCTTTGTTTTTGATTTTCACCTTGATTTTGAACTTTGATTTGGAATTACAGATATTTTTTACGATTTGGTTTTTGCCTTTCGGATTGATAGTAGCCCTGTTTATAAACAAGTGATCTAAATTTGATTCTAACGATGAGTGTCGCAAGTCACGTGTGTACTGTTTTAATACGCAAAAAAAGAATACCTAGATATAACTTTTTTTAAATTTCGTATTGATAAAATTCGTTTTCAAGAATGGATTTTGTACTGTTTTGTAAATGCAAATCATAAAAGACTAATTAAAACTGCAATTCCAATTAATTATTGTGGAAATGAAAAATCACTATGTCGCAAAAGAAAATTAGTAAGAGAAGAAGCTGCATCTACCAAAAAACCTTCATTACAATCTTCTCCTGGCATGATTTTAAATCGATCAAAATCACCAAAACATACGAGCGAAAAAAAATTAATGCTCAAACAGTCGAAACTGAAACGTTATTTCCATCGTTCAATTCTCCCGAATCTAATGTTTTTGTTACCAATTTATTGGAAATACCCTCTCCATTCTCCAAGTAAATGTAAATCCGAAATGAATTCAAACACACAACTGCAAAACAAAAAATTATATGTTATAAAAAACTATTAAAGAAGAAGCGCAACGAAAATGTTTATTTGCGTAAGAAATTGGTCTTATATTATTAACCCTGCCAAAATAATGAATAATATGCTTTCACATAATTCATGTTATGTACGCACATTTGCTCAAAGTCAATTACTGCATAATGGCCATAATCGTAGAACTAAATGACGAAGTTATAGAAAAGGATTTTTGGTCATTGTTTACGCAAATAAACCTTTTCAAATTCGACATTGTATTTATGTAAGTGCACTTTATACCTGTTGCTAATCCTATCTCATTCTAAACAAAAATACTCGACTATACTTTCACTTCCACTCATGGCATTGAAGTACCTATGTAATCAATGGTTCATTGCACCACTAGTTTTGTAAGAATCCTGTATTTTTATACTGCTTGTAGTTAATGTACCCGACTATAGGAGGCCTACACTAGCGCTTTAAAGCGTAGGGTATATCGTCCGTACTTAAAATAAGCCTATATAGTTGCACTTCTTCAAGTATTAGTTATTCAATGATATAATCTAAAAATGTAATAATATACAGGGGGTTGCATTTAAAAAAACGTAACTTTGATATATTACAATTTTGTGAAGCATCCTGTATAATTGAAAATAATTTTAAAAAGTAGTCGTTATCAATTTACATATGTCACCAAAAAATGAAGTTGATATTTTGTACCCTTTAGGCACAAGAGACCGAGGGAATAGTCGTGAATCACCCTGTTGTATATTGAGCCCCTTTGACTCATTTCAAAGTATAAAATCGATTTAAAGACCAAAAAACTGTTAGACACTAATGTAAACACAAGCAAGAACGGTTTAGTTATCAACTCCTACCGCTAGAGGGCGTTGATATGCGCGTCACTGGGAATGTTTCGAGTTTCCCGTATTAGTAGTAAAGTATTTGGTGATACTTGATAGTGATATTTCCATATCTGGAACTCCTCCGGAAATAATTCTTACTTCATTTATAAAAAAAGAAATATTTTCTACGCATTTGTCATGTAAAATTCCATGTATTGGAATATATCAAAGTGGCATTTACTTTAATGGCCGCGAAATCATATTTGCCGGACTGCATTGCGTTCACAAATTGATAACTTCGCGGCCGGTTGCCCAAAAAATGCCATTTTCAAGACCGTTTAGGCAAATGGGAAATGAGTTTTTCTAGACGGAGGCCGAAAAAAGTATTTATGCAAATTTCAAAATGCTTCCTAGAAATTTTTGAAAATTCATCCACCTTCTTAACACCTCTTTGCGATGGAACACGTTCTATTTGAAATCATTTCAAGATTTGTCCAAGTGTCATCAATGTGTGGGCATTCAATTTTTATGTTCTAAAGGTAGGCATTTGTGCAACCATTAGGTACAAATTCACACACGAATGCAACAATGGAAATTTATGTATTGTGTAGGTATGCAACTGCGAAGAAAAGGTGCCGAAAATTTAGGAACAATAAACTGCACCTATAAATTGTAAATTGCATAGAGACAACACTATGGCACATTTGAATTTTGAATGAGTCGTATCTTAATTTTTATGCACATTATAGCCAAGTCGACAATAAATACTAATTAAATAGTATCGTATCTGAAGATGACACATCAATTGTGTAATTTAACAACCACTTAGCTTGTTTAAAAATCCTTGACAATAAAATTATATTTTTATATTTTGTGCATTTTTGGAAACTTATAATAATAATATAATCGCAAGCTATACACAATTATGGTGTAAAAATAACGTGATATGACACCAGTTAAGCGGTTATTGAATATGCGCAGTGGATTACCTTCTTTGTACCATTCTCAGTAGTTATAATAATCGACTAAAAGGAACACCTAAGGTATTAAACACAAAAACGACATTTCATAAACGGTGAGAATATAAATCACTATCTTTAAATTGTATATACTATATATCTAATAATTTCTATGTGCAATTTCAAATATTAATATCAACAATATCCTCAAGAACAGTTTATAGCTTATAGCGCACTTAAGTATCTTTTTAATTATGCACTTTCCATAAATGCTACAATTTTGTTATTAGTTCTAGTGTAGCCATTGTAAATTTACTGTAAATTGGTATGGAAATCGCATTGTTTTCGAAAATGGTGATATTTCACTTGATTCGCAATATACAAATAATAATTTCATTGCGTTGCACCATTATTCACTCAACGGTTTCACTCAAATGCCGTTTCTGGAAATATTGATGCATTTGCGTCTTTTTATTCTATTATTAACGTTGCTACTTGTTGGCGGATGCAGGAAATACATTTTACATATTATACTATAATCCTTTTGATACAAGTTATTTACTGTATAATCGATATTTTTTGGTACATATAATTAAGCGATGAATGTGTGATTTTACTGGGAGCAATTTATAGAATGCGAATGCCCCTTTCAAAAATTAGTGAATGGTTTTGTAAATAATTTGCTTAATTGTAAAAAAAGTACAAGTAATTTCACAACTTTTTTATTTTAAATGTAACCCTACGCGTTTCCACACTACGTGTTAAAAAACTTATACATCAAAATGATCTAATTTTTGTTATAGCAGATAAAGGCAGTGGCGTATTTAACGGGCGTGCGAGTCGTGCGGCGCACGACTAGGCCCTCGCAAAACGAGGCCCTAAGGCCCTCCAAAAAATAAAATTAATGATAATAAATTATACATAATATGTATTACATTTTGTGTTTTTTCCATAATATAATAACTAGACCTTTTTTTACCCCCAGCAACCCCTAACTCAAGAATTTAAATAGGGAAAGGGAATCGTGCGACCCCTCATTTGAAGCGTCTTTTAATTCTCTATTCGACAGTATGAATGAAAATTAGTTTTATTCAATTTTTTTTTCGCCCCCACGAAAAGCACCCTCCAGATTAACAAACTAAGGTGGGGGTATTGTTTAGGAAAAATCCTGAAATATGCCGTTCAAAAGGTCAAAGGTGGCGTGTTTTCAGAATTAAAAGACGCTTCAAATGAGGGGTCGCTCGACTCCCTTTCTCTATTTAAATTCTTGAGTTAGGGGTTGCTGGGGCTAGGGGGTTGACCTGACAAAGTCAAGTTTGACATCAAAAGTTGTCCTCCAAAAATAAAAAATCGACGTGTCCGAGCGTTTTTTTAAGAAACTGGTCTAAATGTCCCAAAACGGACGTGTTTCCTTTTCAATGGCCCACACCTGCATAATGTGGCCCTCCCTACTTTTGCACGACGAGGCCCTGGACCTTAAATACGCCACTGGATAAAGGTAACATCTTAGTTATTCTTCCAAAAATCATTTATATCATTTAGGCGAGGAAATAAAGCACTAAAGTAAGGTACAAAGGTTTCTATTGAATTTAGGAAGCCAATGCAAAAAACACCATCTCATTCTGTTTTACTACAAAAATTTGGTAGGTTCAGTGCTTTATTTCCTCGCCTAATTGAATAAAATCTTTCACTCAACGCGTATACCTATATAAAAAACGACACTGACATGTTTTACATAAGATATCTCCACTAAATTTCAAAAGCATGTTAAACAGAACTTGGATCATTACTGCAGTCGCCTTCACAGAAAAATGTCAAATTATAAATAAAAGCCCTCAAGCACCTAAATTATGCGACCATATTAAAACACATAAACCAAATATCGCTATTTGACCTCTAATTTCATATATTAATGCACATTTTAGCCAAAAAATGAAACTAGCTTATGAACAATTTACAGTACAAATCAAAGTAGGTACTCCGTTAGAACTTCTTCAGAATTAACAAACAAGTTAAAATCTGTACAATTGTTGTCAAGTAACACCAAACTTATTCGTTTTGATGTTAGTATAGTATGTATAATACATACGTCCATAAGAATGCAAGAATGCATTCCTCTCCTAAACAATTTCCTCTTTAATTTATTAGTAGGTAACTTAGAGTTAGTTAAAAGATTAGAATTAATCCAATTATTTGATCTCTGCATAAATCAAAATTACTTTACGTTTTATAACAAATTATTATTTACGAAAAGGTGGTATTGCGTGGTTCATAAGGTTTACCTATGGTAGGCATAATTTCTCTACTTTTAAGCTAACATCTTTATGGATAATTTAGAAGAGCAAGTTCTAAAATTAAACACTTTAAGAACCCTTGCATTTTGGTTTCGTTATGTTGCTCAGATTCACATTTTAGCTTTTTTTGATAGTTCTTTTATTGCTATTGATGAATTTTTGGAGACACATTACATCCCAACATCACCTTTACACTAGAAATTGAAAAAGATATAAAACAATCAACTTTTTTTAAATATTAAAATGAACTATGAAACTAAGTTTGAATTCTAAATTTACAGAAAACCTACACATGACACATTCTGACATTGCAATTCTGCAAAATTCTTGTCACCGCCCAAAATATAAGTTAACAAAATTCCATTGTGGACAATACTTAAAAAACCTAATGAAATATTTTCGGAAAACGGCACTACTTTTGTTGGTGCAAAGAGACGGCTTTTAGAAGTACAAGATCATTAATTTAGCAAAATAGAAACAACCCATACTTATTAGTTGAATATTACAGTAGTTTAAACATCAAATGGAATTTCATACTGTAACGAAACTTTATCTAAGAAACCAAGTCGAATATTTATTTATTTACACGCTAATTATTAATCACTTATTTCTAATTACGAATAGGTACTTAGTTGTTAACTTAAGAATTAATCACTTTATTTACACTAGAGGTTCACTAATTATTTTAATCACACTTAATATTTAATCACTAAAAAGTCTAACCGAATCAACGTTTAAGGTAATCACATTTAAACTTCGCGAACGCGTTAAACTGTAAAACTGTGAACTATCAACTGACTCGTAATAATTGAGCGGCATTATTTATACAAGTCCGCATTTGCTCTCGAAAATTCTAGAAGGAACGGTAAGTCATCGCGCGCGGCTTTCTCGAAACTTCCGGCGGATGAGTCATACCCGCCTTAACAAATGCAATCTTTGTAACATTGCCCCCTCATTAAAACCAATTTCGTCTCGAAATTCATTAGCTATCGTTGGTAAACCATGTCCAAGATCGCGCAACGCTGTCCGCCGACAATCCACCGTTCCCGGAGTGGGGATACTTTTCGGGTTAAACCTGCAAACCAAGATTTGCACACCGGTTCCCTGGAATATCTCCTCCAGCATATTCCGGACCTTCCTCCACTCGAGACCATCTAAACCACAGCCAATTCTGGGCATTGCGATCTTCCTTATGCCACTCCATAACACTCTTCTTTTTAGATCAAGCAACGAATTCCACATTTCTCGATAATCAGGTTTTCCAGACGATAACTTCTTTGTCACCAAGTAGTAAATGAATCGTTCTTGATCCCTTAACCATAGCACTCTTCCGACACGTGGACCAAACTCTCGCAGCTTCTCTACTTGACCAAACTTCGCTTTGAAAACGGAAGCAATTCCACGGGACATGCGGAGATCGGCCGCCACACAATGAGCAAGTGAATATTCTGACGACAGAGTGAAGAGGTCTTGTTGTCTCTCAATGGTTACGCCGAATGAAGCCACTTTATTATCTCCATACATCCTCTGAAACTCTTCGTATGAGACTTCCTTCCTCTGTTCCGTTACTCTGCGTACACCATCCGCATGATTGTTCCCGTTATAACGTCCTAGTCTATTAAAATGGACAACTCTCGGCTTTCCATTTGGCATTTTACGAATACGATAAATGACATCGTTAATTCGTTTTACCACTTTGTATGGACCCTCCCAGTTATTCTGAAGCTTGGGGGACAAACCACGACGCTTTTGAGGGTTATAAAGCCAAACCAAATCTTCTTCTTGGTAACCCCCTTCTTGAGCTCGAACGTCATAATTTTGTTTCATTCGGTCGCTTGCACATTGAAGATTTGATCGTACTAGGTTATGAATGCTATCCATTTTCCTTCTTAAGCCGCTCACGTAGCCCTCGCCAGCCAAATCTTCACCAGGTTTACTACCAAAACTCAAATCACACGGCAAGCGGAGTTCTCGACCAAAAATGACGTTAGCAGGGGTTTGCTTAGTAGATTCATGGATGGATGATCGATACGCCAGAAGGAAGAAGTTGAGATGTTGGTCCCAGTCTCGTTGATTGGCAGATACCACCTTGGACAAATACCTGTTAACTGTTCTGTTCATTCTTTCGACCATTCCATCTGACTGTGGGTGTAAAGCCGTCGTTCTGGTCTTCTTGATGTCCATGACTTTGCAAACTTCCTGGAAAACAGCAGACTCAAAATTTCTTCCTTGGTCAGAATGTAATTCTAGTGGCACTCCAAAACGGCAAATCCAGTCATTAACCAATACTTCAGCTACAGTAACGGCCTCTTGGTTAGGCAAAGCGTAAGCTTCAACCCATTTGCTGAAGTAGTCCATCGCGACCAGAATGTATTTGTTGCCGCGTTCACTTTCAGGAAACGGACCAGCGATGTCAATTGCAATTCGCTCAAATGGACTCCCCACATTATACTGCTTCATTGGAGCTGTTGGTCGTCGATGCGGTCCCTTGCTAGCGGCACAGACGGTGCACTTCTTGCACCACTCATCTACATCTTTCTTGCAACCGACCCAATAAAATCTTTGGCGCAACTTTTCCAACGTCTTCTTCGATCCAAAGTGACCTCCACCAACTTCCTCGTGAAGTTGCTTCAATACTTCCGCGACCCTGCTTCTCGGAACCAGCAATTGCCTTTTCTGCTCTTGCCCATCGTCACTCTCCAGGATTCGTTTAAGAAGACCATCCTCCATCACCAAGGAATCCCATTGTGCCCAGTACGCCTTAACATTGGGGGAATGTCGCGCCACCTCTTGCCAATTTGGTCTATCTCCATTCTTCTTCCATTCCACAATCGGTTGTAAATCAGTATCCGCCTCTTGCTCTTGAGCAACGACAGCAGGTTGCCAAAAGTCATCCACCAAAGTAGTAGCACAAATTGACCCCATCTTTTCTTCTGCTCGATTACAATGGTTGCAATCTAACCCGCAAGGTCTCCGAGACAATGCATCTGCATTTCGATGACTGGTTCCTGCTCGGTGCTCAGTTCTGAAGTCGTACTCCTGAAGTCTCTCAATCCATCTTGCAATTTGACCCTCTGGACTCTTAAAGTTCAGTAACCATTTCAAAGCTGCATGGTCTGTTCTTAATAGGAATTTTCTCCCATACAAATATTTATAGAAATGCTCGATGGACTTCACCGCCGCCAGAAGTTCTCTTCTCGTCACACAATAATTACGCTCTGGTTTTGACAGAACCTTGCTGAAGTACCCAATCACTTTTTCCTGCCCATTTTGTTTCTGCGAAAGTACGCCTCCAATCGCAACATTGCTGGCGTCCGCATCCAATATAAATTCACCCTCGGCTTGAGGATAGCACAAAATCGGGGCACTGATCAGTCGCAACTTCAGCTCTTGAAACGCCGCTTCACATTCCTCGGTCCACATAAACGTTCTGCCATCTTCAGTGAGACGGGTTAGCGGTTTAGCGATGGTAGCAAATCCAGGCACATAGCGACGATAATAGGTGCACAGTCCAAGGAAGCTTCTGATTTGATGTTTATCTTTTGGAACTGGCCATTCACTTACGGCTTTAGTTTTCTCCGGATCAACGGCAACACCTTGGTCGGAAACGATATGTCCCAAATACTGGACAGCTTTCTCAAAAAGGTGACACTTCTTCGGGGAAAGCGTGAGATTGGCCGAGCGAAGCCTTTGGAATACCTCCTCGAGATTCTTCATGTGGTCTTCAAACGTCTCCCCTACCACAATTATGTCATCCAGGTATACCAGACACGTTTTCCACGATAATCCTTTCAATACGGACTCCATTAGCCGTTCAAAGGTGGCCGGAGCGTTGCATAAACCAAATGGCATTACTGTGAATTGCCATAATCCAGTTCCAATTGTGAATGCCGTTTTCTCACGATCTTCAGAAGCTACGCCCACTTGCCAATAACCACTCTTCAGATCAAGGGTAGAAAAGAACCTGGAGCCAGACAACGTATCCAAGGTGTCATCAATTCTCGGTAAAGGATAACTGTCTTTCTTGGTCACGTCATTAAGACGACGATAATCTACACAAAATCGCGTCGACCCATCCTTCTTCTTCACTAATACCACCGGTGACGCCCAAGGACTGCTCGACGGCTCGATGACACCTTCAGATTCCATGTCTTGTATTATCTTCTCGGCTTCCTCTCGCTTGGCAAGTGGCAGCCTTCTAGGTGACTGTCGGATAGGCTGTGCACTCCCAGTATTGATTTTGTGCTGCACGAGATTAGTTTTTCCCTTGGAGCCATTCTTGCTTTCAAATACGTCTTGGAATCGAGCTATAAATTCTTTCACCCTCCTCTGCTGCTCCTTTGATAAGCGGGAATCCTTTGGCCAAAGTTGATTCAGAATTTGGGATGCACCGCTCTTATTAACCGTGTTTCCAGTGTCTACACCGCTAACTTGACGAATCACGCACGAAACACTTGAACATTCTCCAAGAACAGTGCCTTTCCGCAAAGTCACTGGATGATAGTTGACATTCATCACACGAACCGGAATTGTCTTTTTACATCGGAACACTTCTTTACCGACTAAAACACCGCGACCGACCATCTGTTCATCACTCGCGGGCTCGAGAAGCATAACACTGCCCTCAGTAAAGTCTCCGTCCAAACAACCCGCGACCATAACTTCGGTTCGGTCCTTTAGCACTGTGTCCTTGCACAAAATCACTCGCGATTCACACTCTTTTTGTGGATGGATCACCAGTTCCTCATTATTAACATGGATCACTCCTTGTTGTAGATCCATCCTAAAGCCATACTTCGTCAAGATGTCCATGCCCAAAATGAGTTCACTCTGAATCTCAGCTACCAGAACTTTTTCATTTATGCAAAAGTTTCCAAATGCAATATTCACAGTCACTTCTCCATAAATCTTCACAGCATCTCCAGTTGCTGTACGCAGTCCCCATCTGGTAGTGGAGAGTTTCTTCTTGACGACATTTGGTCCCAGGATAGTTCTCGTAGCTCCAGTATCCACAAGCATCCTAACTGGTGAACCATCCACGAAAGCATCTACAACAATCGACTTTGGAGTTATGTTATTTAAAAAGGATATGCATGCTGTTAGGGCTCTATTATGAGAGGTCGACGTTTGCCCCTTGACACCGACCTGTTTTAGTTTTCCTGCTGCTCCATTGAGGGACCTCTGCCATAGCCTCTCCTGATAGGCTTTTTACAGCGACTTCGGATATGGCCCACTTCACCACAATTCCAGCAGCGGACTTCCTTGTTGTTTTTCAAAAGATTCACGGTGCCTTCTAGCTTCTCGATCATTTCGGTCATAGTTGCAGTTATTTTCTCTGCCAGCTGGTCAGCATTTTCCGATTCCACGGTTCTGACGTATCCATGCCCTTTAACTGCCTGTTTAGCCGCTTGCATCTCCAGCGCTTGAGCGAGCGCAGCTGTTAACGTCTTAGGACGGCTCAAGAACAAAGCCTGTTTTATTTCGGGATCACGCAATCCATCCGTGAACCTCTCTACTGCCCATTCTTGCAGTACAGAATCAGGTACATTATTGTACACGATTTGACTCAGGCGGGCAACATCCGCCTCGTACTCTTGCAAACTTTCTCCAGGCTTCTGACTCCTATTCCGGAGCTGCATCCTAAAAGCTCCTACCATATGAGCATGCCCATACCTAGTCTCCAAACGTTCCACTATGTGGCCGTAGCTTTTACGTTGTGCAGGAGGGAGTGTCTGAAGGACATCCAGTGGCTCTCCGCGCAAGGCGACTGTCAATGCTACAGCCTTTTGGTCCTCGTTCCAGCCATTCGACACAGCAGCAGCGTCGAACTGGATGAAGTAGTTTTCCCAGGTTGTTTTCCCATCAAATGTAGGTGGCTTTACTGCTGCATCCAGTCGTCGAATTGTGGGCTCATGCACTTCACTGATTCTACTTACTTGTTCCTCACCGTTGGGCGCATCAGTCTCCATTATTTGATGCCTCTCGGTTTCAATATGTCGACTATCCAAGCGTCTCTCCAGTTCCCGGAACTTGTCGTAAAATTCTTCTTTTATTGCACCTATTTGTTGGAAGTTTTCCACTATTTTATGTTCCAAAGCCGCCGAATTTTCCAGAACTGCCTCGATTTTTCTATCGAATTTAAATTCTAATATTTTCGAATTTTCTTCCATTTTTCTCTCGATCGTTCTAGAGCTTTCGGCGAGTTCCTTTAATTCTTCCTTTAATGTTGTGGAGCTTTCTTTTAATTCTTCCCTTAATGCCGTGGAACTTTCTTTTAATTCCTCCCTTAATGCCGTGGAACTTTCTTTTAATTCTTCCCCTAATGCCGTGGAACTTTCTTTTAATTCCTCCTTTAATGTTTTCTCGATGTTTTGGAATAATAATTCATTCTCGGACTGAAAGTAATAATTTTCCGGATCATTTCCATCATTGATTATTGCTTCTTTTAATCGTTCCACAAGATCGAGTTTTACACCGGTAGTGTCTAATCCCCTGTCTTCCAACTCTACTTTCAATTCAGCAACCTTTAATTGACTTAGCTTCTTCATTTTAACCCCACACCTGACACCAATTGTAACGAAACTTTATCTAAGAAACCAAGTCGAATATTTATTTATTTACACGCTAATTATTAATCACTTATTTCTAATTACGAATAGGTACTTAGTTGTTAACTTAAGAATTAATCACTTTATTTACACTAGAGGTTCACTAATTATTTTAATCACACTTAATATTTAATCACTAAAAAGTCTAACCGAATCAACGTTTAAGGTAATCACATTTAAACTTCGCGAACGCGTTAAACTGTAAAACTGTGAACTATCAACTGACTCGTAATAATTGAGCGGCATTATTTATACAAGTCCGCATTTGCTCTCGAAAATTCTAGAAGGAACGGTAAGTCATCGCGCGCGGCTTTCTCGAAACTTCCGGCGGATGAGTCATACCCGCCTTAACAAATGCAATCTTTGTAACAATACCGTCCCAAGCTCCATATTTTGGGGACTTATGAGAATCAAATACATATTAAATCTTTAAATGCGTATTTATGTCGGATACCTAAAGATTCGTTCGAAGAATTTTACACCCTGTGCGCAATTGTTTCATTCCCGTCCACTCCAAAAATTATGCTCCGATCCCAATTATCTTCGGCTCTTAACTTTTATCGGGAAACCTGATCCAAATTATTTAGATATAAAATCAAATCGGTTAAAGTCAGGCTTCAGTTAATTCAACATATGAAGGAGGGATTTTGGAAGCGGTGGTTTCGAGGCTACTTATCTCAATTTCAAACTCGAGCAAAATGGAATAAATCCTAAAATAATATGGTAGAAGGCGATCTTGCGCTAATAAAAAGTGAGAATATACCGCCCTTCCTTCTTGGTGAGATTATTGAAGTGCATCCTGATGAAGGCTGAAGAATGAAGATGATACTTTCTAACGCTCTGTGGAGTGAAGTGAATCAAATAATTGCATTTGGTGATATTGTGAATAAGAGTGCCATTTGTGAAAAGAGGAACCAATGAAGATTAGAATTAATTTAGCTGTACATAGTTTAGTTTTTCCTTATGCTTAATCGCCTTATAATGTAAAAATATGTTTTAGCTTAGTTTTTCAGTTAGTTGTAGTAAAATTATCCTATGTTAGTTATAATTTCATGTGATTTTGTTTCTTTGTTCATATTCTAATGTTATTGATTTATGACGGTTGAACTTAAATAGTTCAAGGCGGGGATAATGGACAAATTTTCTACCTGCTATTGTTAAGAATTGGGCTAGTTTGTAAGGGCACTTTCCTTAAGGTTTTATATTGTAGTCAGGCGTTCTTTCTTGTTCCTTCTTAGTGCACGTAAGCAATATTAAACGCGTTAAAAAATTTGCAGTTTTAATTACGTCACTTATTCAGGTATGGATAGATAATAATATGATTTGGTTCTAAAATTTGATAAGGAATGACAAAACAGATTTATGTTATGTATTTACAAATTTTCCTTATATGATGAATGATGATTAATAGATTTATCAAAAATTAATTCCTTGAATGTAGAGGTTCGACGGATGATTCAATTGTTTATCGCAATCTCTATATCCATTATTTGATAATATGTAGATATAATTATTGCAGAGGATATATACCTACATTTAAATTTGTGCTGTTAAATAGTATCCTATTACCAGAGTGCAGTGACTGGCTGACTGCAACTTTCACTTTATTAAATGGTAAGACAATACAGCATAAATCACTATGATACCGTTGGGTAGTAGACGTGTTCAATTGCCATCTAGTGTTAAAAAATTGAAACGTGTCCTTTTTTACATTTTTGATGAGAAAAAATATTCCAAAAATTTCTCACAATCTGTTACCCTCCGTAATGACACTTAGTGTCACAATGCGTTGAGTTCTATTTAAAAATAAAATGACTGGAATTACTTGTTATTTTTATAATTATTCACAATTTTATTATTTACTAGATGTGTACTTTATAATCTCCATTTCAAACCATTTTTGGACAATGGTCCTTTAGTTATGAATAGTGTTGCCAGATTTTTTTAAGCTGTAAGGGACGAATGCTCATTTCGGCAAAAAAACGGGATTTCATTTTTTCACCGGGGACATATGAAAAACAAAGTTATTTTTTGTGATTTATTACTTTTTATTATATTTTAATGAAGAATGTGCCAGTTTTAACACGTCTTCGTTTGATTCTACATATTTAAAAAAATCAATGCAATTATAGTCATAATTGAAAATGGTCATTAATTCACTTTGTATCAAATTAGGGGTACATGTGTTTCGTACATCAGTCCATTTTAATATCATCTATGAAAAACCCTTTCTACGAAGCAGTTGGAGCTACACACGGATACTGAAGATGAAAGATATGATGTTAAAAATGTTAGGGATTTTATTCTTGGAAAACCCTTCCATAATTTTCATCCATTTCTCAATTGCACCCTTACTTTTGCCATTGTTGACGTTGTAATGTCCAAGCTCTTTTTAATAATTTGTAATCCTTCGTATTAGGAGTCCATATCCTCATCGGTCCTCAAGAGTTCCGCAGCTTTTTGAAAATGGTCGTACTAATTTATTGGTGATTTCAAGTTTAAAAATAACATCTTGGAAAAGATGTGGTTTTCTGAGAAATCATATCGTGGTAACAAATACCCTACGAAAATACGGGACAGAGCCTGTCTCGACGGGACATTTAAATTTATAGCAAAAATACGGGACGTCCCAAGAAATGAAGGTCAATGTGCAGTAAAAAGAAAGCAAATCCATTTGAACTGGAAAATGAAACCCACGCTTTTATTTTTATTTTCTTTGAATAAATTTGTGTTTTCACGAGTGGAATTTGTTCTTAAATAAATAAATAAAATAATATCTGACAGACACTCAGACATACGGACGAATTTAGTAACCAACTTTTTGAAGTTGGTTGATAATTATGATGCAACTACCGCCTTTCCTACATTTATTAAGTTTTTGTTACCATTTATAGTAACTTGATGTTTATAATCTTTAAAAATATCAAGAAATGCAAAAAGTGGGTGAATTTTCATTTGGAAATGTGTATTTATAGTTGATCAATTCCTTTAAAATAATTTTCTTCTTTTAGAGAAATGACAGCATTGGATGCTGTTTTACGTTATACTCCTTCGCATTGGGAAGAACACACGTATTTTGACAATGTGTATATTAAAGTGACTTTAAAGAAAGATACCGAAGAGTACAAAAAAATTGAAAATATGATACGATGTCCCTTCAATAACCTCACGGTCAGCAGAATTGAGAGGATACAACATCCGTTTGCATTTGGAAGGTTCTGTATCCGAAAACAACAACTTACTTTGATTCAAAAACGTGAACCAACGGTATGCATTGCAATTAATAAATAAAAATCAGTAATATACCCATACTTTACAGGTAGAACAGTTAAAACTATTTATCACTGATAGAAAGAAGATTGATTTAATCTTGCGCCACAATTGCGACAACCGTCGGGGGGGTTTTACTGAGGAACATACCTTATTTCCTTATGGTCTCATCCTACTCGTGAAGGTTCTAAATGTGACTAACGATAAAAGGGACAGCGATCGATATCCGGAATACCTGGTAACATATAGTACCTACCATACGATAAGGTACGTACTTACTGCCCTTAACAAATTTACGCTATTTAAAATGGTGCTCGTACTTAATTGTTTTTATTTAAACAAAATAACTTGATTGTTTGCTAGAGCCAGACATTGTGATTACACCAAATCTTCATGAATTTGGCACCATTATTAAGGTGAATAAATGAATAATGTTTGTTTGGGAGATGCGCTGTGTATGTGGGATTAGAATTGGAAATGTGAAAAATCAACGTTTATTTATTAATTAAATAACTAACTCGATCCTCTTTTGTACTCCGATTCAGAATCGGCCGTCCTGCACGGATATCGCTTCGGGATCTTCGTAGTTATAACTTTTCATATGGTCGGCGTAAGCTCCTTCACAACAACCAACTCGAAGGACAAAGTGTCATTAGCTTTCACTTTCACAACATTAAAAGTCACAATAAACTTTGTTTTTAACCTTGCCAAATTGGGTTCTTGTTTAGCAACCAAATCACCACATTCGTATTTGGTACCAGGATTTCTCCTCAGATTGCAACTAAGTATGTCGATTTTCATCATGTACTCTCGCTATGTGGCTTTTCGCTTCTATACTCATTACATTGGACATCTCCTTTTCTTCTAAGATACCACACGTTCACTTACAAAAGATTTCAGCAATTAGGTACAAATTAAGTTTTGTCTAACCATATCCGTGTATTACTTTCTTAAGCTATAACTTATAATGAATATTGGCACTTTTAATCATATTTTGTTATAGACCGGGAAGTTATGAAGAGCGTTCTCTGGAACATAACCAAATGGCTTCTCAGCAATGTAACCCAAGGCCCTATGGCAGCACTTCAAGCGCTAGAACGGCGAATTATGGGCATTGGTCATTCGAACCTAATACAATAACAAGTTTTCAAGCAGATAATCGGAATGTATTCCCCCAGCAACCTGCAAGCGCATCCTTTCAACGTACTTCAACAGCTGCGAATGATGATTATTTTAAATGTATTTTGCTATAAACGACAGACAAAATGTAATAGCACAAAGCAATTACGAAATTTGTAATTGAGACACTATTTCTTGTAGAAATCTTGAATTGTGTGTTTGTGTGCTATTCTAAATGAAAAATAAATAATGGTTTACTTTTTATTTATTTACTTTAGATACATGCGTTTAAATCCAAAACCATTTTTCGTGTTGGTACACTTACTTCTGATCTATATTGACATTTTTGGATATTATTTTATTGTTGTCAGTCATTTTAGAGAAGGACGGGAAGACATTGAAAGTTAAGAACGTCCTGGCCGCCCCAACAACCATTGTTAACGTCGAAAAAGTGTAGAAAATTATCACCAATCGCTGTATCATTGTCAAAAGGTTTTTGATGATAACATCATATCACTTGGCTCTTGCCAAGTAACTTTTTAAATGTTTTCTACATAAGTGTGTTCCAAAATTGCTAAATTTGACCAAAAAGAAAGGCGAGAGAACTTTTCAAATGGGTTATAAATAGTGACATTAGATATCGCTATATGTGTTAATTGTCGCAATGGGAAAGTGCGATCGAATGTACTCATTGTTTTATTTGAATTAACTTCTTTCATATAATCTATATAGAATTTTTTTTGAAAGTTATGCGTCGCCACAAACAATTCGGTGAAAACGCCTGAAATTGTGGTAAAACAACGATAATCCATCGGCTCGCACTTCACTGCTTTTTCATTAATAACACCACTATGCTGCCTTTGATACCGTATTCGTACTGGTGGTTCCCTGTGACTACTCTCTACTCCAACAACTGAAGAGAACCATGAAAGGGGAACTTTTGACAAATATTGGAGAGCTCAATAAACTGAACGCAACATCGAACAATGAGATCTAGAAATGGATCAATGATTAGAAAAAATGCTTCTTCCGTCGAGGGAAGACAAACACGTCAAACTTGTCGAAAATTAAAGAGAATAATCTATGGCAGCAGGACAAATTCTAACTCCTAATCAAAATCGACTCTGATGATGAAACCTGTAACAAAACAGATACGTAGTAGAATTAATTATCTCTCAACTTACTTAGTTGATATGTAAGTTAACCTCAATCTTTCCATAATTGTTTAGAAAACTTAATTAGTATTATTTCCATCATTTGAACATTATAACATTTTTAACTAACATAAAAATTATTTCAACTAAACATCAAATTACAACTAAATAATGCATATTTTTATCTGAAGAAGGTGACGAGTTTCGGCGAAACGGCAGAACTTTTGTGAAGATACCGACTCTCTCATAAAGAAATAAATAAGACAAATTTTTTGCTGGATCTCCTCTATTTGTTTATACACATACTATCAATAATGTTACAATGTTGCAATTAGTTTAAAATATTTATCTTCAAATTCTAATAATTCTTCTGAGTAATCGTGCAAAATTCTTTCAAAATTGGATGAAAGTGGCTCTGTTTTTTGAAGTCGCGCATTTAACTCTGTGATTTCTATATATTATTAAAATTTGTTAAATATAGTTTTGAAATCGCGTTAATGACAATTTTACTTGTTTACGTTTGTTAATTAGAATAATATTGAGGGTATTTTCTGCCATTGTTATTGAATAGAACGATGAGCAATTAACATCAACAATATTTGACATATAACAGGAATTTGAACAATAAGGATTATAAACAAGGAAAGTGACTCGTTTGATTGATCTACCTGCCCCAAAACAATGGATTGTGTCTCGATACCTAGACGCTTTATTTGGGCTTAGTTACAGGTGGATCCAGAACAATAGAAAGTTGACCTCGACGTAGCTTTCTTGAGGTAAAATGCCAATTCTGAACATTAATGTCTCTCTCGCACTTATTCACCTTAAAAAATTTCACGTTGTATATACGTAGCCAGGTATAATCAATTTAATGTTAATTTTGTAGTTTTAATAAATTCGTATCGAAGGACCAATTATGTGCGCTTTATTTTCCTTAGGGTAATAAAAAATAACTTGAAATAAAGAAATAAGGACGGTTGGTACAAGAATCATACTTTACTTAAACCCAGCCTTGCACTTCTCCTTACTACTTAATTGCATAATGGCCGCATATTAGAATCGGCAAAATGGTGGTCGCCGTTATGGGAACGGTCGGCAGAATGGTTATTATAGATTCAGCGAAATGGTCCTGATTGGAAAAAGGGTGGAAAATCACAGGCGTGAAGGGGAGAAAAAAGTAGGAAGAGGGAAATAGGCGATGATACAAAAAATGACACTTGGAGGGGAGAGGCAAAGTTCATACATTCATTTCATTCATGGATTTATGGAGGGATGAAGATTTGAAAAAGAATGACAGAAATAATAAACAAAATTTGTAGAGGAGAAGAGTTCTCAACGAAATGGATGCCGGAGGCGGGCTTTAGAAAGGAGAGAATAATGTTCTTGGATATGGAAGCAGCTTTCCATAAAGTAAACAGAGAACAATTAGGGGACATCATGGGGGAAAACGGAATAAGCGAGAGGATAAAGAAAAGAGTCAAAGACATCGATAGAGAGATGAGATGGGACAGATATGGCTGTTCGGAATGGAACTGCACAGGAGAAACATGATGTTCGAGATACTAGTTAGGAGCGGGATGATGCACGTAGCGGAGATATGTGGATGGAAAGAACAGGAGAGAATGAAGAAGATACTGAAGGTGAGTAATGGGGTTGAGCAGAGAGATACCAGGATATACCACGTGTCCCAGATAACATTTCCAACATGGGGATCTCGCTTATTATAAAAGATACAGATTTGGTTAAATTAGATGAATTACTCCTAAGGATTAGTGAAATTATAGGACACTCTCCAATTTCCAAATTTCCATGTATTTTAAGACTTATGGCAAGAAAAAGAAAAATGTCAAATTTCTTTTTCTTGTGATATCTTTTTTGTTATATTAGACATATAAATTTTATTTGTACTTTCTTAAGAAATTTTTTATGCAGAATTTAAATATCAATTTAATTATCTAAGTTAACCAAATCTGTATCTTTTTATAATAAGCGAGATCCCCATACTGGAAATGTTATCTGGGACACGTGGTATATAGTAACAGAGGAGGCAAAGATACAAAAGATAAGAGTGGAAGCGGGGAAGGTGGCAGTGAAGTACGACGGAGCGATAGAGGGAAGGACGGGTTGATTGAAAGTGCTGGGGAAGTAACTGAGGGTAGAAAGACATACGAACAGAAGGATATTGCAGAAGAAACGGATACGTGACGTGAAGAAATAGCGAGGATAAGAGAAAGAGGGAGAAGATAGCGCTATTTAGGTGTGGTAACTAATAAGGTGAGAGGAAACAGATATACCTACACAAAATAAAACAGGAGGAAAATATGTAGTGGTAATCCAAGGATTATTATTCTAGTTTATAATACTTGATGGTAATCAGGGTGACAAACACACAACAACAAAATTATTAGGAAGTTTTTAGTACCTAGCAAATTGTGTAGGTAACTAATTAAAATATTTTACAATGAAATTGTCTATTGAAGCAGTTTATGTTGATTATGTTGAAAAATAATAAATTACAGCAAATTTGTTACATGCGGTGAGATTTACACAGCGAAAAACAAACATGTCTGCACAATCATAATCTGTGATCATTAAAGTCACTAAATATTCTAAAGTACCGCAACGTTCGCCATTTTGGGGTTAAAATTTTGGCGGCAATTTCAAATATTGAAGACCATAGTCACTAGAAAATTTAATGACTTTATGAAGTGTTTGATAAAAACTAAACTAACATTAGATACTTATCAATATATTTCTTAAAAATGATTTGTCATTGTTATTAAAAGGTACAGTTTAATTGAAAGATACAAAATTTGGAACTTTGCCAAAGGAATCTAACATACGTTTTTAAAATTGACATTTTATTTTGTCGTGTTAATACTTCATTTAGAATCGTTATTTAAATCATAGAAAAGGATAACTAAAAACACAGCAAATAGTGCGTAAGAATAAGAAGACGAGCCTGTCTATGGGAAAACTACAAGTTTATGATGTTTTTCAAATTGCCGCCTTTCAAACCAAGTGCCAAACGTCAAACTTAGTAATAGTAAATCAGTGAACTCTAATATGTTCACTGTAGTAAATACTAATTTTCATGGTATGTCAAACACAGATTTGTCATTTTTCCGCCATTTTGGGGTTAAAATTAGCTTTCTCTCTCTAACTCATTGGAACATAAGGTTGCGGTACTTTAGAATATTTAGTGACTTTAGTGTGAAATAAAGTCACTAAATATTCTAAAGTACCGCAACCTTATGTTCCAATGAGTTAGAGAGAGAAAGCTAATTTTAACCCCAAAATGGCGGAAAAATGACAGATCTGTGTTTGACGTACGATGAAAATTAGTATTTACTATTACTAAGTTCGACGTTTGACACTTGGTTTGAAACGCGCCAATTTGAAAAACATCATAAACTTGTAGTTTTCCCATAGACAGACTCGTCTTCTTATTCTTACACACTACTTGCTGTATTTTTGTAGTTATCCTTTTCTGTGATTTAAATAACGATTCTAAATTAATGACGACAAAATAAAATGTCAATTTTAAAAACGTATGTTAGGTATGTCCGTGAAGTTAGCCCCTCATATTCCGAATTTTTATACAATTTGTTGCTTACTAATTAGTAAGTAATTAGTAAGTATTTGTAAGCTAAAAATCTAAATTTGTAAGTGAATTTTCGAATTTATTTTAACGAAAACAGTTTTTGGGGCTAACTTCTCGGTAGCCCCATTATTTTGCAATATCAAAATTTTAGTAGCGTCATTAATTAGTAAGTCATTTGTAAGAATTTGTAATCAAGTTACCAGAATTTGTAATCAAACGGTATCTCTTAAATTAAAAAAAAAACTGTTGTGCGGCTAACTTCTCGGGAGCCCCACCGCTTTGAGGAATAATATTTTTTTTTGAATCAATATTTAGTAAGTCATTTGTAACAATTTGTAAGCATAATCTCAAAATTTGTAAGCCACTTTATTACTACCTACAACCCAAATTACGCTTTGGGGGCTAACTTCACGAATGTCCCAAAACAAAAAGAAATGGTTGAATTTGTTTATACCTTTAAGTAATAATTAGTAAGTTGCATGTATTAATTTGTAAGCATAATCCCATTTTTTATAACCCAATTACAATGGCGCAAACTAAGGTTAATAAGTAGGTATGTCCCTATGTCCACAAAATACTACATGCACACAATTTCAAATTACGCCTTAATTTGTTACACGAATTATGTTATTAGAAAGCACTAATGAACTTTGCAACTGAACTTCCAATTTATTTTTAAAAAAATTAGAAGGAAATTATGTACTTATTTGTAAGCATATTTTCATAGTTTGTAAGTCACTCTATTACTGTCTAGAGTCCAAAATACGTTCTGGTGGGGCTATCTTCACGAACGTCTTAAAACATGGAGAAATGGTTGAATCTATTTGTACTTCTAAGCAACAATTAGTAAGGCGAATGTACTAATTTGTAAGCATATATTTACAATTTGTAAGTCACGTTATTACTATCTAGAGTCCAAAATACGTTCTGGTGGGGCTATCTTCACGAAAGCTTTAAAACATGAAGAAATGGTTGAATCTATTTGTACTTCTAAGAAACAATTAGTAAGTCGAATATACTAATTTGTAAGCACAACTTTACAATTTGTAAGTCACTCTATGACTATCTACAGTACCAAATAAGTTCTGGTGGGGCTATCTTCATGAACGCTTTAAAACATGGAGAAATGGTTGAATCTATTTGTACTTCTAAGAAACAATTAGTAAGTCGAATATACTAATTTGTAAGCACAACTTTACAATTTGTAAGTCACTCTATGACTATCTACAGTACCAAATAAGTTCTGGTGGGGCTATCTTCATGAACGCTTTAAAACATGGAGAAATGGTTGAATCTATTTGTACTTCTAAATAACAATTAGTAAGTCGAATATACTAATTTGTAAGCACAACTTTACAATTTGTAAGTCACTCTATGACTATCTACAGTACAAAATAAGTTCTGGTGTGGCTATGTTCATGAACGCTTTAAAACATGGAGAAATGGTTGAATCTATTTGTACTTCTAAATAACAATTAGTAAGTCGAATATACTAATTTGTAAGCACAACTTTACAATTTGTAAGTCGGGGGCATTAGAGAAATGGTTGAATCTTTTTGTACTTCTAAATAACAATTAGTAAGTCGAATATACTAATTTGTAAGCACAACTTTACAATTTGTAAGTCACTCTATGACTATCTAGAGTACAAAATAAGTTCTGGTGGGGCTATCTTCATGAACGCCTTAAAACATGGAGAAATGGTTGAATCTATTTGTACTTCTAAATAACAATTAGTAAGTCGAATATACTAATTTGTAAGCACAACTTTACAATTTGTAAGTCACTCTATGACTATCTACAGTACCAAATAAGTTCTGGTGGGGCTATCTTCATGAACGCTTTAAAACATGGAGAAATGGTTGAATCTATTTGTACTTCTAAGAAACAATTAGTAAGTCGAATATACTAATTTGTAAGCACAACTTTACAATTTGTAAGTCACTCTATGACTATCTACAGTACCAAATAAGTTCTGGTGGGGCTATCTTCATGAACGCTTTAAAACATGGAGAAATGGTTGAATCTATTTGTACTTCTAAATAACAATTAGTAAGTCGAATATACTAATTTGTAAGCACAACTTTACAATTTGTAAGTCACTCTATGACTATCTACAGTACAAAATAAGTTCTGGTGTGGCTATGTTCATGAACGCTTTAAAACATGGAGAAATGGTTGAATCTATTTGTACTTCTAAATAACAATTAGTAAGTCGAATATACTAATTTGTAAGCACAACTTTACAATTTGTAAGTCGGGGGCATTAGAGAAATGGTTGAATCTTTTTGTACTTCTAAATAACAATTAGTAAGTCGAATATACTAATTTGTAAGCACAACTTTACAATTTGTAAGTCACTCTATGACTATCTAGAGTACAAAATAAGTTCTGGTGGGGCTATCTTCATGAACGCCTTAAAACATGGAGAAATGGTTGAATCTATTTGTACTTCTAAATAACAATTAGTAAGTCGAATATACTAATTTGTAAGCACAACTTTACAATTTGTAAGTCACTCTATGACTATCTAGAGTACAAAATAAGTTCTGGTGGGGCTATCTTCATGAACGCTTTAAAACATGGAGAAATGGTTGAATCTTTTTGTACTTCTAAATAACAATTAGTAAGTCGAATATACTAATTTGTAAGCACAACTTTACAATTTGTAAGTCACTCTATGACTATCTAGAGTACAAAATAAGTTCTGGTGGGGCTATATTCATTAACGCTTTAAAACATGGAGAAATGGTTGAATCTATTTGTACTTCTAAGTAACAATTAGTAAGTCGAATGTACTAAATTGTAAGCATATTTTCATAATTTGTAAGTCACTTTATTACTATTTCGTATCCAAAATACGTTCTGGTGGGGCTATATTCATGAACGCTTTAAAACATGGAGAAATGGTTTAATCTATTTGTACTTCTAAGTAACAATTAGTAAGTCGAATGTACTAATTTGTAAGCACAAATTTACAATTTGTAAGACACTTTATTACTATCTAGAATTCAAAATACGTTCTGGTAGCGCTATCCTTACGAACGTCACAAAGTATAGAGAAATGGTTGAATCTGTTTGTATTTCTAAGTAACAATTAGTAAGTCGAATGTACTAAATTGTAAGCATAATTTCATAATTTGTGAGTCACTTTATTATTATTTAGAATCCAAAATACGTTCTGATGGGGCTATCTTCATGAACGCCTTAAAACATGGAGAAATGGTTGAATCTATTTGTACTTCTAAATAACAATTAGTAAGTCGAATATACTAATTTGTAAGCACAACTTTACAATTTGTAAGTCACTCTATGACTATCTACAGTACCAAATAAGTTCTGGTGGGGCTATCTTCAGGAACGCCTGAAAACATGGAGAAATGGTTGAATCTAATTGTACTTCTAAATAACAATTAGTAAGTCGAATGTACATTCATGCTTTGAGACGTTCGCGAAGATAGCCCCACTAGAACGTATTTTGTATTCTATATACTGTATATAGTAATAAAGTGACTTACTAATTGTAAAGTTATGCTTACAATTTAATACATTTACTAATTGTTACTTAGAAGTACAAATAGATTCAACCATTTCTCCATGTTTTAAGGCGTTCGTGAAGATAGCCCCACCAGAACGTATTTTGGATTCTAAATAGTAATAAAGTGACTTACAAATCGTAAAGTTGTGCTTACAAATTAGTATATTCGACTTACTAATTATTGTTATTTAGAAGTACAAATAGATTCAACCATTTCTCCATGTTTTAAAGCGTTCATGAAGATAGCCTCACCAGAACGTATTTTGGATTCGAAATAGTAATAAAGTGACTTACAAATTATGAAATTATGCTTACAATTTAGTACATTCGACTTACTAATTGTTACTTAGAAGTACAAATAGATTCAACCATTTCTTCATGTTTTAAAGCTTTCGTGAAGATAGCCCCACCAGAACGTATTTTGGACTCTAGATAGTAATAACGTGACTTACAAATTGTAAATATATGCTTACAAATTAGTACATTCGCCTTACTAATTGTTGGTTAGAAGTACAAATAGATTCAACCATTTCTCCATGTTTTAAGACGTTCGTGAAGATAGCCCCACCAGAACGTATTTTGGACTCTAGACAGTAATAGAGTGACTTACAAACTATATAAATATGCTTACAAATAAGTACATAATTTCCTTCTAATTTTTTTAAAAATAAATTGGAAGTTCAGTTGCAAAGTGCTTTCTAATAACATAATTCGTGTAACAAATTAAGGCGTAATTTGAAATCTGTGTGCATGTAGTATTTTATGGTCATAGGGACATACCTACTTATTAACCTTAGTTTGCGCCATTGTAATTGGGTTATAAAAAATGGGATTATGCTTACAAATTAATACATGCAACTTACTAATTATTACTTAAAGGTACAAACAAATTCAACCATTTCTTTTTGTTTTGGGACATTCGTGAAGTTAGCCCCCAAAGCGTAATTTGGGCTGTAGGTAGTAATAAAGTGGCTTACAAATTTTGAGATTATGCTTACAAATTGTTACAAATGACTTACTAAATATTGATTCAAAAAAAATATTATTCCTCAAAGCGGTGGGGCTCCCGAGAAGTTAGCCGCACAACAGTTTTTTTTAATTTAAGAGATACCGTTTGATTACAAATTCTGGTAACTTGATTACAAATTCTTACAAATGACTTACTAATTAATGACGCTACTAAAATTTTGATATTGCAAAATAATGGGGCTACCGAGAAGTTAGCCCCAAAAACTGTTTTCGTTAAAATAAATTCGAAAATTCACTTACAAATTTAGATTTTTAGCTTACAAATACTTACTAATTACTTACTAATTAGTAAGCAACAAATTGTATAAAAATTCGGAATATGAGGGGCTAACTTCACGGACATATGTTAGGTTCGTTTGGCAAAGTCCTACATTTTTTATCTTTCAATTAAATTGTACCCTTTAATAACAATGACAAATAATGTTTAAAAAATATATTGATAAGTATCTAATGTTAGTTTAGTTTTTATCAAACACTTCATAAAGTCATTAAATTTTCTAGTGACTAGGTCGTCTTCAATATTTGAAATTGCCGCCAAAATTTTAACCCCAAAATGGCGAACGTTGCGGTACTTTAGAATATTTAGTGACTTTAGTGATCATTAAAGTCACTAAATATTCTAAAGTACCGCAACGTTCGCCATTTTGGGGTTAAAATTTTGGCGGCAATTTCAAATATTGAAGACCTAGTCGCTAGAAAATTTAATGACTTTATGAAGTGTTTCTTAAAAACTAAACTCACATTAGATACTTATCAATATATTTCTTAAAAATTAGTTGTCATTGTTATTAAAAGGTACAGTTTAATTGAAAGATAAAAAATTTGGAACTTTGCCACACGAACCTAACACAGGTTTTTAAAATTGACATTTTATTTTGTCGTGTTAATACTTCATTTAGAATCGTTATTTAAATCACAGAAAAGGATAACTAAAAAATACAGCAAGTAGTGTGTAAGAATAAAAAGACGAGCCTGTCTATGGAAAAACTACAAGTTTATGATGTTTTTCAAATTGGCGCGTTTCAAACCAAGTGTCAAACGTCAAACTTAGTAATAGTAAAATTTTAGACCAATGGTCTAAGAGTAAAATACTAATTTTCATCGTATGTCAAACACAGATGTCATTTTTCCGCCATTTTGGGGTTAAAATTAGCTTTCTCTCTCTAACTCATTGGAACATAAGGTTGCGGTACTTTAGAATATTTAGTGACTTTAGTAGGTATTAAAGTCACTAAATATTCTAAAGTACCGCAACCTTATGTTCCAATGAGTTAGAGAGAGAAAGCTAATTTTAACCCCAAAATGGCGGAAAAATGACAAATCTGTGTTTGACATACGATGAAAATTAGTATTTACTATTACTAAGTTCGACGTTTGACATTTGGTTTGAAACGCGGCAATTTGAAAAACATCATAAACTTGTAGTTTTCCATAGACAGACTCGTCTTCTTATTCTTACACACTACTTGCTGTATTTTTTAGTTATCCTTTTCTGTGATTTAAATAACGATTCTAAATGAAGTATTAACACGACAAAATAAACTGTCAATTTTAAAAACGTATTTAGGTTCGTTTGGCAAAGTTCCAAATTTTTTATCTTTCAATTAAACTGTACCTTTTAATAACAATGGCAAATAATTTTTAAGAAATATATTGATAAGTATCTAATGTTTAGTTTTTATCAAACACTTCATAAAGTCATTAAATTTTCTAGTGACTAGGTCTTCAATATTTGAAATTGCCGCCAAAATTTTAACCCCAAAATGGCGAACGTTGCGGTACTTTAGACAAAGAGAATATAATAATTACTCTTTGCTTTAGATATACCCTGTTCAAGTGACCAGCCGTTGCACGTCATTATTCGTGTACCAATTCTATAATTATAATTTACTAAGCAACTTTAATAAAATTTGCATTAAAGCCAAAATGTCATCGTAAGTACAGTTGGTATTAAAAGTCATTAATCGTGTAAGTTTAGCGACCATATTTTATCCTTGTCGCACACTTTGCAGTTCGTACTTACAACTTAAAACGTAGTGCGAATATAAACTCATAAAATATCTCGATGTTGTCACGTCAAGTTTAGTTTACTTTGTTAAATTCACCGGTACGCACTTACGCTATTTTTTTTAAATTGCCTTACTAAAAACAGTACTTATCAGTACTCTTATATTGTTTATGTCTTATTACATAGGTATACAGTATCTATTTGTTCCTAACCTAAAAACGTTAGTTTGACAACGCTGATTACACGTCATTGATTTAGTAAGTTTTAAGGTATGACGTGCAACGGCTGGTGACTTGAACAGGGTATATCTAGTGACTTTAGTGATCATTATAATGTAGCGACATCTGTACCACGTAAATTGAATCCTGTAACAAGAATTTTGATTGTAAATGGTCAAAATGGAAACTGCATTTAAGTGTTTTCTAGTGCAACTCCACAACGCTCTGTTGTAACCACTGAATTATATACTACGTGTAACCTAACCATTTTGCAGTTCTCCTAATCTCCTTATACCTATTTCTCTCCAGTTCATATTCAATTTAGTATTTGAGTGAAAGTTTAGTGACTTAGTTTATGGTATAAATACATGAATAGTGAATACACTGTTGATTAAAATTACATGCAGGTAAATTTATACTTTTCTATTTACTTTATCAATTTGCTTTTTTAATTAAAATTAATGTACTTACTCTTCCCTCTATAATTTATTTATAATTGAAGATGTTGCCCATTTTTACAGCGATAATTAAATTTCTATAATCTATAAAGTAGATTTTAAACAAATGTAAGTAACTTTGTAATCAAAGCTGTTGTTATACGTATACACTGACAGGACAGCGTTTAAGAATTAAGAGGGCGCCGTCCAGAGTGAGAGATAAAAGATGGCACTACAATAAGAAAATAGACCTTTCTGTTAATCTCATTATCTTAAATTACGTATAATTAAATCCAACGGCTACGTTTTGTGTACATACCAAAGACGGCAATGACAAATTTTCACGTATACTTATAGGTATTCGTTGATTCTGTGATGTAAATCCTTTCTTAAAGTACGTGGTAAATTACACAAAAGTTGTATCACACAGATTTCATATTTTATCATTGCCTTCAGTACCTATGTTAATTTTATTAATTATCCAAAGTTTGAGAACAAAACATGCAATATGTCTCGAGAAAATGATATTATTGTGTACAAACTAAATTTCAAATTGCATCACACCTTGTATTTTGAGTACAACAGTTCAGCTATTTCTAAAGAGGTGTCGCTTATTATTACTTGTACACTCTACTTGTACAAATTTAACTTACAATTATGCTTTTTATAATACTGATAACAGTGATTATCTCTGTTTATTTGCAAACTGACGTGTAACTCTCAATCAACGGTATTAATTTTTAGGTTGTTATATGTCTTTACAGATTAAGAAAAAAATTAACAAATCTGTAATTTATTTCTTGTAATTTTTTAATTCTTAAAATCATGCATGTTCATTTCGAAAATCGAGTTTATTAGAAAAAAATTACTAATAAATATCGAAATTCATAATGTTATGTCAACCGGTTGAACACGTCACTCATAAATAGATATTAACCAGGTAATGTAAACAATGCACAAACAAAAAGGGTACAAGCAGGTAACTTCTTTCTCTCGAAACTTTCGCTCAATGTTCAATGAACTTAAAAATTTTGTTTGTCACTTTAAAGATGGTCATTTTTAGTTATACTGGAACTCATAATATTTCAAAAAATATTTATGAAAAGTAATTTTTATAAATAATAATTATTTCCAATTTAATTTTACACAAGCTTGTTTCAATAATTCGTCAGTTTTATTACTCCACATGTTGTGTACGAGATGTTTTTTTTCTACACATTCCTTCTTTAAGTATAAGTTCTTGGTAGGTAATTTAATCCTACACAATTTTTTTTAAACAATTTTTTGAACCGATAGGTAATTTAATTAGTGTAAAGATGACCCTTTTTACGCAATAACGTCAAAGATATTAGTAAGGGTAGTGCTAATAACCAAAGCAGTTGATGCGCGTAGAGGTGCTTGGAAATTCGCTGTTCCTAGATCTCGGCCCATAACATGAATAAATAAATAAATATAAGTAAATACCAACATCATCTGACTTTTATTTAACAATATCTCCAGAGACATTAATTATTTATATTAAAAAATTATCAAACAAAACCTTTCTAAGTACATTACATTTCTAACAACTTTTATTGAAACTGTAATGCACCTACCTACCCGATAACAGTAAATATATGTAAACATAGATAAGAAGATAAGTAACAAATATGCATTAATTTAATATCAATATTGTTAAACTTTGTTATTAGAGATTAAATGTATATTCTATATTGGTATGCCGATAACAAGGGTTAGTGTTGACGTCATAAATAATGAAACTTAGTCATTAGTTGTCAACTTAGCCTTTCCTTGAATTTTTGGCTTTCACAATAAATCAGTAAAGCCTAATTGACATTTCCGATGATTCATAAGCTGCTCTTAAAGGCACGTTCAGGGAAACGTCAATCAATGTCATACTTAAAATTAAGGTAGTTTAGTAATTAGTAGTATGTACACGATTGGTCAAGAGCCATTTAACTTACCGAATCAAGGAAGAAGAAGGGGAAATTTTCTTTTGCAAAGTGTTAAGTAGGGCAGTTGATGGAAAATATACCCTTAGTGCAGTTCGTGGTTCGTAGAGCAAAAGATCGGTAGTAATAAGTGCCTATAGTTAGGAATAATTGGAAAACGCCGTTAATAAAATCAAAAAGCTGAGGAAGAACTTCTTATTACACAAAGTCAACCCGTTACAAAACATTTCTTCCTAAAACGTGTCGGTTACGATGTGAGAAGAAATATTTTCAAACAAAAATTGTTGCAAGTTATTAAGTATAACATTATACTTATACGTGAACATTTTTTTCTAAAAATAACATTTAGATGTGGAGTTTTATTACGCATTATTATTTTTACTCAACATCTTATAAATAAAAGGATATGCGACGATGTCCAAACCGAAAATTTTTACATCCCGTTTCTTTTACTTTTTCCGACGAATTAGAGTTAGTACGTTATAATGAAGCAAAAAAATTGCTGTCTGGAGGCTGACTATCTAAAAATTCTGGCAAGTATTGCCACGAGACTTCCCTCGTACCAAAAAACTGCAACTTTATCTTATAAAAAAAATGAGTGCCGCCATTTTAGCTTATACCGAAAGTATCGTCATCAAATGTAATATCAGCATTTTCGTGCTTGAGCCCGAATGCAAGTTTTGAGATTCTGAAAAAATAAAAGTACCATTTTTTTATCAAGAAACTTAGTTTATTTATAAAGACCAAACAAGACAAAATTAAAGATGGCTCTTTGTTATGAACTGCATTGTGAAGTGCATTGAGTGGAATGTTTTCAATGATATGTGATGGATTATTTCAATTCCTCACGAATCTACTAAGAAACACCATTTTTTTGAGGTAACCCCATAACCAATAGTCAGCTGGATTATGATCTGGTGATCCAGGAGGCAATCCGTTTGGAAAGTGTCTACTAATTACATGATTACGAAATGTGTTTCTTAATAGTCTTTTTACACGATTGTGTATGTGAGGAGAGAAACCCCGTTTCTTTACAAACAAAATGGTGTTTTTATTTTTTCAAAATCTCACAAATTAGCAAAGTCATAACCAACGTAAACAGTAACTAAAAGTAACTAAGTAAACCTAATATTTACAACAAACGTAACCATAAACAGAATTTTTGAAATTGGCACTCTACTAATAAAACAATTAAACTAGTACCTTATTTGTGAGAATATTGTATAAAATGTATACTTACCTATTTAATAAACTCTAATTCATAATAATATTAAAAATGTGTCTTTTTTTCGTTTTTTTCAGAAGGTGATAATTTTTTTAATTCAGCAGCGAACATTCTACAAAACAAATCGTTTTCATATTTCTTTTCGCTAAATTTGGTAAGAGAAGATATAATTGCTTCATTTGCTCTTTCAAAGGTACTGTTACCTTTTTCGAAGTTCGTATACTCAAAAAGGGAGTTGAGTGGTAAATTGAAAGAAAAACTCTAAACCTCCCCTTTAGAACAATTTATTTATAAGAAGACGTATGAAGAATATGATGAAGAAATGAAAGGTTATGTTTTTTGGATAAGTACAAGAGTATTGAGTGTACTATGAGAAGTGGCAAACTTTCCGCCTAATCTCGATAGTAAATTATAAGGTTAAAATTTTAAATAACGCGCGATTATGTGTTAAAAAGCGGCATGTTTCGACACAAGACTGGTGTCATTATCAAGCTAATTATAGTTACCTACATCGGTTAAGAAAGGCTGAAACAATATTAATAGCACAACGAGTTTACAATCAAGTTCACTCACCTTAAAATAATAAATTGGTAGGTATATAAGATGGAAGTCAGAATAACTAATGCTAAAGACGAGACATTGATGATCTTAAAATTTTATGTGCTAAAAAGGCAAAACTTTTAGGTTAAAACAACGTGCACAAATAACAACTCACCTGAAGGGGAAAAAAACAATGAATTGATTAAATTACAATTAATATATCGAGAAAACCCCTAATGGGGAACCCACAAGTGTGGTTTATCATTATAAAGAGTTTAAGATTAAAACAGATATAAAAATATTAATTGAACTGGTGAAACCGCAACAAGATTATTGTCACGAAAAGTTTTTGATATAAGGTAATCTAGACATCTAGTATTGGACATTAGATGGCGCACTTAGAAACAAAGACAACTAGTTTACAGGGTGAGGAGTAAAACTTGTTAAATACAAATTGCGCTTATGTAATCCTGACGAAAGTCTTGTTATTTTGAGTTAATGTTCGACATTACTTTTTTAACATAAATATCATGTTATGAATATGCCTATAACATAGGCGAAACGTCAACTAAATAAAACTTGTTTCAACGATTATCTACTTCTACATGTTAGCCTTTATTTCTCCAACCTTAATAATTAAGAAGAAAGCCTTTTTTGCAAAAATGGATGATTTTAAAATCGGAGTGGGAATCAAAAGAGTTACCAGTAGTGAGGATGTGTTTTACGAACGTGGACTTATGGGTGAGGTTGTTATTTTTGGTGGCAAAGAAATATTCTTTGAGGCGGGTGCGAAAGTTACCTGTAACGGATCCTTTTTTTTGTGATTGAGCATCAGTTTCATTCCCACCATCTAAATGTTTAAAATAAAACTTTATTGCACTCATTGCATCAATGAGGAACTTACCTTCATTATAAGATTCTTCTAAACTTCTACTAAAACAAACAAATTAAATAGTAATACATAATTTTAAAGTTTTCAAAAATTAGAGACATTGATTATGTTTTAGATAATTACAATCAAATGATTCAAAATCTCTCGGGATATCTTCTGTTCCACATTCATATGCATCTGAATGTGTGCAGCTTTCATCACACGGCAAGCTATGTGGATCAAACTTCCTTTTTTTAATATTGGAAATTGAGCTAAAACAACAACAATAATGAGGGTTTTCATAAGTGATAACTTACTATCGCTTTTCCAAATGAGAATTTAAAAAATTCAATTCGTTGTATCACTCCCAGTGTGATGTTTCATCTGCAGAGGCACCACTCGCAAGTTTTCTTTCAAAAGCTTTGCGCTCTCGGCAATACTTGTCCTTTAGGCTACGCCATAGAGCTTGACATTCAGTAACTAAAGTTGAAGTTTGGATATTTTATGATAATGACTATTATAATAATTGAAATAATTACCTGAAAGTTCCAAAGTCAAAGCAATGCTCTACCAACAGTTGTTGTTAACCACCTGGTCTAGTATACGTAAGCCACGTCGTAATAATTTGATCAAAATCATCCGCCCCAATAATTTTGTAAAATAAGCCTTCAAAAGTCAGGTACTAAACTTTTGCTCTGATCAAATGTATAAAGCACGATGCTATTTCTCTTTTCGTTTTTTTCAGATACATAATGCCGTTATATAGACAAATATTGGCGAAAATGTCTCCAGAAGAATGGTCTCGTGAAAATTACTCGAACCGAAAGTTTGTCACGATTCCTTTATCTCCCTCAGATGGAAAATTTGTATCTTTGAAACGGAAATATAATAATTGTTACGGATCAAAGTACACCGTTTTTAATGTCAAAAGGATTCAAGCACCATTTTTGTATTGTCGTTATAAACTACGTAGAGCGTATTATAACAGAATGTATTCGCGACCATTTGTATGTACTGTGTAGTTCATAAGTAAAGTAACGCTAATGTATTATTTTAGGAAGCACCAATAATTATTAAGGTTTCACACCAATCAGAAATTAACGCAATGATTGAAGATAATTGTGACGAAAGAAAATATGAAATGAATGGTTCTTCAACTAATTTTAAATATAAATACGTAATAATTAAGAAAGTCCTACATTGTGATGAAGAAGATGATCGAGATTCCAATAGTTATCCCCAATACTTAATACAGTATAGAAGAAAAGCGTCTACTAATACGCACAGTGATTCAACATTCGGTTTTTCTGCGCTTCACCTTTAAATTTTGTATATTTCTCCAAAATGCCATCTTTCTACTTTCATTCTTACGTATATTATGCAATGCATGTATATGTATATTTTTATAATGTTAAATGATGTAATAAATATTATGTCCATTTGTTGTTACTTATTGATCAGAATGAATGAATTCGTTAAGTCTGTGGTGCCTGTGTGTGGCTTTTTGTGTTACGGAATTTTAAAATTGTGACTTCATGACCGTCTTCTTCTATTGTGCGAAGAAATTGGTAGTAAACGCAGAGGAAAGCCAAGGAAAAGTGTGTGTGTTCGGGCTTTCAATTACTTTCAAATCCAGCATACTCCTCTTATCTGACTGCAAGGGACTACTTTTTGCGGTTTGTTTTTAAATAGGAAAAAGTAGGGAAGACTGAGACTTCTGATTATTAGTAACACACGAGGGGCGCGGTACCATCGAAGGTATTCGCTGCGTTAAGCAGGTATTGACATCAAATAAAACGAAAAGTCCCTGCAAATTCTTTTTTTAGTCGATCATCGCCATACAATTTACAGAAAACCTTGATGAATTATACACCTAAACCTTCCTCATGAATCATTCCATCGATTGGTGAAAACTCGATCTGTTAAGCAAAATTCAATGAAAAGGTTGTTCATACAGTCTTGCAAGATTAAGTAACAATTAAAAGTAAACAAATTCGAATTTCTGTGGTGGAGGTGTGTCGTTCATTGTCATTTTTAGCTAACATGATTGCTTCCTATGGCGTAACGGTGAACTACGTTTAACCAATCGACGAGACAAAGTGGCAAAGTTATCGATCTAGTAGTACCATAAACAGTTATTAGTTTGACAAGCCCTTATAGTAATAGAAAAACTATCGGCCAAACCCAAACAACAACAACAAAAAATTCTCTCCAGCACCAAATTGTTCCATACTTTTCCCGTAGTAAGTAGTAAAAAGTTATACGACCTCGAGTGTGGGGTTTCGGAGGAAGGGGGTGAAATGGTTCATCAATAGAAAATTGATAAAATCGATTCTTTGTTAACTGCGGTATTACATGACTCAACTCAAAATGTAAATAACGAATGCTCAAGATGGTATACACTTATACCGGGTGTCCCGAAAAGATTGGTCATAAATAAATTATACCACATATATATTCTGGCGTCAAAAGTAGGTTGATTGAACCTCACTTACTTATACAGGGTGACATTGAAAAAACTACAATGCATATTACCCCGCGATAGAGGGCCATGAAATAATAAAAAAAATTCCTATACACTAATGTCCGATCGCCTTTTGTTTGTAAGATATAGGATCTTAAAGGTTTTTGTTTTTTTTTGTCGCTTTGAAAATTATTTTAACATTTTTTACTCGAAAATTTATTGCTCTTGAACATCTTATAACAAAAAAAAATCGCTACTTAGTCGGCAGGAGCTTTAAAAACAGCAACATAACATGACATAAGAACAACAAGAATTAAATTTAACACATAATCATGTCTCTGTAATCTTCAAACGTGTAGAGAACCATTTTTAAAAGCAATTTTAAAAAACGAGAAACAAAATAATCAAACAAAAACGTAATCAGGAACACGAGAAACTTGAATAAATTATTACAATATTAATTTGACAGGTGCCATAATGTCGTAGTCAAGATGCTCTATCTTAACAACAAAAGGTGATCGGACATTAGTGTATAGGAATTTTTTTATTATTTCTTAGCCCTCTATCGCGTGGTAATATGCATTGTAGTTTTTTCAATGTCACCCTGTATATAAAAGCGCACACAAATATAATTTAACCATTCTTTTCGGAATACCCTGTACATTCCGAAGGTTACACTCAAGCAGCTCTATATTTACCACTACATAACCATGAGATTTATCCACAAATTAAATTAGTAGCTATCTACTAAACGATTAAAAACAAACCCAAGGGTAGAGCAGGTCAAAGAATGTTTTAAATATTGCTAAGCGGATGAATTCATTTATTGTTTGCCATTTAATTCGCTAAGAAAGTATTCACAAGTCTACAATAATAACTGCAAACAGCAAAAGTTACATTGTGTATTCTGTTTATAAATAATTATCGAGCAACTGATAATGACACTAAACTAAAGTCCTCTGCATTTACATTTAGTTAAAGGGTTGAGTGAAAGGGTTACAGTTATTGAATCGGGAGAAAAGTATGTTAACGTACTTGTATAAAAAACTAACGCTCCTTTTTAGTGCAGTACGAAGATACAGAAATTTTGTATGTGCTCAAATGGTTATTGTGTCCTATAATTGTAACATTTCTTCTTCCACTAATGATCGTGGTATTACTATATATAAGCTCATTCATTGCTCATATTTATAAGTTGCGTTGGAAAATATTAGCGGAACGCCACGGAAGGGAATGGGCTTCTGCTCAACGAAAAATCGCGTATCAATGGATATTGTATGGTCGGATTTATCATGGTCCATAACATTTGATTAATTGGTTATTTTTTATTTAAACTTTCTTTACAGGGCACGAAATTCGCGGATTAGAGAATATACCTGATGATGGACCGGCTTTAATAATTTTTTATCATGGAGCCGTTCCAGTGGACCTATATAGTTTATATGGGCATGTTGCCATATACAAGAATAGAATCGTTAAAGTAATTGCCGATCACTTCCTGTTTAAAATACCAGGTACTAAGCTGATTTTAATGAAATTAGGTTCTAAATTCAATTTTTTTGTGGGGCTGCGCGTATAAAGTAATAAAACCAGGCTGGAGTAAATGAGGGTTTTGCTTTGTACGAAGGTAACCCAAGATATAGATTTTGTAATTTTATACGCTTATTTATTAACCCTTAACCACCGTAGTGCGAAAAGTGTAACGTTGTCACCGTAGTGCGGTCTCAGCGACCGCGCTCTACTAAGAGCCCTAATTATCAAAAATAATACATTTTTCATGCTGGAACTTCTTTTGTAGAATAGAGTAGGGTCTGAAATAATATCTAACAAAAAGCAACATATAATATTTTTATCATAATTTATTTATGAATAACAAAAAACGTGAAAGAATGATTACTTCTAGATTTGGTGGACAAACGCAACCCCGGAAGTTGCGTTATAATATTATGCTTCTGGGTTCTGGAACGAGAAACGAAACTTTGAGAAGACCACTTGTAACTATTTCCATAAAAAAAATTGCCAATTTCAGATTCGTTTGTTTGGTCACTAATTTCTCCTGCTTGGTCACTGACACCGCTCCGTAACTTTAACCGTTATTATTTCGCAAACCGATACAAGTGCCATCGCCAACTTTTAGTAGAAAACTGAGAATATGTTCAATTGAAGGTAGCGAGAAGGTGGGGTGGTTATATTAAAGTGGTAGAAAGATATTACAGAAATTAATACCTGCTGCGGTCACCATGACCGCACTACGGTGGTTAAGGGTTAACATCCTGCCAAGTATCAATTTGTCTTAAAAACCAGAAACGACAGTGCGGGTTGTCAAACTTGAAGTGTTCAGTCATTTTGTGAAAATATATGAAAATGAGATTCGTGCGTCCACAAAATGTTTCTACATGAAGAAGGTGATGCCACTTCAAATTTTGAAAGATGAAACTTTGGGCGTATCCGTTCTAAATTGTATGCAACTGTAAAAAAGTGGTCTGCGCAATTCAAACGTGGAAGATTTTCCACAAAAGATGTAGGTGTCTAAAAACTGAGGCAATAAAGGAAACTGTGGAAAAACTAGAGGAAAGGGCCCAAATTTGAAGCCTATGTACGCGTGGACTATGTCCACCCTCCTATCGTAATCCAGAATGTGTCTGACCGGAGTTTAAGAGTTCAGCAGGTTGCACACATTGCAAAGGTAACTAGTGTTTACAAAATCCCAGTGAATGACTTAGTAATGAAAAAAGTTTCACCACGATACATGGGTAGTTACTATGTTTCAGAGCAATAATGGCAGTCGAAAGAATACCATCTGCGTAAAGCATCGTGCCCACAGTTTTGTGCAATGTCTGCTGAGACCGAATACAGTGTTGAATTACTTCCCCATTCACTATATTCCCAAAATCGGACTCCCATCAATTCTTTGTTGTTCCTAAATCTGAAATTCGCCATTGCTGAGAAACGTTAAGTTATATAATAAAATTTCCACAAAATACGAAAAGCGGTTGGTGCACCCGAAAATTGTGGTAACAATTGAATGGTAAAAAAAGTAGAGGAAATTGTGGTTTCTGATGTTTCACAGTTGAGTAGGTTGAATGCATTAGAAAGATAAATCACACTATTGTTTACAAAATCGTGGTGTATGATGAAAAAAACAAACTACAAGACAAGACAAGACAAGACACAACTAATCGACAGGTTTCGGGCAGATTCTGAAAATGTCCTGACTCAATGAGTGGATGAAGAATGAATCGCCATTGTTCACCACTTGCTAAAAAACTAACACGCACAGAAGAAATTAGGAGTAAACACACTTGGCGCAGCGCAGCGTAGATATTCCTGTTGATCGAATACATGTACGTAATAAGTGGAGAAGTCTACGGAAACACCGTGAAACATTTAATGAAGGCTGTGATGGAGAAAAGATGGAATTCGTGGAAGCAAAAAACGTTGTTGCTGCACGATAATTTCCGGGTGTATAAAGTGTACATTGTGCAACAGATTATTGCTGGTGGTAGCTTCTTAGAGTTACGACATCCACCCTGGCTTGGAACGTTGGAATAGCTGTAGAAGGTTCTTATGTAGAAAAATAAATTTTTTCAAATCTCTACGTGCTTTCTTAGGTAGATTACGTATGAATTAATTTGTGCTCATATATAAAAAAAATGCACTTGTGTAATATAATAAATGTATCGAATACTATTTTCCAGGTTTTCTTACCTTCGCCGAATGTGTAGGAATCATACGGGGCACAGCTGACGAGTGCACGCATTTGCTTAAGGAAGGAAGACTATTGGCAATAGCCCCTGGTGGCGTTTACGAAGCTCAATTTAGTAATCAATACGAATTGACGTGGAAAAATCGACTTGGATTTGCAAAGGTTGCAATTAACGCGAAAGCCGTAAGTCATATGAACACAAATAACTACAATTTCTAACAGTAGGTATCTGTTAAAGCCCATTATTCCAATGTTTACCGAAAATATAACTGAGGCGTTTCGGACAGTGACTGTATGTAGAGGATTTTTTTTAAAACTTTATTCGATGACACGATTCCCATTTGTCCCAATTTATGGTGGATTTCCTGTAAAATTGATCACGCATGTTGGGAAACCCATTCCTTACGATCCAGAAGTGACCCCTGAACAGCTACAGTTGAAGGTAGGTAGTTCCAGATTTTATTGGGGATTGTAGGTTAAAGTTATCGTTTTAGGTGATTGGTGCCGTCAATAAATTAATATCCATCAATCAAAGAATACCTGGAAACGTTATACATGCATTGGTGGATAGAATTCCGTTATTAAAGGAACGTCATAAATTGATCGACAAAAATCACCACATTCATTAATTGTTCTGAAATTAATACATATATAGGTACAGCAATAATTTCACAGTTATTTCTTCACCTATATTTCACTGATAACACATTTATACCGGTTCGATTGCGTATCCGTATAATATTGTAATTACGATATGAGTGATTTCTCAATGGCGTGTAAAATTGTAGACAAATTATACCTTTTACTTCTTGGCAATATTTACTTTAAAATTCAACTATCTATTACCTACCTATCTTGTTTACGAGTGAAGGTCAGAATTAAAAATTGTAGTAATTACAGATATATAATAATTAATACCTTCGTAATATTAAATAACTATTCGTTGAAATAAATAAAAAAATACTTTCAAATGAGATCGATTTGTACCATAAATTATGCCCCCCTTAAATTGGGTTTTAAATATACGTATAAATAATAATATTACCAAAACCACTTAGGCACCAACACGGTACAACTAGTTGAGCTATGTCTTAAAAACTTCGTTTTCAGTTGGAAAGGAGAAGTGTACGAACAAATAGAAGGTAATAATAATAATAATAGCCAACATCTACATGGAAAAGTTTGAAACCATAGCTCTACAGCAGTCTAACCTAAAACTGAAATGATGGTTTAGATACGTGGATGACACCTTTGTTATATGACCACAGGGCCCACACACACTTAATGATTTCCTCAACTCCATACATCAGAACATACAGTTCACAATGGAGATTGGAGAAAAGAACACCCTACCGTTCTTGGATGTACTGATAGTCAGCAGTGGCGGCGTAAAGGAGGGGGGGGGGCGACGGAGGCGGTCCGCCCCGGGTGCCAAGTACCAAGGGGTGACAACGTAGTGACTACCATCGACATATATTATATATTAATGGACATACCCTAGCGGTGAGAATTGTGTTACTCAGACAGAAGGAGATAAAACGAATCTTCCTGTGAAGAAGAGCTTCGTAATATAGTTCCAAATCTGACAAAAATCTATAATGAATTTTCTGCTGAGGACATTATTTTGGAGATTTTACGACTGAGGCGCCACATGGAAGCCGCCAGCATTTCTTTCCAAGAAGCCGTCCAATGGACTACCTTGGAGCTTTTGAAATTCATTTTAAAATGGGACTATACGGAGTCTGTTCCGAGTCTAGCGCTATGCTTAAGATTTTTTTTAACTATTTAATTGTGTTTCAGTGGCTTCTTGTGAAAGAAGTTTCTCAAAATTAAAATTGATAAAATGGTACTTAAGATCCACAATGAGTCAAACGCGACTTACCAATCTTTCCATATTGTCCATAGAAAAAGACAGGAAAGTTAATTTTGACAATGTAATCGAACATTTTAGCAAAATAAAATCACGTAAGCACGTTTAGTATTTGTTGTTTTATTTTGGGGGTGCTTAATAGAAAACCGCCCCGGATACGAACCCATGCTACGCCGCCACTGATAGTCAGAAAAGCGGACGGCAGCTGCGGTCATTCTGTGTAAAGTAAAGTTTTTATGAAAACGACATGACGTGACGTCATACAATTTTCGATACAAAAATCGATCAAAACAAGCAAATACAACAATAATCATAATCACACAAGCTTCGTACACGCGAAAACAAACTAAATTTGACAAATTATTGTACTCAAAAAAATTTTACTTTACAGGAAAAGCACATATACCAATCGCTACCTACATGCTGACTCTCATAATCATCCAGTTCAAAATGCTACGGTGTTAAGAACTTTAGCAGAAGAGCAGTCCGAATTTCAGACAAAGAACATTTACAACAAGAAACAGACTTTTTAATCGAGTCATTATAAGGAAAGGGCTATCGAAGTTGGTGCATTTTGAAAGCTATTCAACGAGCCGAACAGCCGAGGAGGAAAGAAGAAGTAAACGTTGAACGCCCCAAGGACTTTCCTCCCTTATTATAATTGAACTAACCGACAAAATTTGCAAATTTTTGATGAAGCATAACATCAAAACCGTCTTTTCGACATTGAATACCCTTGAGCAAGGATTCCGATCAGTAAAAGACGTCACGCCATTGACAAAAACGCCAGGCATCTACCAAATACCATGCTCTTGTGGAATTAGTTACATAGGACAAACAGGACGCTCCATAGGACAATGGGTTAAGGAACACCAGGGAAATTGCAAGAACATGCGTGTTTTAAATTCAGCTGTCGCGGAGCACACACCGGCGGAAGGCGAGCACAGGCTTGCGTTCGAGGACACGAAAGTGCAGACAGCTGGCTGTACCGTAGCCTATGGACACTCATGCCTTAAGAGTCCATCACTGGTTGGAATTGAAATGATTGCATGGGTTTCGATGTATACATAAAATTCAAATAAAACATTGTTGTATAAACGCAAAATAGGTGTCAATGGTTAGAAGAAGGTTTATTGTGGGACCTCCTGATAAGGATATAGACAACACATCAATTATCAATGGGATCACATTTAATAGTTTACAAATGGAGATACTAAAGTCTTTACGAAAAGAAATTAATTTTATTATTTTACATATACAGGGTCCGGCAGTGAAACGGAAAGATTTGAGGTACGGTTTGCAGAGTGCCGCGAAGTGGTGAGGAAGAAAGTAGCCGACTTGCCAAGACCTGCATGATTTGCCATTTAGGTTACAATGGGGAGTTGGACGGGTGAGCATGTATTTTTTTGAGAATGTGGTTGAAAATGCCGTTACCGTTAATTCTGTGCGATACGTTGCAATGATTCAGAATTTTCTCACACCACAACTTGAAGGCCTTCCAGTGAATGAAAACACACTTTTTCAACAAGTGACACTGCACGAATTTCAATGATTGCTGTAAATGCATTGTTCCCAGGGGGTATCGTTTCTCGAAACGGGGATATCAGTTGGCTCCCTCGGTCTCCCGATCTAACTGCCTGCGACTTCCTTCTTTGGGGATACCTAAAGACGAATGTGTTTGCAAATGATCCACCCAGGACAATCCCAACTCTCAAACAACGGATGCGTGACGACATACGAGCAATACCTTTCGATATGCTGCGCAGCGTTATACAAAACTTTCAGGAACGACTCCAAGAATGCATAAATTGTAACGGAGGACATTTGGCGGATCTAGTATTCAAAAAATAATTTTTTTTGACATTGTAAACCAAATGGCTACTCTCTTATTTTCCATTAATGTATTAAAAATTATTTAAAAACATATTCTTTAACAATAAAATTATTTACGAAATCTTTCCGTTTCACTGCCGGACCCTGTATTAATATATTAATTAATGAAACAAAATCCTAAAAGTAACTAACTTGTGGGAACCAGGAGTAATTGTTGAAATTGATGAAAATAGACATTGACCTTATTTTGTAAGATTATATAGAAATGGTAATATTTACCTTAGAAATAGAATATTTTTACGTAAAGCAGGTACCTACTAGTAGATGTAAGGAATTAGTGTAGGACCACTTATTAGAGGAAGCCTTAAATAGCCCTGATTCTGCCAAAGTCCCAATATAGACATAACGACATAAGTAATAAATCTGAACAAAGTGCACGCAGTGAAACTAGAAAAAGTGAAGTTAAGGAACCAAGAGAAAGTGACGTGAAAGTAGACACTATGTAAAAGTCAGCTAAGAGTAAAGTGAAGGATTGTATAGGGAAAATTTGACCTTGGCGTTGATTGGTTAACACACGAGGCAAGTTTACAAACCTAAATTTGTCTAAAAATGACGAAAAAGCGTCATTGCCAGTTTTTCAATATTAAATTGTTTAAACTTGTTAATTCTGACCGTGATTTAAATTTGGTGAAATTCAAAATCGACCATTAAAAGGGAAATTAAGACACATTTTACATTAATTAGCTAATAAGTCTGAAATGTTGGTTAATTTCTAACCAACAAATTACACGTAACATTTGGCATCGCTGCCATCCTAATGTAGTAAAATATTTGTCACATTTGTGGTTAGGTTATTGTCATGTAAGACATTTGTATGTTAATGAATAAATTTGGATTGTTTCATGAAAATCTGCCACTAACAATTTGAGTCGTTAAACTGCCAACTAAATTATTATTTGTTTGTATCTATGGTAAAATTACACCTTGTAAGTATGTAAGTTTATAATTCAATTTCTCATTAATAAATGTAAAAGCGTTTAAATTATTCGCGGGATTTGAAATTTTAGTGGGGTAAATGTAACTTGAATGAAAGCGCCCTCTACTTTACTCTTATCTGATTTATAGTATAAGCAAAGAGAATATAATACTCTTTGGTATAAGAATGAACATGATATTAATGAAACTGTAGTGACTCCGTTCAGGTAGAATATAATAGAGTTTGAAGCCGAATAAAATAATAATCATTGGGCCGATTCGAATGGGATTGGTATCAAATTAAAGCCTATTTATTTCTACGTTGTTTAAGTGTAACAACCTTTTTTTTTAAATGCACTTTAAGGACCATTTCTACTACCAAACGATGCAAGGTGCCCTTTTTTTGGGATTTGCGACGTCATAGCTAAATTTAGAGGTAGGTACATAAAAACAAAAACTACTGGCTCAGATGGTACGAAATTTTAGTATGTTGTAAATTCAAAGCTCTCCTCTGTGCAATGCTATCAAAGAGTATCTACCTACAATAAAATTTCACCTGCCCTCAAAGTTATAAAAATACTAAAACATTTAAAAAGAAACTAAAAGAATACATAGTGAAATCCAATGTAAATATTGTCACGTATAGATAAATAATTGTTTAAGTACTAATAGTTTAAATAGTAGGTATAGGAATATCGAGTGTTGAATGCTTAGTACTTGATTTGCCAAGTTCAAATATTAATATTAGCTTCAATATTCAAGTACTTAAAATATTTGATTTAATAATAATAATCTTTATTGTGCATAAATAATAATATGCACAAATGGCGGGAGTTTCAGCTATTAGCTGATCTTCCACTCCAACCTGCATTAACTACAGAATCTGATCGAAAACCATCACTATAACATTGATACTACCATGAACATGTCAAGATATCAATAAGAATGAGGAAAAATAAAAAACATTTTTCCATAAAGGATAGCTACTTATACTACCTACTATATTATAAAATATTAAAAAAATATGAAAAAAAAATAGCCAAATACCCATCAGTCCAAGATACACTAGTAAACTACATTTAATTAATCTGCATAGATAGAATTCCTTTTGTAAGGTTTTTCGCACATTTGGCCATAAATCGTTACTATTCAAAACAGACAATATTTATTTAAATAGAATACAGCTTTATACGCAAATGACTTCTGAAATTTAGCGTGTTGCATTATAATTATTATATGTGTCCTTCTGCCTAGTATTAATGTCATGTATACTCTTGGTTTCCCATTTGACATACAACTATACAAAAACTTCAATAACCGAAGTACAAACATATTTTCCATTTTTAAAAAGGTGTGATGTGTTCTGTATATTTATTATTTTGATACTTGTACTTATTTATATTTTGAGTAAATACTGGTACTTAAGACTTAAGTAGATTCTTATGGTATAACAGCACTGTTCTGGAAGAATCTTCCCCATCCATGAGAATCAAAATTGAATACGTGTTATACAAATATTATTATCAAATTAGCATGCATACTTTGTTTGTAAAAAACATGTTTTCATTGTACAATGTATTTTAGATGTTAAGATACATTACAAAAGCGACCTTGATTTTACGTAAAAATGAATATAAACGTACAAAGGTGATTTTCCCATGCTACCTTTCGACTATCGTATGAAACAAGTGGGGAACAAAGTTTCTGAAATTGTTAAACTGTTACGTTATTTTTTGAAGATAACCATAATGCCTTTAAATGCTTCAAGTTTAATTAACAAACAGTAGAAAATCTTGCGTTCCTTTTTCTTTACATTTCCATTACGTCCAGTTTTTCTGCATAGGTGAGTATAATATGTCATTATTTTGTTATCGATAATATTGAGTTGCTATATTTTTTTACTTGCTTCTATCACCAATTTTGTAATCTGAATTTTGTTCTTTGTTTTCAGCATTATTTTCCATTCCCATACTATTTTGTGTAAACGATTTTTTTTCCTTCCTTCACATATGACCGTACCACATTAGTAGCCATTAGTAGCCTTTTTGATACCTTTTCTGTAATTATTTCTAAGATAGGTATATGAAATAATAATGAGGAAATAAATGATGAAGTTTCTAGATGATCACAGTTTACTGTCCGGGAATCAGTTTGGGTTCTGTAAAAACAAAAGTATCTGTGGTGTTGTCATAAGCTTTGTTAAATTAATTAAATTTTATTTTATACAATACAATATTACATTGTTTGTTACATTTCATTGTACTATGTTTTTAAATTAATTGTATAAAATAAATAAATTGTGCTCACAATAGCATAGCTTGTACTATTGTATTTCATCATAAATTATAAAATTATATATTGTACAATTTAAACTAACAAACAGTGTTGCAATTAAATAACATAATAAAATTAATGTAATATAATATTGATCCGCATATAGTCAATATCTTTATAAAATATCTATAAAATTCTTTCCTTTCTTTATCTAACAAACACTTTTTAAGCCTGTTTTTGAAGTTACTGACGGATTTTTTATGTTTTATATCTTTGAGATACTTTCATTATCTTGACTTTACCAAGCATATTTATTTTAAACTGCATAAAAGATTAAAAAATCCTTATCAGGAGGGCCCTGTGTTTATACAACGTTTATTTGAATTTTATGTATGCATCGAAACACATGCAATCAGTTTAAATTCCAACCAGTGATGGACTCTTAAAATAAGTTTTTAGTACAGTTAAAGCTTCTTTTAGAACACCATCTATGCACCATAGCGTAATTATGCTGCAATCATACGTTAAGTAGGTGTTTTTTTAATCAGGGAATCAAATTGAGTTTTATAAATTTCATAAGGCTACATTTGTTCTCCCATGCCTCTCAGACTTTTTCTTCCATCCATGTCTCTACCAGCCCCCCCTCCCCCATGCCAAAGTTGTCCAGGTAATACCAGAAATTCCAACCTTATTCTTAATACCGGCCACATTCCAAAACATGCTCCTTAACTTCTCCCGCCTCCAATCTCCCTTTTACTAACCCCATCCCCGCCCTTTATTTCAGCGCTCCTACCCCTTTAGTTGTTTGCCCTTCATGGTCCCTCTTTCCTCATCCCAGTCGTACCTACTTTCACCTATCCATGTCTTTTTATAGCCCACTTCTGCCCCTTTTTCCCGTTCCACTTTCTTCTTAGTTCCCGTTGTACGCTCCTCTACTCACTCGTCAGATCGTCCTCAATCTACACAGTCAAGTTCTTTAAGTTTCCCTTTTTCCGCATTATCTCCACATTATCTCCCCAAGTGTCCTTGTCAGCTTACTACACCTGAACACCTCTTCCTTATCCTCTATCTCTCCGGCTTTCCCTTTTCCTCTTCAAAAACTCGTGCAAGTTTGCCCAACTGCTTGCCCTACTCCATCTTTCGCTCATCCATCCCCTTCACACTCTACGTTACTTTTCGTCGAATCCCAATCACTAATCCATTTTTTTAATACTCTGCCGCGCACTTTCGTCTGTGTATATCGACCAGTTACACTTTCGTATCGATTTAACCGCCACCCGTTACTTCTTCTTTAATCACTTAGCATTAATATTCAAACATCTAATCGGACAGATTTTATACCCCAAACGCCTTATAGAAACCGTACTTGCGATTAAAAATGAACTCGATCACAGGTACGTTCCTTGTGAGAATGCCTTTAAAAGTTTTTTATCACTATCACACACCTGTAGCCTAATAAATACTACTCTTGTTTGTTCTTTCTCACTAATCTCTATATAAAACTCCGCAAACACCTTTGCTACCACAAAACACGTCTACGGCATACAACGTCGCGAATTGATTTATATTATACCCTGGCCCTTTTAAAAATCATTTCAGAAATAAATCCTTATGGTAATTCCAAAGTGAGTATAATTATACCTTGGCATCTTCACCTTTGGTCTCACACTTTAATAAACGAAACCTCATTGTGGAAACAGGTTGCTCTATTACATAATTACGTTTTGTTTTTAGATGATGTAAAGTTGTAGCTATAGTTCTGCTAAATAATAACAAATAGTTAAAACACGAGAATCAGGGGGAGTTTTAGTTACTGTTTAACTAAATGCGTTAGTACCTGTTTAAACAGTAAGTAGATAAACAACACATCAAGTTTTATTTCTTAAACAACACCGTATTTTCATAATACATACCACCATGTTACAGTGGAATATCGAAATATCGTCACCGTTTTCGTATGGGTAATATGGCCATTTCTCCTTCCGCTAACGGTCGTAACGTTATTGTATATAAGTTCACTAATCGCCCATTCCTGTAAAATATATTGGACTATTTTCCGAAAATCGTACAAAAGTGATGGCGGATGGGATAACACAGCTCGCACGATAATAGCTACAATATGGTATCTACATGGTAGGATTTGGCACGGTATTTACACGGTATATCGTAGGTGACAATTGTACACTAACATTTTTTTATTAGGCTACGAAGTTCGTGGGTTGGAGAATTTGCCCAGTACTGGACCTGGTCTCATTATTTATTACCACGGTGCCTTTCCGACGGATGTTTACTATTTTTTTGCGCACGTTTTATATTATAGAAATAGAATAATTAACTCGGTTGTAGATTATTTTCTGTTCAAATTACCAGGTAACAGTAGAAGATGTCACACGAGGTGGATATCGTCGCACTTTGGGACTTAATCAGCTGACCGTATTCCTTCTATTTATAGTTCTTGTAAGGAAATTGCAGATCGGTTATGAGACATTTGCTTGAAACTATACCAAAATGCGACATTTGCACCTGCCACGTTGAACGGAATAAATTTTGATCACTAAATACGTTTTAAGGTTTTCCAATACTGACGGAATGTTTGAAGTTAACAATTGGCACAAAACAAACTTGTCTGAACATTCTTAAACAAGGCAAAATTTTGATGATATCGCCTGGAGGTGTTTACGAATCTCAATTTAGTCACCAATACAATCTAATGTGGAAAAATCGAATAGGATTTGCCAAAGTTGCTATAGATGCCAAAGTTGTAAGTTAATTAAGGAAGTAATGCAAATATGACAAAAATTTGTATCCGAAGCCCATTATACCAATATTTACCGAAAATGTACGTGAAGCATTTCGGACAGTACGTATTGGCCCAAAGTTGTTTTTCAAGCTTTACACTTGGACGAGATTACCAGTCGCACCAATTTACGGACCGTTTCCTGTAAAAATGATTACTCATGTTGGTCAACCGATACCTTATGATCCAGAGTTAACTCCGGAACAGCTGCAAGTTAAGGTAAGGTTAAATTAGTGAAATTAATCTCAAGAGAATTATTTTAGGTGGCAGATGCTATTAACCACTTAATTAAAGTGAACCAACGAATGCCCGGAAGTATTTTACATGCAATAGTTGATAGGATCCCGTTACTTCAAGAACGTCATAAACAGAAGGGTGATATCAAGTAAACCGTTGGTTTTCTAGTGGATTAAGAAATGTATATGATACTACCTAATGAATGAATTTAAAGCTACTTGCTACTCGTACATCTCTAAAATGGATGATAACAATTTTGGTGGGAGGAACGATATCTTCCACCTCAAAATTATATAGATAGACTTCTCTGTTGCAGTTTTTGAGTTGAGTTGGGCTAATTAAGACTTTCAAATTTTTGTTGAGCAAATTATTACAAAAATATCAAAACATTTTAGTTTCGATATTTTGTTATCTTATACCTATTTGAAATTATAATTTACAAAAAAAAGGTTATGGGGGTTTAAGGCCAATGGTTTCACTATGTATATCCGACACCTTAATAGAATTAAAATATAGATCTTTGTCTACAACTAATATTGAGGACATTAAACATTAATCTCGTTCTATTTTGTTTTGGCTTAAAAATAAATTGGAATAGAAATATATTTGATTACCTGAGGGATAGGTCAGGACATTTTCAAGCGAAATACATAATATTCAATAGATTCTTGCAAAAATATTCATAAAAAGAATTCAAGCACTTAAGAGCAAATAGTGACTTGTCTTAAAAAAACTTGGCGAACCCTGGTAGATTAATAATATTGTATTGTATTTCAATTTTTTTTTTGTTCGATGATGCTGTCGCTTTGCGTTGGGTTTACATTCCGTCTTCATAAATTTTCCTTTGACTGCCCTCAAATCAGTTCAATGGGATTCAATACATATAATAAGGCGGTAGTGGTTAATACTTTTGGTATCCACGGGTTTCCACGACTTCTAATAGTTGCTTTGCTGTATGAGAGTATTCAAAACAAATATCCTTGTTAACTATAAACTCGATCATTTGTGCCTTGGTAGTGGAACAGGAATCCTTTCTTGTAATCGAGAATAGTAACTCGCGTTATCCATAACTGTTCCGCAATTTTGTGGCAAATGTGGAATGTGGAAGACTATGTTGAAATCACTCTTCAAACAACTTGAGACGTCATGTATTCGTGGTCATGTAAGCTGGATTTTCTAATATTTTTTCGGGAATTCTCCCACCCATCTTAAATGCGATTCAGTTGTGTAAGATGCGAGTTGTTAATTCATCCTCTCTGAGCTTTATGATTGGTGTCGTACCACGTCTCGTCTAAATTTCATATTCTCTTCTTTGCCGAAATTATTTATTTTTATTAAATATTCTCGGCGCAAATGTTTGAAGTCCATTTGACTCCATTAACACTTGACGGTTATCAATGTTCCTGTACTGAAACCAATTTCTTTTGTACATGCAGAAGAGTGGTGTTGGAAAAAGTATACCGGTGTCATCTTTTTTCAGACTGTTATTTAAATTGCAATGTGGGCACAAATTGACAAGTATTCCTCAGTCCCATACACGTAGGGCTCACACATACTTTCTGCCAGAAAAAAGGACATTTTTCGCAAAAAGTCTAAATTGACAAACGTTTACTGGAATCATACACAACTAAATTAATACAAGACCAATACGATCAGATCAATGAACATACTTATTGCTCGATTGAATTTGTCTAAGTAAGTTATCGTTTTTCAACAAATAATCGTACATTTCAGAGCACGTTAACGAATAATTGAACTTGAAGGACGCTGATGCAAATAAAAGGACTATCCTCTTTAAAAAGGACATATGGGACTGGGAGCCTTACATACACGTTGAAACTTCGATGCACCAGGGTAAGCAGGACCGTCTGTCAGGTTTATTTACAAAATAAGGGGGTTTTAAATATCCTTTTGCGTGACGAGGAGTGGTAGTGTCCGTTAATATCGACACGGGGTTGATTTAATGGTGTAATGCGACTACCTAAACTACCAAACCACGCGCAATGCAAGATATCGCATTAACAGTGACTCTTAATGCGTTTTATAACTTTTCAGTTACTCCCAATGGTAGGAAAGCTTGAGTAACGCTATTTTATTGCAATGGGGAACAATACGAAATCTCAGAAATCAATGTAGTACACATCATCATACGAAGATTTCCAAAAAAGTTTTGCCGTGAAAAATTTTACGGCGATCCGAATAGTAGTTTGTCCGTAATTAAATTATTAAGTTGCCCTAAAATTGGCGAGAGCCGATCACATGCCGAACGTTTCCGAGTTTCCCGATGGCACAGTGACGTCACAACCCATACAGCACCTGTTGATTCTGGCTTGCGGAGTTGTTTTTTTACGATTTTCAACTGTTTTCACGGAATATAAACACTAGGTGGGTGGTTTTTTTAATTATAATACATAATTTGTTGGTGAATTGAAAACAAAAGGACACTTGAATATCTTGCACACAAAACTATTTCTGTGGCCATATATAAGTGGTCGATTTGCAGACCGGATCAACGCCGCCGGTTAATACAAAATCATTATTAATTATTTCTTGTGTTTATCATCATCATATTCGGTTTTATCACTTTAAGAACATAAGTCGGTATGCCTAAAAATTAGAAAAATAAGTTCACCGATTTCTTAATGCTGTTTTATCACAGAATGTAGATGCTGTTTACTAAGTCAGGTTAAGGAAAGAAAAGTTGTTTTGCACTTCAACAAAACAATTCTTGTGTTTGGTATACCTCGGAACTGGAAATTTGCAGATAATTTGCTTAATATCAAACCTTATAAATGCCACAAACCACGTTCTTACTCGTTTTTATTGTTTGAAGGGTATAAGACGATAAATACGATAACACATAAGGCCGAATGTGAACTCACTGTTAACTACGATAACACAGTCAATAATTATATTTTATTACCACTTTCTTCTAAAACGTAAGTACAAGAAATAAAAAACACACGGTGTAATGAGAAACGTAGTAAACAAACCGACGCAATGTTTACGTTTAGCTACGCCGGTCCCAGAACCTCGAGAAATTTATAAAAGTTCCCCAATGGTATTTTGAGAGACATATTTTAATCGTAGTTTAGAGCATTAATTACTTTATTACGTTATCAAACAATAAATTATGTTACTAAGATGTTCCACTGGACATTATGATGAGCAAGAAAGGTTAGGACGGGTGTCTCCCGGTCACGATTTCTCACTACCCAAAGAAATATACTTGACATTAAATAACATCCTTTAAAACCAACAATGTAATTGTTTATAAAATGGTAAAATACAACGAAAAACTACATAAATACAAGATAAAAACGACTAAAAACACTGGTCTCCATACGCTCCGTACATTGCCGTGTGGGACGTGACGTCACAGGACCTTAGGGCATCGTCGGAAACGTTCGGGTTGTGCTCGGGTCCAGCTGATAACGAGCGACTTTAAAGCGCTATTGCTAAGGAACGGCTGGTCGTAGACGACTATTTCTTGGGGGGGAATGATTCATTATGATTCCTCTATGAGAAAAAATGGTTTCCAAAAAATCGTATTTTTCCCCATTTACTGTAGATACAACTGAAGAAGTTAAATGTTGTAAATTTTTTTTGCCTTTCATGGAAAATAGAAAAAAAAATTGAAATACTTTTTCACGGGTAAAGAACACAATTGACATTCGTTTAAATCTAAAATTAGGGGTCCAAATTAATAGTTTTCCTTTTATTTCCTAAGCATATTCGTGCTCTTCGCTGAACTCGAATTATACCATTCGATCCTCTTTGTTGAAATTTGAAATATGTAGTTGTAACATTCTTCAGTAAAAAAAAACCATTTCCAAAGTTTATTGTTTCTGCCTCGATGAATACCTAAAACCAAACAATTTAATTACTTATGGTAAATTTAACCATGAGTTTAGATATCCAAATAAAACATAAAAGAATTCTAAACTTTAGTCAATTAATTTTGTTAAGTATTCACTTTGATTACAAATTTATAATTAATGGAACGTCAGAAACGGTTAACATAAACGTTACCAAACGACAAGCAGTATCTTTAGTTGTCGCTCGTGTCCTGATGATGAGATGAACTTATTTATATTCCGGCACTGAATAGAATCGATTATTTTGCAGGAATGTCTTGATTTTACCTTTAAATTTATTATGGCTGCAATTAATTAAGTAAGATGGTAACAAATTAAGTAATTTGGAAGCCATATAAACTAGAGACCTTTTATAAAATGAATGATTTTAGTTGAGATTTGATTTTTGCTTACCTATCGTATTATAATTTATTATGGTTTGACTCGGTTTTTCATATAATTCTGTCAAGGCTATCAAAAGCTTTTTTAATAGTAAAATAAACAACGAAGCAAGTTTTGATTAAATCGAGTTCATTTGCACTAACTGGCTCACGGGATCTTTTATGGACAGAGCGATGGTCTTTCCTTTTGGAAAGTATACAATATACGCCTGGAAACTAGTCAATTATGAAAGAAACAAAACCTGCGCTGGCAAAAATAAACCGCCTTTTACATCCGACAGTTTCAATACCTATTTTGTTAATGCGGTCAGTCAAATTACAAAAAAACTACCTAAACCCGACCCTAAGTCCTTCTCTCTCACCGAATCTATAAAAGCCTCAAACTGCACCTTCTTCCTACATCCTATCTCCACCTCGGATGTTCTTAGCGCAGTTCGCAAGCTAAAGAATTCCCGTTGTTGTGACTATTATGGCATAAATTCAATGTTAGTAAAGGACTCAATCGAGATTTGTGTGGAATATTTGGTCAAGCTCTACAACTTATGCATTTCTGAGGGCATATATCCCGATGCATTTAAAATAAGCGTGGTAATTCCGTTATTCAAAAAAGGTGAAATCAACGATTTAAATAACTACAGGCCCATCACCATTATTCCGGTATTCTCAAAGATCTTTGAAATTATTCTAAATGACAGGCTTTTTAGCTTCTTTACGTATTATGATCTGCTAAGTCCTGCGCAATATGGCTTCCGCAAGAACTGTTCTACTACGCAAGCCGTCTCCAAAATCATATCCTTGATTATTGATTCCTTGGAGAAAGGGGAACTTGCAACTCTTTTATTATGTGACCTGTCCAAGGCATTCGACTGCGTATCATTTGACACTTTAATTAATAAATTAGAGACGTACGGTATTAGAGGTCTGTCTAATTCACTATTCTCATCTTACCTATTCAATAGGAAGCAATGTGTTGCAGTTGATGGAACCCGTTCCAAATTGCTATCCACAAAACACGGTGTTCCACAAGGCTCGATTTTAGGGCCCTTACTCTTCATTATTTATATAAACGATTTCTTTAAATATATTGGACCAACTCAATGCATTGCCTATGCGGACGACACGTCTTTAATAGTCACCGATAAAAACTCCAGGTCACTTAACGCAAAAAATCACAATACGCTACAACGCGCGCATGAGTGGTTCGCGCTCAACAACCTACAGCTTAATAAAGACAAAACTGTGTCCATTACGTTCTCCTCCAATCCGAAGCTCACATCAGGCAACAGCGCTAAAGTCCTTGGAATCCACGTAGACGACCGTTTAAGTTGGAAGCAGCATGTCGACTACCTTATCGGCAAATTAGCTAAAGCCCTTTTTGTCCTAAGAAATCTACAACGATGTATCAGCGCTACCGTACTCAGGACATGCTACTTTGCACTATTCCACTCACATCTTCTCTATGGGGTTACTCTATGGGGTAACTCATGCAAAGCCATTAAAGCCTTCTCTTTGCAAAAGAAGGCCGTTAAGATTCTAGCAAATGTGCATTTCAGAACACACGGTCAAAGTCTCTTCCGCAAATATAAAATCATGCCACTACCTTCTATATTTATTTACTGTACCCTTTTGGACATTCATAAAAACAAAGAGTCTCTCCCAACGAATGGTAGTACACATGATTATAATACAAGAGGGGCTAAAGACTTGCGAACCCCGTACTTCAGATTAACCATGTCGAAAAATAACACAATCAAAACCAATATTTACAACTTGCTTCCCAGACAAGTCAGAGATGCGTCAGCCTTTCGTTTTAAAAATTTAGTAAAACAACACATACTAAGCCATTGCTTTTACTCTATGGAGGAATATTTAAGTACCTCTTTTTCCACGCCAGTCTAGCTAAGCTAATACATAATGTAATATAGGGTATCTTGCGCATTCATTTAGTTAAAATTACGTAGTTTGTTGATTAAACCATATAAGGTGCTGCCTTCAGTCCACTACCAGTGCTGATGTTTAGTCTGTATGTTAGTTGCTAGTTGTTTATGTCTAGGCATTGAACTGTAATATGACTTTGTGGAGTGTTTTTATTGTTTTTATTATTTTATTTTTACTTATGTTCAGTTTGTATTTTACCTGACTAATGCTAAACTACTAATGGTAGTCAAAGCATATTAAATAAAAATATTAAAAATATTAAAACACATACTAAGCCATTGCTTTTACTCTATGGAGGAATATTTAAGTACCTCTTTCTCCACGCCAGTCTAGCTAAGCTAATATATAATGTAATATAGGGTATCTTGCGCATTCATTTAGTTAAAATTACTTAGTTTGTTGATTAAACCATATAAGGTGCTGCCTTCAATCCACTACCAGTGCTGATGTTTAGTCTATATGTTAGGTGTTAGGTGCTAGTTGTTTATGTCTAGGCATTGAACTGTAATATGACTTTGTGGAGTGTTTTTATTGTTTTTATTATTTTATTTTTACTTAAGTTCAGTTTGTATTTTACCTGACTAATGCTAAACTACTAATTGTAGTCAAAGCATATTAAATATATTATATATTATTATATTATAATTATGGTATAATTTTTTGTACGTTATTTAAAACGAAACGCTGCGCTGGCCAAATAAAATTTAAATAGAAACATAAATAGTAAGTATGTAAAGTACAGACACGGTAATGCCTCATTGTAGAACAATAAAGAAAACAAGCAATGGTGACATTACCATTTTAGCATTGACGATAAAGTTAAAACCAATAAACGAATTCTATTACCATTTATACAACATAAAAAGTTCTTAAAAGAAACCACGCACAAGGCCCATGATATTCATATTAAAACCCTTAACCAGCGACGTCGGCGTCGGTCTGTGTGACCGCTACCGATTTTTGTTTTAGCGTTGATTGAACCTTCAATCAACGGTTTTAGCCTGATTTTCGTAATTATTAATTGTGATAGTTGGGCACCTATATCTACCTTAAAGTTAGACTATATTTAGCAGAATGACTATACAATGGTATCCCCCACTTTCTTATTGTGTGGTTAAAACCCCCTAAAGCTAATTTACTGGCAGTCAGTGTGACCGCTGCTCGCGAGTAACGGGAGATGTTAAAAAATGGAAACCAAACTAGAACAACATCGAATTTTGTCAAATATTGTTCAACTTTCGGTCCAAATTCTCACGTTTCCCAAGTTTTGGAATATATTATAAAATAAATGTTTGGGGAGAGACGTTGAGACATAAATGAGGACTCAAAGTTTCGTGATTATTTTGTATTCGGGTTTCAGAACGTGTTTCTTCATAAATAGCAGTCAATTCCACTTTCATCACATGCTGATTATCACTCAGAAATTAATGCTTTTCGTTAATTTTTTCGAGTGCTTTACACACAGAACTAATTTTTATAAAACACTTATTATTGTGATTCCTAACTAAGAATTCTTGAATAAGTCTTCCTTCTATTAATCTATCTTCTTCAGCATAGTATATCAAAAACAAGAAAACGCTATGAACTAGAGTTTTTTCTGTTAGGTACCCTTTATAGAATTTGCTTTTGTTTCTAATGTTGATAGTTGATCAAATATTCAAAAGCTCTTCAAAAGCTTCTGGTAACATGCTCATAAATTTAGATTTGCTCAGCGACTTCCCTGATAGTGGCAAATATGTATAAAAAGTTTACCATCTGTAACATATAGATATAGACTCTGAATGGTTCGAAGAAATGTGAATCTTTAAACAATTAAACTATCAGCTATACATATACACTTTCACTAAAAGGGAGTGAGGAGAATCGGTACCTTCTTTAAAAATCATATTACTCGCCGATTTGCATGGATTTCCATTTTACGTTAACGACAAAAATCCTTTTCCAACTATTCTCTGACCAGTGGTTGCAAAGTTAATGATCAGGTGGGGAAACACTCTCGATATAATTATAATAATAATAATAATAAAATTTATTTATCCTTTCATACCATGATACATGGTTTGAATACCTCGTATCTACTATGTATAAAAGTATGTCAATCATACAAATACGTTTCATTTTGATTTGTCGGGTCGTATGTCACAATTGAAATATTGAAGGTGGTGTGCAGATTTGTTGTATTGTTCATGTCATAATTTCAAATAAATAATCAAAAAAATGTGTTAGAGGGAAAAATTGTAAAAAGATGTTATAAGTTTTAAGGTTAATTGCCAAATTGACAGACCGATGACTTAATTGTCTATCTAATATGTTTTAAATAATAATGTAAATGTGATATAACATAAATTTTTCTGTATGTATCACATTTACATAATGATTTAAAACAAATTGTGACAATGACAATGTAAAAAGATGGTTGAAACAAAATTTCCTCACAACCATTCAATTAATACAATAACGAATCCTTTTTCAAAATCCATCGAACATTACGTAATAAAGTCTATATCTCGTAGTCAATTTGTTATTACATAATTTGGGAAAAAAATGTTATAACAAAAGTTGTAGATAGATATTTAATACCCAAATCTGCACATAAATGATTTTTGTTAAACGTAATAATAGAAAAACGTGTATTGTGCTTTTATTTATTAAAATAATGGTCCGGGAGCCGGCTACCTTTTTTGCAATCAATTAATATACTTTTTATACTTCGTGAGCGGCTTTATTTTAACGAGACGCCCAACTTTTTCCTTTGCGAAAATTTTCGCAAATGGGTCCTACGGGGTGCGCAGGGGTAAAACACGTTGATGTGGTAATTACAAAAAATTGATTAATAACAGTTAATTTTTTAGCTAACTGTTAAGTTTTTTTGTAAGTAATTCAAAATAACATTTGTCCTACAATAAAAACGAGTCCATCAAGAGTGTCCCCATCTGAAGACATGTAGGTATTAGTACATTAACAAAAATAATGAATATCAAGCCGATTTTTTTTCTGTAGCTTAGTAAATATTTGCATAATTAAATGCCCACTTTGTCCCACAAATTAATTGGGCCGTTTTCCCATGATATTCATCCATTTTTTGTCATTTCCAAATCAACGTGTTTTTCCCCTGGGCACCCCCGTAGGACCCATTTGCGAACATTTTCGCAGAGGAAAAAGTTTACCGTCTCGTTACAATAAAGCCGCTCACGAAGTATAAAAAGTATATTAATTGATTGCAAAAAAGGTTGCCGGCTCCCGGACTATAAGTGATACATCATTACAATCAGAAAAAAGCACCATTAAAATATGTCATAGCCAACTATCGTTTCTATTTAAAAAAATTCATAACTTCAAAATGCTAAGCAAAATTAAAAAACTAGTACGGTGGCTTTATTCGGCACAAAATTATTTACAAATTGTATGTAAACAGTTTTTATTTATCTTTCGAAATAAACGAATTAAAGCGCTGAAACGATTTTTGAGAATTTTACTTTTTTACAAATATCTAGTAAGCCATGCATTTTCTTAAATCATCAAAAGTGTATTTGGATTAGTCTTCTAAAGAAGCAAATCTTTCCCCATTTAAGCAAATGTGTAACTCTTATGGTTTCCGAGATCCCCATACAAATAATGAAAAAAAACTCACCCTGTATATTGTGCTTGTACTTACTTTTTGAAAAAAATGTTGATACGCGGGAAGTCTCGTGGAAATACATGTCAAAATTTAGAATTTTTTTTATTAAAAATCGGGTAAAAGTTTTCAGCGTGAACACCGTTTTGTCCACGACCATCCAATGTTGATTATCTAACTTGGGTTAGGTCCCAGTGGTGGCGATAACGGGCCCGCAGGGCCCTCCGCGCGGTGGGGCCCGGCATTACTCGGGGCCCCCGACAAGCACCAACTTTAATACTAGTAATTTTTTTCAAAAAGCATTTTAATGATATATAATGTAATTTTTTAATGATATATAATGTAATTATATATATTTACCACACATAATATTAAGTAAGAACGAGACCAAAGCATACAATGAATTATATGTTCACTCTCCGTCTCTCCCGTATTTTTTGTCATTCCCCCTTTCTAGCATTTTCGCTACAATCAAAGTCATTTATTTGTATCAGCTGATGTATATAAAATAAAATTGTGTATTCCGTAAAAAATAAAAATGGCAAAGTACCTATTGTGCTGTGTACAAGTGCGTTAATTTGAACTCGATTGAGTACCGACAGAGAGTTGACCCTTTAGTCGAGGAAATAAAGCACTGAACCTACCAAATTTTTGTAGTAAGTCGGATTGAGATGGGTTTTTTTGCATTCGCTTCCTAAATTCAATAGGAAACTTTGTACCTACTTTTCATTATGTTTTTTTTCGAAATTGCATTTGTGCAGTCGAAAATGCATCCTGAAAAATGCATTTTCATAGAAAAAATTCATAACTTCGTTATAAACTTCTAGAATCGACTCAATTCGGGTTCAAGGGGGGTTTTCGAGGTCGCTGATCCCGAATATGACCTCCAAATTGCCTCACCGCCCACCTGGAGCTCAGGATGGCTGAGCAACGTCATCTCCGAAGCTTTTTCTGAAATTCACTTTCAAATGATTCTAGAAATCTCATCCGAGGGTTTTTAGGGTTGCTGATTCCAAATCAGGCATTGGAAACCGTCCCCCGCGTACCTGGTGCCCCGCATCCTAGCATCAACGTCATTCTCTTGAGTTTCACTGAAGTTTCAAGCCTATAGGGAACCGAAAATTGTTTCCAGGGTTTTTTGGGTCGCTCAGATCGAATCTGGTCCCTGATACTTTCTAACGGATACCTAGTGCACCACACCGCGGCGGCATCAACGTCATCCTCTGGAGTTTCGCTGACATTTTCGCTCAAATGCTTTCATTCTAATCCTTGTTTCATCATATCAGGAAATCATGATGTAAAACTTATAATGGAACATTGGAATAGATGTGGACATTTTCATTTTGTGAAATAAAATTTGAGATATATAAAAAAATGTAAGTTTTGTTTAATAACATATATTATCATCCAAATGTATGAAGTTAATATTATAAAATATTTAGTTTAAATTTAATTTAATTTGTTCCTTTTATTACAGATTAAATTTGTATGTAAAACTCTTAATATAAGGTTGGTAGTTAGAGTAGTTTCAAAATCTCATGGAGAACTTCGGAATCCGCCTCTGCAGGCGGGCTATGTCCCATGCACGGCTGGTCAGGTCCGGATAGAGGTCCTGGAAGAACCCCGTCCTAGCAATTAAAAATTATTTTCGGTTCACTAGGCTTGAAATTTTAGTGAAACTCCAGAGGATGACGTTGATGTCGCCGCGGTGTAATGCACCAGGTGTCTGTTAGCAAGTATCTGGTGGCACATTCGACCTAAGCTCCCCAAAGAACCCCGGAAACAATTTTCGGTTCCCTATAGTCTTGAAACTTCAGTGAAACTTCAGAGGATGACGTTGATGCCCGGATATGGGGCAACAGGTACGCGGGGGACGGTTGCCGATGCCTGATTTGGAATCAGAAACCCAAACAAACTTCGTATGAGATGTCTAGAATCATTTGAGAGTGAATTTCAGAAAAAGCTTCGGAGATGACGTTGCTCAGCCATCCCGAGCTCCAGGTGGGCGGTGAGGCAATTTGGAGGTCATATTCGGGATCAGCGACCTCGAAAACCCCCCTTGAACCCGAATTGAGTCGATTCTAGAAGTTTATAACGAAGTTATGAATTTTTTCTATAAAATTGCATTTTTCAGGATGCATTTTCGACTGCACAAATGCAATTTCGAAAAAAAACATGATGAAAAGTAGGTACAAAGTTTCCTATTAAATTTAGGAAGCGAATGCAAAAAACCCCATCTCAATCCGTCTTACTACAAAAATTTGGTAGGTTTGGCTCATTTTAGTGCTTTATTTCCTCGACTACTTCCATTGTTATGTAATAGGTAATTAATTAAACATTGTTTTATATTATAGGATTTGATTTTATAAGAGTTTATGTTTAAGTATTTTATTGAAGAAAGAAAAAGGGGTTACCGGTAAGGGCACCAAAAATTTGTTCGCGGGAGGGCCCCCTAGGCCGCCACTGTTAGGTCCATTGTATAGTACGCTTCCTTTCATGATTTATGTTATACCCTGGCCATTTTAAAAATCATTTCAGAAAAAAAAACCTTACGGTAATTCCAAGGTGAGTATAATTACCTTCACCTTTGATCTCACACTTTAAAAATATGATTATCTAAAATGATAATTATTCCAATTATTCAAAAGATAGCACTAATTGAATATGTTAATAATAAACTAAACCTCATTGTGGAAACAGGTTACTTTATTGCATGATTACGTTTTGTTTTTATACGATATAAAGTTGTAATTATAGTGCTACTAACAAAAAATAGTTTAAACTCGAAAATCGGGGAGTTTTAGCTACTGTTTAACTAAATGTGTTAGTACCTGTTTAAGCAGTAAGTCGATAAATAACACTATATTTTTATAATACCTACATGTTGCAGTGGAATATCGAAGTATCGTCACCGCTTTCGTAGGGCTAATATGGCCATTTCTCCTTCCGCTAACGGTCGTAACGTTATTGTATATAAGTTCACTAATCGCCCATTCCTGTAAAATATATTGGACTATTTTCCAAAATCGTACAAAAGTGATGGCGGATGGGATAACACAGCTCGCACGATAATAGCTACAATATGGTATCTACATGGTAGGATTTGGCACGGTATTTACACGGTATATCGTTGGTAACAATTGTACAGTAGCATTTTTATTAGGTTACGAAGTTCGTGGATTGGAGAATTTGCCCAATACTGGACCTGGTCTCATTATTTATTACCACGGTGCCTTTCCAACGGATATGTACTATTTCTTTTCGCACGTTTTATATTATAAAAATAGAATAATTAACTCGGTTGCAGATTATTTTCTGTTCAAACTACCAGGTAACAGTATCAGCTGTCACATTTACCATTGATATTCTTGTAGTGCCACGAGGTGGATATCGTCGCACTTTGGGACTTCATTTGACCTTATTTCTTGTATTTCATTGTGAAGAAATTGCAGATCGGTTATGAGACATTTGCTTGAAACTATACCAAAGTGCGACATTTGCACCTGCTACGTTGAACCGAATACATTTTGATCACTAAATACGTTTTAAGGTTTTCCACTACTGATGGAATGTTTAAAGGTAACAATGGGCACAAAACAAACTTGTTTGAACATCCTTAAGAAAGGAAAGATTTTGATGATATCGCCTGGAGGTGTTTACGAATCTCAATTTAGTCACCAATACAATCTAATGTGGAAAAAACGAATAGGATTTGCCAAAGTTGCTATAGATGCCAAAGTTGTAAGTTAATTAAGGAAGTAATGCAAATATGATATAAAATTTGTGTCCGAAGCCCATTATACCAATATTTACCGAAAATGTACGTGAAGCATTTCGGACAGTAAGTATTTGCCAAAAGTTGTTGTTCAAGCTCTACACTTTGACGAGATTACCAGTCGCACCAATTTATGGACCGTTTCCTGTAAAAATGATTACTCATGTCGGTCAACCGATACCTTATGATCCAGAGTTAACTCCGGAACAGCTGCAAGTTAAGGTAGTGATTAATTAGTGAAATTAATCTCGAGAGAGTTATTTAAGGTGGCAGATGCTATTAACCACTTAATAAAAGTGAACCAACGAATACCCGGAAGTATTTTACATGCGATGGTTGATAGGATCCCGTTACTTCAAGAACGTCATAAACAGAAGGGCGATGTCAAGTAAACTGTTGGTTCTCAACTGGACTAATAAAGTATATGATACTACCTAACCAATTTAAAGCTATTTACTATTCTTACATCTTTAAAATCTACTTTGTTTTCTATTTTAAGTTGGTGTACATTTTCGTCATATATATTTTAAATTAGAATTTAAAAATAAAAGGCTATAGGGGTTTAGGGTCAGGATGTACATCTCACATTGAATTTTCTTATATTGGAAACCAATTTTTTTGTACACGCAGAAGAGTAGTGTCGTAAATATTTATACCGATGTCATCTTCTTTGAGTGTGTTATTTAAACTTTGTAGTGTGGACACAAATTGAAAAATACTCCTCAGTCCCATACACCTGATAATTTAAACACCGACCCTGAAATTTCGATGCGCCAGGGTAAGCAGGACCGCCTACCAGGTTTGATTACAAAATAAAGGGTTTGAGCTAATAGTTCTTTATGTTATGTACCTTACCTTATCACTATAAATGTATAAATAATTATTATAACTTTCCATTTATGTTTATTAAAATATTTGTTAGTTTCTGTAATTGAACTTTTAACTTTTGAACTGTGCGATTATAAAATTTACTCAATTTTTGAACTGTGCGATTATAAAATTTACTCAATAGGTTATAAAAGAAGTAGTTTGTAATAAATAGTAAGTCACTCTGAGCCTAGTTGAAGTCTAAGTTTGAAGAAAAACCATTATTTTAACTAAATTAAAACTGTAAACTGTGGAAGAATAAATCAATTGAACAACATTAGGTAATTGTTAAATTTTATACATTAACATTTAAATGCCCAATTCGAATTATTGTGACGGCTACTATACGCAATAAAGTACTATTCTGCATTATTATTTATTTGTCCGTAGAATACCACGAAAACAATGACAAATTAGGGTAAAATTTTACATGACTTGATTAAATTGGTTAAAAATATTAATCTAAGTACCTACCGGCGAGTTCAGATCAAATGCCGTGATCAAGGTTGAGAATAATCACAGAATCAGTCAAGCAACTTCAAATTTATTAATTAAATTAAACGTCATTGTATGTCCACCATGTCGAAAATTACTACTTATGGATCAATTTTTTTAGAAAATACTAATTTAGCAAGGAAACTGCCAAACGTGTTATCTCGACGGGCAAGGGGTGAATTTTATTTATATGTTTTCTGAGATACCTAATCAAAGACAAAGAATGCCCATTATACTCGTTGAGTCGTTGACCTTTTGATTGCGAAAGAAAGGAGACCCTTCTCGCACATTCTCATAAATCCTCTGAAGAAGAATATGTTTTCAACCAACTTCAAAAAGTTACTAACTAAATTCGTCCGGATGTCTGTGTGTCTGTACGTTGGTCAATGTTACAGTGTTTAGAAAGCTGGAAGTGGTGTCATCTTATAGGAAATTCTTTACTGATTCCAAATCTCTGGTAAATGTTTTGATCGAATCACCCGTTCGCCGTCAGGACACCATTAAAGTCAAAATATACACCCTTTACACACATCCAATTTCAAATAGAAAAAAACTCGTTTCCTTTATTTTTTGAAACTTATTGAGTCATGATACGGTCTTTCACGTTATCAAATGTTGATAACAACTCACATATAGAAATCAATGATGCATTTTACTTTTATTTTATAGGTATTCAAATTTTAAGGACAGGACGTTTTGAATTGGATGAACAAAGCTTATGACAGCCTTTATTTACCTAATAATGATCTTTTTGTGATTGTATCGGTTTAAAAGTGAATTCTACTGCTGATTAAATAGTCATTTGAATGTTGAAGCTGGGGTCCCAAAAAAATGGCGGTTTTCTGTGATTTTTGCGTACTTAGGTCGAATGTTCTCCGCTCATGGGGCAGTTTTTATGCTTTTTTGATAGGATATCTTTGAAATAATGCTCCAGCATTGCCCATTAAGTGTCACCACCTCCCCTACCTACGATCAGAACGGCGAGCCATTGTGCTCGTTTCCCAAGATTTTTCTTTTTGCTCTTCTGCAGTTGAATATTCACTTTTAAAAGAAATATGACAACACGTTATGTAATTTTGTATGGAAACCCCTTCATCCATGAATAAATTCTTTGTTCTTTCCACTGTTTTTATTGTTTTTATAAGGTTTTTTATGCTGTTTTGTAACAGTTTTTGGTATATGACTAGTATTTTGTGTGTGGTATTTGTGGAAACTGTATAGTGCAGATGTAAACGTCTGTTACTGATTAATTTTTATGACTTGGACAGAGCATGGAGTACATTGGCCAAGGGAGCGGCGGTGGATTTATACATAACTTTTGCTTTCTTTGTCAAAACGGTCTTCGCAAAAGGCTCTTTCATAGCACGAGACAGCGGGTCCTGGAGGCTTTCAAGCGTCCAAAGAAGTTACCTTCACACGGTGTAGTAACTGTGCCTTCAACGTTCTTGCAGCTGACCACGAGGAAGCAGGTACAAGGATAATAATCCACACGGGTAACAATCCTTACCCAGTTTTCGTCGTCGCAGCGAGAGATACAGATGTGTTCCTTCTTGTCCTGCATCACTTTCAGGACATGGAGTGTCCTAATTCTTGGACGATTACTGATAGAAGCAAAGATCAACGATGCGCAGCTCTATACCGGTAGCTAGAACTTTAACTTTCCATGCAATCACAGGCTGTGACACCACTTTCTACATTGCCGGCATCTGTAAGAAAGGAGCGATTACTATTTTCGAAAAGCACGCGAACCTACTGTCAGACTTTGGTAAAAATTCATGCATTGTCAATTTTTATGGTGCTGGCGCATCCAAGGCAAATACCGCAGATCGGGCGAGACATTACTTTTTGGCAAAGTTAAAACCTGAAAACTTGCTACCTACCTCTGACGCCTTTATAGTAATAACTTAAAATTTTCTGAAGATATTACTAAACCGACAGCAACGAACTTCGGATGGCAAAAGGCGACAGTCTCGCACCAATTCTTTGCATTCTGGATCCGGTTCCAAAGGGCTTGCGAAAATATGGTTCTGTGGTTGCAGAATGGGCTGCAAAACTGTAGAGTACAAATGTCGCCCAACAGAAAAGATAAACGGAGACAATATGTAGTATAAGCTGATGTCCTCTTACTGCGATCCTTGCGTAAATGGAAACGAATTTGCTGACAACGAGAAATCTGAGGCTTCGGAATACGATAAGTTGTGACTTATTGTAATTTGTCATTTTTATTTTATACACGGGCTTTCTTTAGAGGGTAGGGGTGTGGGGGGGGGGGTTAATGGGGGAGAGACTTACATATAAACTTTAAAAAATGGAAATATAAAATCGATATTCTACCACGGAGGGAAAAAATGAAATCTTGCGAAATGGCCACTACTCTTTTCCGTTTTGGGTCGTAAGGGGTGTTGAAGGTGAGGCACCAATTGACAAGCGTAGACAATGCTGGGGGATCACGTCAAAGATTAAAAAAGTACAAAAACGAAATTCGAAGTACGCAAAAATGACTGAAAACGAGTTCTATAAACGAAGAGGATTCAAATTTGATCTGTAAGCCCAAAATAACATTTTCTCTAAACAAATAATTTAGAAAACAATATAATATTGTGCTTTTCAACGTATTACCCTCTACATCAGTGCATTTCTGCCCTCTTCTTGGTTAATTCGCACTTCAAACTGAGTTCGTATTCTGCAAATAAATTTTTAGATGATGTGCCACTTTTAAATTCTATATATCATGATACTATCATGTCTATATATCGAATATCATGTACCTACCTCAACAATAGCGCCTTACATCGATTCGAGGAAGGCTTTCCCTTTTTCCTTCAAAGTTATTTGCTGAATACATTTATTTTTAATACTTATTAGAGATTACACGTTAATATTACATTAATAATATATGATATGTATAATATGATATGTATGTAGTTTCTTTTCCATATATTTCATTAGGGTCCCCCTGACAATTTTTCATCGATTAGACAAAGAGCGATGTTTATGATCGTATAGTTATTAAAATTGCCAAAAGGACATTTTTCAAAAAACATCACAGTTAGACAGTAAAATTGAAACAATTGAATATTGCGCATTCAATTTACATTGATTTTTAGAATCCATTTAATCTACACTACTTTCCAATGTACTAATTCTAGGCCAGATTGAAAAATCTTTCAAAAATGTTCTTAAGTACTACAAAATGCCTCAGCCATAAACGTCGAATGCTCTTAATTATGACCTAAGCTATTATATCTCTTTAATAATTTCATTTAAGTAAATAAATATAAGGGAAGTTACACGAGGCAGTTTAAGAGCTTGTAATATACATAATTGAGTAAAGGGCTCCCGGTGATAGTTTTGAGAAACATTTGTAAATTATATAATAATTGTTGATTGCAATTACCAGCATATCTACCTTCTGTAACTTCAATTTTAGTTTACATATAATGATATAACCCACATAATTTCCTGTCGTATATTTGGGTTAGAAACATATAGTTAACTTAATGCATGGGTCTTTTATATGGTGCGAATCCAGTTAACCGTTTCTCACCAGCAGTGTGTTGTATAGAATTTTTAATTTGGTCTGATGCTACTGGTCCTATGCAGACCAAAGGATCCTTGAAATATGAACAAACCTACAAAAGTGATTATTAATTGGTATCGATGGAGAAACAAGTACTCAGTATTTACCTTTCGTGGGGCCTGTCTGTGTCTCCTTTGTAATTGACAACATAGTCCTCTCGAAATGTCGCATTCACTCGACATATTGCACGTTTCAGAATATTGCTTGTCTTGACGGACAGGAGGTCGGCAGATTCTAGTTGCACCTCCAGATTCTGATTCAGTACAAAGTAATCCGGATTCACAGTCGCTATCTCGTCGGCACAATTCACCAGCTCTTCGTCCGTACGCAAACAAGCAAGTTCCGGCTAAAGACAGATAAAATAATCTATACTAATTTATTTTAGGCCATCTTTCAGACTATGTTAAAATTAGATGTGGGATGGATGTGCAAATTTACTTGATCTTAAATTTGATTAACGGAAATATGAACCATTGTTTAGCTACGTACATACTAATCGATGCCCTTGAAACAAAGCAGGCAGTAACTTTGATGATTAATATGATACATACATTACAGGCTTTTAGGAGTAGATATAACAGGATTATTTGCAAATATTAAATAAAGTGTCGGAAAAAATTTCATTTTGCAAGTCATATGCTACTAGAAGCTTTGCCTAAATTGATGACTACATTACCACTCTCTAAAGGGCTAACTTAGAAAGTTCGTTTGTCAGTTGTAAAACATGGGGAAATGAGTGTGTTTGCAATGGATTATTGTGGATGTAGTACAGTAATCCTAGAAATAAAATCAAACATAATATGCACAACAAAACCCTCGTACTCGTAATCCTAATACATACTTTGTAAGACCTTTTTGTGTAAGACTAATGTAGCAAAGCCTCAATGGTTACCTAGATAAATTGAATAAAATTTTTGTAATGGGCTATTCTGTTTTCCATAGCACTCAAAAACCATGTTTTCATGGAAATTATGTACCTTACATTTGAAAAGGCATTGTTATCTAATTTTGAATGGCATAATTTAAAGGTAATTAAATGAGGTTCATGTACATTTTAATAGAAGAAAATACATATGAATGTGAATGTGAAAGTGCATTATGTACCTATCTTAAGTAAACTTAACAACTTCAATAGATTATCCTTCGTTTTTATAACTAACCTCCATCAACGTCAACGCATACTAATCCAGGACAACAGTGCTCGTTTGCAGTGCAACGTCTGCCGTAACACGGATCGTCATCAGAATCCGTTTCAAACTCTTCTAGGATACCTTCATCACCAGCTCTCTACAAAGTAAAACACATTAATTGTATTATATTGAGGTGTAGGTACATTTCCTGTAATAAAACAGACGAAAAGACATTACTTTTGGTTGTGAAGCTTTAGTATGAAAATGTTAACGTTGTGCTTGTAAGTGTAACTATAACAAATCTTATGCCATTTAATTTAGGTAAATGGTATGACTCGTGCCATTTTCCTCGAACCAAATTACTTAATGTCAGCAATTCTGTTTTACTATTGGGAATGGTAACGGAAGGCGAGTTAAAGAGTAATGCATATATTACGAGGTAATTAGTGACCTAAAGATTCTCTGGGGCAGACTAAATTAAAAGGCCCAAAGAGATTGGGGAATTAATTATGAAATTTAGGCATAGTGCCAAGCGTAACACGATTGTTCATCTCTCCCTACGTTTGTGGCCTGGTTATAAAATATGTAAATATAATGCTTTACATACGTTAATTATACTGCGATACGATAATCTCTAGCAAAGTGTATAAAGGCCTAAGGGAGCGTCATTTCGTTCGAGACGACAAGAAAAGTATTTCATCCTGTTCTTAGGTCCGAGCTCACCAAAATAATGCAAAAAACTGGAAGATGAAAGAAACGCCCGAAAGAGCGTTTTTCAAAATTACATACACAAATAAATTATTAATGCGAATCGAAAGTAGGACAAGGGACAGGGCAGCCTTTGTTTACACATAACTTACAACACGCATAGATAAAAACAGGAGCGTACTAAATAAAAACAGACTAGTAAAAATAATTCTTACTGATCGATAAAAATTATTTTTCCGACCGGTAGACTGGGGATTACTTTTTGCGTAATTGGGTAACTATTAAACGAGACGAGCGACATGGAAAGGGTATCAAAGTGGAAAAATTGATGAAATTAATTTGAAAATAAAACACACACAGGAAGATAATACGAAATTGAAGGTGCAGGTAAATGAACAAGCGGAGAAAATAGAAACATTACTCATTAGAAAGAGAGGCTAGGTGAAAGAATTTTGTTATCATAGTTTTACAGAGAAAGGTATTAAAACAAAAATGGTTTGGCGACACTATAGTATAGTATACTTCAGTTATAGTGGTGGTCACGATAAATCGAACTGGGGATTTAGAGAGCTATCCACTAAAATTCTTTATTACAAACCCTACAGGCTTACCCTGTTATAAAATACTCGAAACGCAGTGAAATTCCATGGTCTGCATTTAAATTGTCAGGTCTATCAGTGCATGTAAATGACCGGTACAACCCTTCGGAAATATACCAAGCAGATTACAGTGGAGACAGAAGATGACGCAAGTGTAAGTATTTTCGATTCAACTCTTTTGCGTGTACTAAAAAAATTGGTTCAAGCAAGCCTTTTTTTGTGGGAGCACGCGGGGAGGAAATTTCGAAAATATCGAATTGCCATAAAAACTGAAAAAATGAAAGAATTTGAAAAAAAATGAAGAAAAAATCAATTTTGGTAACCTTTACAAAAGCTACACAACGAAAGCGGAAGAAATACACAGCAACCCATAGATCCAGAGACGATTTATTCTCAATTGGCAGCTTCTATGAAAGATCGTTTACTAGAATCGAGTGATAAAGATATCGTTCAAGCTTGTGATGTTCTCATAGCCGAAAAATGGCCGAATGAAGTTGAAAAAAACATTACGTTTGGAGAAATAGAGATTCGTACGTTTCATGTGAATGAACGAAATATTACCCGGGCGTTTCGCTATTTCTTAGTAGACAAAAAGGTGCCAAAAAATTTAACTCCGCTCATCAATACTGTCCATACCATAGCAGTTTCAACGAGCGAATGCGAGAGAGGATTTTCGCAGATGAACTTGATAATGACTCCACAAAGATCTCCTCTTTTAGTGAAAACAGTTTCATCGCTATTGGTCAAGTTCGTAAGCACGAACAGATTTATGATGAAGAGAGACTGCTTTAAAATTTATGTACCTACTACCTTTAGGCTAAGTGTATTGACAACGAAAGTTACTTTTTTATATTGTTAGTCAACTAAATATAAGTTCACGTTTTATTTCCAAAGAGATTACTTATTATGTTTTTAAACAATACAAAAATAACAGTGGCAAGGGGGGGGGGGGTACAAAAAATTATGGACAACTTACGAGAATTAGCGTGCCCCCAAAAAAGAACTGACAAAAAAAGGTCTGGCCGCCCGCCCGTTCAAGTATGTAGGTATAAGAAAATTTATAAGAGTCATAGCGGGGAGGTTTATATGTAATTTAGGTTCATGATAATGATGAAAGTTCAGAAAGGATGGGCTGACAACTGGATTTCCCGTGGAAAAGGAATCATTATTCTTTAGGGTGGATCGCATTTACGATGGGTGGATGAATGTGTACTCTCCGCGGAAAAAATGTTAGAAACTCGAGCTTAGATGATCACAAAGACATGGCGCCTCAGTTGCTTAAAGAGTAGGTTTCAACAAAAGCTTATACCAAATTTGCCACAAAATTCCGTAATTGTTATGGATAACGCGAGCTTCCATTCTCGATTACAAGAAAGGATTTCTATATCTTCCACTACGAAGACACAAATTACCGACTTTCTAATTAACGAGGATGTTTATTTTGAAGACTCGCATAGAGTAAAGCAATTATTTGAAGTGGTGGAATCTCAAAGCTTTACAAACAGTTTTATAATTGTCCTAAATTCGAATTGTCGTGACGCAGCGCCGTGAATGTTTAGTATGTATCTGTTGTGCTAGCCAATTATTAACATTTTAATGAAACAAAATATAGGAAAAAGTGGCGATTCCTTTTTATACCAATTAAAATATAGTCGAAAACCGATTTTAGCTATTATAACAACAATGTAGAATTATGGAAATGTGCAATAAGTCTTTTAAAACATAAGTATATAGATAAATTTGAAATGTGTAGGTATTCATATAAAAACTATACAAACCTGTATAAATCCGCTGTGACCGCCGTATCCCATATTTGCGAGCATTTCTGGCGAAAATCTATTAAATAATCCACCCCATGCGCGAGTTTGTTGTGCCAAAACGAAGATTGCTATTATAATGATTAAACACTTCATTGCGATTTCTGAAAGTAAAATTATCTATTAATAGGTTACTAATCCTCTTCCTGATAGATTAGTACAGCGTTTTAGCTCTGCATGACAAATGACCTATCCATTTGTCATGTAGAGCTAAAACGCAGAGCGTAACCGGTGTAAATTAATTCAAATTACAACCTGATTGAAATTATATAATAAATCAACGTGGGAACATAGAGCTCCCGTTACCTAAAATCGTATAGTAGCAGATTATAAATTATCCGAAGACGGCATAAAACCATCAACTTCAATTAACTTTTATAATTATTACTACTACAATCGAATAAAATGTTACATTTGAAAACAGAGAATGCGAAAATTGTGTTGCTAATTTATTGTTGTAATGATTAATGGGCGTGAGAGTGTAAGAAATTGTAGTATTCGGTGATAAACTAGAATGACTACTACCTAATGTTATTCTTTCATTTTCTAGGACGTTTTCACAGAAAATAGCTAACGCTTCAATTCTAATTACAAATATTGCCGAATAGGCAAAAGTAGCGAAATTCTTAGCCATTTGAACGAATTTTATCTTATGTTTCAAAATTCACCATTGCAATCAAGATAAATTGTTTCATAATTTGATTTGTGGTAAATTGTAACATTTTTAGGTATGAAAATCAGCAAGTGGCGATCGATTTCCACTGCGTCAATGGATTAGTTGAATTGGCGGTAGTTATATTAAAGTGTTAAGTTTTGACATTGATTATATACACGAAGTATATAATCAATGGTTTTGAGTAATTGTTACGATCATACCTGTCTCCTTTTTTATACACCGGTATTACCTTACCTATCAATGCTAGACTTCCTACAGTGCTTGGCTCAATGACATTCTGCGTTATGTTATTTTTCATGTGAGATCAAACTAACTGCGCTATTCGGAATCGTGTTAGTTAATTAATAAATAAATAAACGTCAATTTTTTATTTTTCCAATTCTAATCCCACATATTTTGGGGGCCGTCAGAGATGATAATTGCGTAAGAGAAAAAATTGACTCAAACGCTGTAAAGGAAGTAAAACGTACATTAGGGGATTAATTAATTGATGATGGTAAAGAAATTAAAAATAGTGCTGGATTGATTTAAAGATGGAATGTTTAGAACAAATTCATAAGGTTCAATATACGCTGAAAGTTGGTCAAACGAAGACAGTGAAGGCAATGTAAAAAGTTATTTAAGGAATGTAAGAAGCGCAATAACGGCGGTTGAATCGACGGAGAATTCTTAGCCCACATTTTCAGATGAAACTTAGTAATCGCTCTATTAAGTCTTAAAGTTATGAGGCGCCGGTATGAGGCGCCGTTTGTACCATAACTATTCTTTAGATATATATATTAAAAAGAGTCAATATATTAAAAATTAAAAATATATATATATATCATCCAAATGTAAAAATATATCTGGAAGTTAGAGTACAGATATATAGAAAATTTGAGGACGAAATATATAAAACTTCAGCTTCGAATATCAACCACTAGTGACGCTGTAGCTAGACAAAATTTGCAACAGCGTAGATGCTGATACATCTCTCACTAATTATTTACCTTTTAATTAGAAGAGTTTATTTTGGAATTGGTTCGATGTTATGAAGTGCCATATAGTTATCGATATGAACAACCTTGTGTATTACCTATCCGAATATGCTTATAAATTGGAAAGTAACTGTCATACCTTAATAATCCTAATATGAAATGCATGTAATGATCTTTAGCAACCCTCCTAAGCATGTATGACACCAATTTAAATCTGTGATCAATATAATCAATCATACAAGGCAGAAAGTTATATGTAATGCGCTGCATTGTAGGGTAAATCAAATCAAACAGCTTTACAATGTAGAAAATGTAACCTTACGTAGGTCGTGTCGCTTTTGCAAGTATTTGAATTTGTCGTTACTCGTTTGCCAAACATAATTTCCCGAAGAGCGCCATCAGTGGTCAACGTTGGAAGTTCAAGTTTTATATATCAGTACTCTCATCATTGCTGATATATTTTTATATTTGGTTGATATATATTATTTTTTTTTTAGTTTTTAATATATCGACTTTATTTAATATATATATGTAAAAAAGAGTTATGGTACAAACGGCGCCTCATAGTTATGGTACAAACGGCGCCTCATATAAAGTACTCAAATTTTCCTGTAGCCCAACTTCTATGTAAATCTAGTAATAATTAACGATTAGCGTGTTTAAGCAGCGGATTACATTAGGTGCCTTTGCACAAAAGGTCCTAAGATTCTGCCAACTTTTCCCTCAATCTTATATTAGATCTAGCAAATTGGCAATTTCGTAAGTTTTCACATTAGGTATAATTATTTACTTTCAAAATAGTGCCCTCATGAGATTTTCACAGTCTATAAAAGTGAATATATTTTTTTTTTTGAGGCAAAATGGAAAAACCTAATCTTTTACAATTTGTCTCAACAGTGTTATTATAATACGAATATAAAAAATGTTGCTCTGTAGTCATTGTCATTCTCTCTTGCTTTTATTTTAAGGCTAGTACTACTTAGTAGATGTGTAATAATTTTCGTTTATTTATCACACCATTAAAAGACGCCTGTGTTAGTGATGTGCAAATATGCCGGGAAGAGTAACTTCAAATATGAATAATTTGATAAATGGAATGTTTTTCACGTTCATGTTGAAGTATCACAAGCATCAATATTATAATACAATCATATTATACACTAAAACACTTAACGAAATTAATATGAATGAACTGTACAAAAAATGAATGGAAGTCATTGAATTTAAGACGTTGTCATATTTCGGTATGGAAATCAGTTTTTCGCGTGTATATGACCTTTTAACGTTTTATTTTATAATTTATGCAAATATGGGAGCATACTGTGTTTTTACTTTAAAACCAATGAATAAAGTCTGCAATTCGAGTAACATAAATGTTCTAGGTGTGTGTATTGATCCAAAATTAAATTGGTCTGAACAGTGTAGCCAGGTTTCTTCTAAGTAATCGAAAGCATGTTTTGTATTAAGATCTCTAAAGACAATCGTCTTCAACGATGTTATCATTAACGCTTAATACGGTTACTTTCATTCACTCATGAATTATGGCATCACCACTTGGGGTTATTCTTCTGGCGTTAAACGAATTTTTGAAATTCAGACTTATAAGTAATCTGGGCTATGGAAGTTGTTGTAGGCACAAGTTTGCGAGTTTGGTTATTTAACTTTACATAAGTTGGATTAGGACTAATATGGCCTGCTCAAGATACTTGACAAAGATATTTAACTTTAGGTGCCTTAAATTGCAATTTATCTATAAACTACAGCATGTGCTAATAACAGAAATTGATCTGCAACACTAGTTTAGATGTAAGGGACTTGAACAAATTTTAACTTGTTCACTAAGGTTTTCCACTCCCATTTTATCGGTTCTTGAACCTTGATTATTAAATTTCTGGTTGATCAAGTCTTATAACACATTTTTACGTAGCGTTTTCCTACATCTTCTATATGAACAAAGAGCTTAGAATTTTATCCTTGCTCTTATCCTTATTAACTACATAACGGATTTAAGCTTAAAATAAAACCACTTCTCCCAAAAGTAGGACAAGTTCTTATCTTAAGTAATCATACTAAAATGTACTTACTTCTTAGTCATCGACTTTCTCTTTACTCTTGTTTTTGCCGTCATATTGCTTCAAGCCCTTTTGCTTGTTTTGTGCTTATTTCAGCTGCACTACATGCGGATTCATTTTAAATTGCAGTTACTCCCTCGATCTGCACAATTGTTCTTCTTATATTCTTATATTTTCCAATAATGCAACTCAGTAGGTACTTTATCTTTTGTTAATGAGTCTTTAAACATTCAATACAACACATTTCCCCAGCTCTTCATTATACCTTTCAACTGCTTTTCCATGGGCTTACAATAATTCTAATTTTTGGTATAATCGGCTGTTGTGAGGGGCTGATTAACTTGGAAAAAGCTAATTCCTTTTTAATATAATCGATATATTTCGGTCGTTGGTTTCGACCTTCATCAGGATTACTAAAAATTTACAATTTACACAATAATGAAGTAATTTAACCAATAACTTACTACAATAGGTAATTTGTAACATTAATTAAATAATACAGGAGGATTATTACAAATTACTTCATTATTGTGTAAATTGTGAACCAACGACCGAAATATATCGATTGTATTAAAAAGGAATTAGCTTTTTCCAAGTTAATCAGCCCCTCACAACAGCCGATTATACCTGCAATTTTAACACCTATACCATTACTTTAATCCTATAACTATTACGGTTGTAATAACTTAACCTCTTACATTCTAATTTTTGTTTTCCACCTTCCTATATCATTTCAATCAAAAGATTTACTATTACACCGCACGTATTACACAAAAGATTTGTTTCGATTTCATAGATACGGAAAAATAGTAATAGGCCTATACTAAACAAACGGTAACGCAATGATGGATTAAGTAAGTCACAATATTTTCTCATTCAAGGTTGAAATTACGATTGGAATAAAAGCGATGGTCAATAGGATCGTTGAAACGATGTCGTTTAAACCTTTTCCTATATTTATATCTTTTACTTAGAGAGATTTATTATAGTTGGAAACGAAAATGTAGATTGCAAGACCTTTTTCCTTTTTTCCCCTTTATTATTCAGTTGATGTTAGAGGAAAATGGAATAAGGAACAAAGTAAACGTTGCGGACGGATAATAAATTGTTGAAGATGTTTAGACCTTAATAATAGCATGTCTTACTTTATTTTAGAGCTTTAGACGATGAACGTTTTGAGATAGTAGCCATTGTTATAGAAATTTTGAATGGGATAGGTTCCACTCTCAGCGGTTAAGATAAATGGATGGGTTTTGTGTCGGGTAGAGTACAACTATTATGGTTAAATAAGTAGTTAGTTAAATGTAGAATTAATGATTACAATTCCCAAGATACAACGTTAAGGAAATCTGTAGTATATTTATTCTCTAAAGCAAAAAAATCACAACATCCAGTTAACCCCCTTTACGCGAAGGTATAAATGAAAATAAGGTTCGAGTAGCAAGACTAATAAGAATAAATTGTGCGTATATCAGTGCAGTGCTGTAAAATATGTTGCACTTGCTAAAATATTTACTTCATGGCCTAGGGAAAACATAACTAAAAACCTAAGTGACAACGACAGTCGCTTTCGTTGGTGAAGGTCTCCTAATAAAACTCTTTTCCGGATTTTTCGACGATATATTGTGTACGGGTGTGTTATTACTGTTTTAATGTGGTTTAGAAATCGTGTGTTGTGTATACCTTTTCAAAATAAATATAAATACCAAAAAGTAAGTAAAGAAAATGAAAGGGAGTATGAGGTTTTTACAATTCGTTCACTGTTGTTTCTGTATACATAGATATAAATAAATTATATATTGTATGTCTGTTATTCTACATCTTGCTTGCTTAAGTTTTATTCAAAACATGCGATGAAAATAGAAGTAAATTCGAATTATAGTGGTAAAAACCCTTCTCTATGTACACATGGAACATTACCAAAGGCGAAGTTCTGTTATTTCTACACTGAAACGACAACATAATTTGGGTACCTTTTTTTATGAGGTGTTATTCTTGTACGCTTGTATGTAATTACTTTTTCTCGCACAATTAATGAATTGCGAAAATCTAATCTAAATTTATGTACATATTATTGCAATAATCCCTGTGTTAGGTAGATTGTGTTCCAAAAATAGCTCAAGCGACTAATTTATTTCTGTGCAGTTAATTAAAACAATTACTTTAGAGTTCACGTAAACTTGAAAAAAAAAATAGTATTGATTCAACAAAATGTATTCATAAGGTCACTACCGACTTTACAAATGTTACTCTTTTTAAGATGGAGTTTGCTCCACTAGGTCAACCTTAATTTCACCATAACATGCTAATATGGCTGCTAATTATATACAAAAAATTTAATACCCGTTACGTCTAAAAACTCGATTTTCTATATTCCCTTAAAAGTTTTGTTTCATAATAACACGACGTAATATAATAATTTATTGTTTATATAAACCCAAAATCGATAAGCCACAAGGCGACTGGAAAATATTTATTTAGCGTGTTTGTCAAAATAAATGATGTGGGCGTTTGTAAAAACGTGTTCATATTAATTAGAAATTTTCACTTCACAAAACCCTTAATCATGAATTACATTTTACCATTCCACGTAACTGATTTATGGAAATGAAAGTAAGAAAATTTCAGCTGGAGCATTCTTTATTGTAGGGGTGGCATGGCATGTGATCTACAGGTTTAGACCAGGGTAAGATACACAGCTAATCTTTTAAAATAAAATCTAAAATGTATGTAACGTACATGCGTGCACTACTATATTTCAAATAATTATGTTATGACAAGCCTGTGACTTTATTATATTAACACGTTCGCTATTCAATAAATACTCGTTGTAGTCGTTGTACCATTGAATAATCAATGGTTGTACTTTATTTTGCAGTAGGTTCACAAATTAAACAAAAAATGGCCAATCGAGTGAAATAAATCCTGGAGTTTTGAAGGAAGGTTGGTACAGTTGTTCCTTGATATATAAGACTGAAGGAAACAATAGTCCTGTTGGGGTAAGGGGGAGGGGGTTAGTGAGATCTCGAGAGGGGATGCTTCCAAACAGGACATTTTCAGTTTTTCTCTTATTACTTAAAAACTGTTGTTCGTAGCGGAAAATTAACTCTGACAAACCTACAAAAAAGATAGCGCGCATTTTTTACGTAAAACCAACAGTTTCGGACTTATGAGCCTCGGAAGTATGTTTCACGTCGATAATCAACATTATAGACGCACCCGTGCAGGAATCCATGAAATTTTGAACTATTATTTGCTGTAAACTTTTAATAAATTACACAAATAGCAATGGATCGAATTGAGCTTAATTGGCCATTAAAAAAACCTTATATTGAGTGTAGGTACAGTTAGTTGATACAAATGTACTTATGATAATATTATTTAGATGGAAATTATTCTCAAAACTATAATTGGAGTCATTTCTCTGTTGTTTTGTGCAAGAAGTGAAATAAATAAATAAATAAATAAGGTTGGTACACTTCGGTATATTTTTACAATATCCTCCAGTTGCTTTTTACTTCGTTAAAATTTAATGTACTGCCATTACGGTACATTAACTTCAATTACCATCACCGTATACTGGAGAGCAGGTAATATCGATCAATATAATCCATTATCCATTAAAGTTGTTTTAAGAGAAATTCTCTTTGAAAGGTAAATCAAGATTTTGACTTTTATTACAGGCAGATTGTAAGTTCCGCCAAAACAAATTGAAATTCAAAGTAACCTTTCGATACATCTGCAACTTCTCAAGCTTTAGGTTGAAATAAATTTATGTGGGTGATGAAAAGGTAGCCGTAGTGGCCCCAATAGTGCTGGCTGTAAAGCTGTATAGGTACGACGGTTTCGCTAATCTTGTTGATTATTTATTTTCAAAAAAACGTTCCTATAGTTTTTGTGTAGTGGTTGGATTCGACAACATTGAAGTGCAAAGCCACGAACGAATGAAAGACCATAATCACTCTTGCGCTATTTACGATAAATGGAAATTAAAGTAATCTATTGACAGCGACAGCGCAGATAAAGCTGCAATTCGACGTGAAATTTCTTTCTAGAGGCAGGTTTTAGAAGTTTCCCTTACGAAAAAATCAATTAGAAAGCACCTTAAATATGCTCATATTTTTTAAATCACATTAATCTACTTTGTCGCCCTGCTGCAAAGATGCACTTTTAAAACGATTATGGTTTAATTATTTGATATTTGATATTTATTTATTCCTGCCAAAATTCATACAAACGTAATGATTACAGTAAGTAGTAAAGATTTATAGTAGGTTAAGTTATGTCACTTTAAGGAATTAATCTTTGAATTAATAAACTCCTCATTCGAGTAGAAGGAATTCTTAATTAAATATAATTTTAATGAGCTTTTTAACTTTTTGGGTGGTAGTTTGCGGATTTGCAATGGCAAACTATTAAAAAATCGAATAGACATGTTTTCAAAACTTTTGTGCACTTTGGTTAATCGAACAAAATTGAAACATAACTTTTTACAACTTCTTGTATTTTAATTATGTATTTCTGATCTAAGTAGATGCTCATCCAACATATGTCTTGTATACATTACGCCATTTAGTATATATACAGGGTGTCTTACGGTGACCGTCGGTTAGGAGTATATCAAGAACTGTAAAAGCTAGAAATTTGAAGTTTTGCACATGCAACATACCGTGTGCAATCTATTAAATAAATACATTTTCCAAATGGAAGGACTTCCGGAAATACCGTAAGTGAGCATCAACAATTTTATTTTAAACACAAACCAAACAATTTTTTTTCACTTTCTGATGTATCATAAAATGACCTGCCCCTTTACGGAAACCATATTGGTTTTTAAAGAAAATTTGATGCGTTTCAAAGCAGTTCGCGCGATGATTAAACATAACTCTCTCAAAAATTTTGGAGAACGCCTACAGGTAACACCGATATCGGTCTGTAGTTTTCCGGACTATTTTTATCCCGTGTATCCTGAATTTCCGTTTGAGAAACTAAACTTAAACTGAACTTACAATCAGATTTTGGACTGAAACTAGAACTGGAATGGTTAATGGGATCCAATGAAGTTACAGAGCAACAAGTAATGTTGTGGAAATATAATCATTTAGTTCATTTGCACCAATATCCTTCGATGGGGTATTATTGCCAGAAGAGTGAGTTTTCCTATAAGAATTTATAATTTTCCATGCAGCTTTTGTTGAATTTGAACATTTGCTGCTCGTTGAATCGCGATTCTGTATTTGACTTAAGTTTTAATTATATTCATAAATAAGGAAAATAGGTTTTTACACATTTTCCAGAAAACTAATAAGAATTTTGAATCCATTCTTGAATAACTTTATAAATCATACTGTTCTCTGGGACATTTAATAATATGATCACTTTATCTCAAGTAACTAGATTAATATAACAATTTGAATGAGAACTCATAATTCAAATAACGACTTTTAATTATGATCGTACGCGTACCACCGGTTGGGAACACCTGGTGTAGTTCAATACAAAATTTATGTATGCGGCCAATAGCTTTAAAACGGATGTCATTTCGCACGAAAAGTAAGACCCCTCCATGAAAATGAATCTGTCTTGCACAGTAAGAACCTAATCTATATTGATTCACTTTTAAGCCACACTTTAGTTCACTGTCCTTCAGCCAATGTTCACTGATGCAGATAATATGATAATTACATTAAATTAAGTAAGTATGCTTTAAGTTCGTTTATCTTATTCCGAATTAACTATTAGTCACTGAGACGATATCCATATAATACAAAAATCGTGACAATTTGTCTGCAAACTCATTGGAAATCAAAGGGTCAAAGTCAAAGTTAAGTATAAGTAAAACCTTTGTGAACTTGTGCCTAAAATTCCTTAGCTTGAAATAGCTTGTGGGTTACTATAGTGATTTTGAGGCGATATCGACGGAGATGACGAACTGCAGAGGAAGAGCAGAAGACCAGGGGCCGAAAAGGAAAAACGTCCATATAGGATTCTTGTAATCTTTTAAAAGACGTCAAGAAAACCATCCTAAATATTTATAATGCGCTAAAAAAAAGCTGCAATGCACCTCTAAAGGAAACAACTCGACTTAAGAAGGTACGAAAAACTACAGTGGCTGTAATGGTTAAACATAGATCTGATCAACAAAAAAGTCCGGCCATTGCACCCACAATTGATCGAAGGACTTTTAAAATCTAGTTACCAATGTTACATGTGTTCTTTCCTTTCAAGAAGTACTTAGAGTCACTGATAGTGTAGAGCTCAACAGTGCTTAGCAGTAAATGGAAGACACTTTGAACACATGTAACATTGGTAACTATAGATTTTCAAATTTCAAATTTAATAACTTTAGTCGAACATTACTTAAAAGGGGTGGCAGTAATAAAATAATTTTTCCTATAAAACTTTCTTCTTTTTTATCAATCTTTTAAACAATACCTTCTTCGACTTATGATGCCATTTAAATTTTGGAGTTCGAGACATTCTGGAGGAATGCCGACTTTTCCGAGAAATAATAATATCACCATTCGATTCTTTATTATGGCTTTTATAATCACTTTTTTTACCCTACCTCTCTACGTTCTCTAAATAAAACATTGATACGGGTGGTCTCATTCACCCGGTATATTAGACAGGTCGATAAAATCGCAAATAGTTTAAAATTATTAAATTTTTTGTAATAATAGATACAACTTAGGTTATTTAAAAAATCGACCACATCAGTCTTTTCCTGCATGTTACTGTTCAGTATAGTCATGTCATCTCATTAGACTATTGCAAGCGAGAAGTGTCGGTTTAAAATCAATTTCGGAGAAATTTAGTTTATTTGACTTTGTACTACCTACATATATGGGGCAGTTAATTTCATCGTGTCAATAATTTTGTGGTAATTTAAATAATATGAACAATGAACTCGATTTTATTTCCGTAAAATACGGAAAATTGGAAAAATGAAACTCTATTCTGCAATTTTGTTACTTTGTTTAACGGTTTGGTTTCATACAAAATCCATAATTTAAAATTGTGTTACTTACCTTCAGTTGCTATTATAACTAAGTTTAATTAACTCAACGGCATATTGGAAGGGGTCAGTTCAAAGTTGGGCGTAGCTATGTTTACTGTAATTAAACACGGTATGTATACATCGTCTACTTTCTATAGCGTTATAAGTTGGACGTTTAATAAGTTTTGGATAGGTACGAAGTAATTAATCATTGTAATAAAACGTTTATATTAAACTTTTTTTTCACAAACAACTCTATACGAGTACTGAGGACTTTGCCTTGAATTAACTCGCGGTATAATGGGAAACATATTTCATGTAGGCGGTAAAATATCGCCATCCATTTTTATTTGTTTGGATGCGCTTTGTTAGCGATAGTTCAAATTTAAACAAGATTCTTAGGGAATTCTTTTCTTTAATGAAAAATTAAGAAATGGTTTTCATATCAATCCTGAAGAATTGAAAAGTCTAGGTCTTTCAGATAATTATCGAATAGGTAATGGTAAGTGAACAAGAAACTGAAATTTGTTGTTCTGTTGCGACCATTGCAACCAGCGGAAAAAATGACATTGGTTGCCCATTTAATCGACCTTGTAGCTAACGGAGATACCAATGGTGAACGTTTAACTTTGGATACGATGTATATTTATTTTTTTGAGTTATTACGCAAAAACTATTTTATTTTGAGTTATTACGCAAAAAAACTATTTTATTTAATACGTCATTGTAATAAACACGGATATTTTTCAGATGTTTTTCGTCTAAATACTTTGAAGTGATCTTTTATTAGCGTAAGTGACTTGAAAATAAATTTAATAATAAATTTTTGTTTATTTTAATCATGGCTGGATTCTGGATTGCGATAGGAGGGTGGGCATAGGCGTACATAGGCCTCAAATTCGGGCCCTTTGTACTATGTACCTCCATAACTAGAGTCGTACGACCCCGCAACGTCACTCAAACCATCCCACACGCGAGATGAACCTAAGAATGCTGGGAGGAGAAGCAGCTCTAATCGTAGCCATGTCTAGCCAGGATACTCCCAACATGGATCGTCTCTGTGGACAAGTGCGGGACATTCATAAAGTTTGTGGTGTGCTGTCTCGTCGTCAGTGTAAGATCCTTTACAAGATGGTAATTCTACCAAGCCCATGCGATGCATGTACGTGTTTAGTTTACAGTGCCCAGAAAGTATGCCCACATGTAGACGTAGGTTCTTTCTTGATAGTCCCTTCAACGCTGCTAAACAATATATTTTTTTTTTATATATTTTCAACTACAACAGTGGCTCTCCAGAGAATCCCTCCTGAAGGCGAAAGTTTGGGGATGGGCGTTTCTAGAAGAATTACAAATTCTGCAGCCAACACAGACGAGTCAACCTTCCGCATCAGAAAATCTTCTCCCAATGATTTTTTGCAATATTGCAAAAAAGGCTGCAGAGGAAAAGCTTGTTTTTGTAGGAGAACCAATTAATTATGTTCATGATATTCTGGTCAAAGTGTCGATGAATACGATAAAGAGAACAGAGCCGTTATTGAGCAGGGGGTTGAAAATGGAGACAGTGATAACGAAAATATTTCTGAAGAGACTATAATCAACTATACCAAATACCAAATTTCAGCCTGTTTGGTTTTAATCTTTGATTTGAATTAATTTTGCCCAAATAGGGACCACGTATCCATGATAAAACACTGTGATAGCACCAGTAAACTACAAAGTAGTGCGCAAGTTGAACAGTTTATTTCGATTTATTTATTACAGTACCTTAATCCATAGCAGTTTCCTTACCAAATAATGTTGCCATTTATTTACTTGGATTTAGTTGAAGGGGTGTGTTTCATTGAAAACTACACTGCGTCTTGTTCAACCATGATTGGATAAAGTGACAAATAAAATTGAGCGTCATCAGCATAACGTTGTAAGTTCAAAGAGCACACGCATGATTCTACTGCGCAACATGGACCTTAGTCCTGAAGGACTTCCGTCGAAACATCTTGGAATGACGATAGTAATTGTTTACACTTAGAGGCCTGAGTATCACAAGATAACATTTTAACAGAATCATCCAATATTCCGATGTAAAGCAGTACGGGGAAAAGAAATTTATGGTTTAAGCTATCAAAGTCCTTAGTTAACTCTAAAAATACCAGAACCAAAAGTTTGCCGAGGTCAACTGCCGTTACAATGCTGTCAGATGTCTTTAACAAGCCCATGTACCTTTACGAATATTCCTGGATCCAAACAAGTATTAATATTATTCTTAGCTAAAAGAATGTTGGGGCAAATATCCTTTCATGGCTTTTCCCGTTGGTATCGGTATCAAAATCAAAATTGCTATCGACCGTCCACAATATTCAGTAATGATTCAATGTTGTATTTAATCGTTTATTATTTGTATCCTATCGCCCAAATTCTACATAATGGAAGTAGAAACCTTGTAATTTTTAAGTTTATATCTTACTAATGGCAAAGTGATTGTCATACCTATTGTTGAAATTACTATTTGAATGTTTACAGATAAAAGAGGAAGATAGTTTAAATATTGTCAGATCTTCCGCTATTTAAATGAAACCATTGCCCCCATTTAATCACCGACTGAAGAATGATATAGTTTTAGGAAAAACTTTACTCGTTTGTTGGAAAAGACGGTATGTTGTGTGGTACGCCAAAGTAGTTTATCCTGTACCGATCTTTTTTGTATAATAATATGTTTAGATTTGTTTTTATTGTGTAATAATCTATTTTTGGTTACCTTGTTTCAATGTATGGAAATTAAAATACATCAAAGCGATTTCCAAAATGTTTTTTTCGCATTTCATTACAAAATGTCAACTTTTTGAATGTAATTGTAGTTTTAAAAAGTCAATCTTTTTGTAACAAGTGACAAATTGCTTTTACTTTTTGTAAGAAGTGATAAAATGCTTTTACTTTTTGTAACTGGTTGTAAAATGACATTTATTGTGGAAAAATAAAACAAAGAACAGCAAAAAACCTCTATTTATTATAAATAATTATGTAGCTGCATTTGCATTAGTGTGGGAATCACATTTCATAATTTCATATGGAAGTAGTTCAGATCATTTAATTTATGTGGAATGCATGATTTGTTAATAAATAATTTGAGGTTAAAACATAGGTGTCTGTATTGTTTCTAAGGGCTTAAACTTTTTTTGCACGTTGATATACTTACTGTTTTATTGCTATAAATTACCTTTAAATAACCGCTTGTAGCCAAACTAGTACTATATGAATGTATAAAAGTAGAAATCTCTATTTTATTATTATTTTTCAAGTAAGTATCTTTTTGCGACAGCAAGCCACTGACAAACAGGAAACAATCGTCTGCCATATGCACAGGCCATCCCGGTCGCACGATAATATTGCAAATGCTTCTTCCTGACACTATTTATTCATTGATTTTCTGGATGTCTAGATTGCTATTGAAATAAGTTGCCATAGCAACGGATCTTCTGGATGTCTAGTCTAGATACGACTCATCAGCAATTTATACGGGAAAAATTTTGTTCATTCATTCCTTTTTGCAACAAAATGCGAAAAAATCTTGTATAAAACACAAGATAAAAGCGCCTTTTTATCACACGACGTCTTGTTTTCACGTCTGGTCTGGTGATAAAAAGTATCGCTTTTACCTCTAGTTGTATAAATAGCTATTTTGGTTGTTTTCAATTATAAAGTATTAAGTATGGACGGATTAATCTACAGTAAAATGTGTACTTAAAATATAAAATTCGTTGCATTCTGCGATAATATTCGGGGGTTGCTTTTTGCTTGGATGGTCGTGCACCTGGATGTTTTTATCTCACATTTATTATTGATCAGCAAAGTAAATTTAAGGTGATCAATCACTTCGACGATAAAATCAACTGTCGACGTCGGACAGTCACAAAGTTGAACGAAAAGTGAACGTTTTGTCCCTTTCATAGGAGACTTCATCAGAATAAGGGAAACAAAAACAAAAGGAATAAAAATAATGAAAATGTAAATTCTTACCTGAATGAACCAATGGGAATTTAGTAAGAGTTTCATATTTCTCTATTATTCATTACTTTCTTTTTTGTTTTTACGAAACGTTAACTTTTCATTCAACTCTGATGATCTTTATGATTATAAAAAGATATATAAAATAGTTATGAAATTTATTTAAAAATCTGCACAAGCTGCCACTACAACCATCAGCAAGTCGTCCAAATCAGTTTATTAAGCACTTTCAATGGTCCCGAACTTTACTGTGGTATACGTTCTAGTGTCTATAGAGTTCACTGGTCATTAGCCACCAAAAGGTAATTTTAGTGATTATGGTAACGATTTGAATATACAATCGTAATTTAAGGGTATTGTGATCGGTATCAAAATTTTACATCGCTAACCATCCACAATACTCTACAGTGATTTAATCTTGTGTTGAGTCGTAACGTTTTGTTTGATTATTTACATCCACTCCATTTTTTATACAACAGAAAAGGTAATCTTATCATCTTTAAATTAATAGCACGCTAATGGTGGAGTGATTGCCGTAACTATGATTAGATTTAAATTATTTTTTGAATATTTTTATGAAAGAAGGGGAAGGACGTTTCTTTTTAAATCGCTCGCTTGCTTCCACTAATTTATTTCGCTATCCATTGTTGGTAAACCAAATTTGTCAAAAGAATGGGAGTAGAAAGGTTGATAGTAATCTCGGTTGTGATGGCACTGTTCATTTATTTGGCCAAGTCTACGGTATCAGAATATTTAGTCACATACAGATAAATAACGTTATTGTTTCAGCAAACGATTTACTCGTTTATACCTGAGCGTTGCGACGTAAGCGAAGTTGACCATCTTGCACTACAGAATTTCACTTATAGGTGTATGAAAACTAACCGAACCACTCTATATTTAAATATCACATTTACAAGCAATATCGATGTCCTGGGAGAAAAGGATGTAGAAGTATTTTGAAAATCTTATGTATGGATAAATAATTTGAATGCACCTCTTTTTAGTTTTCAATTAAAACTCGTATATTTATGAGTAATGAGTATCGTCCAGGACCTATTGAGTTCAGGATGGGATTTTGTGATGCAATAATGGGAAAGGAATTTGATGTACCTAATATGTTTAACAATTCTAACATACGCTCTTGTCCATTAATCAAGGTATGTAACTGGTAAATGCTTATCCGAAACGTTGACAATATATTTGTAGGGAAAATTCTACTACATATATAACCTAAATCCGAATGCCACAAATTTTCCACCACTTATACCCGAAGGAAGGTGGAAACTAGAACTAAGAATGGTTTTTGGCAAAAAGACGTTAATGTGTGTTAATTGGTATACAAAAATAGTTTATCCTGTACCATTTTTGTGAAGTGTTTATAATTCTTGGTTTGTTTGTTACTTAATGATCACGGGGTAAATTGGGATATGGTGGCATAGCGGGACATTTAGATAGGTATATGGAAAGCAATCATATAACTTCTGTTTGTATTACTATTACTTTTAAACTAATTAAACGTTATTTTTTAATAAACTTGCTAATGTAAGGCAATGATGCTTAACTAGAACCATAGAGAATGTAATTTCTCTATGCTAGAACTATTTGTTGTATCCAGTCGTAAATTAAAATATTATCAAAACTATGTTTATATATTCTACACCCACACTCTCCCAGAATATTATTAGGTACCGTTTCCTTTTTACTTCCCGAGTACGGTAGTAAAAGGGAAGTATTGTATTAGTGTTCCAAAAAAATTTGACCTATGCAAATTTTTACATATCTTTGCGTTTATGAATACGTATGATTCAAAAAATGAAAAGAAAAAATTTCCCTCTCCTATCCTCGTTCTCCTTTCCTGGCCTTGAACATCTTTATCTCTTGTTACTAATTCCCCTACCATATCCATTCCTTCCTCTCTTCTCCTTTCTATCTCTTCCCCTGCATATCCCACTCTCTCATAAAACAACCTCCTCTCCTCTTGCCCATACCTTATCCGTTCTTTTTTTATCTCTCTCATACACTCATTTACCTCAATAATTTCCTTCCTTTTCTTGATCTCTTCCTCATATTTCACAGCTTTCTTTCCTGCCTGTATCCTTATTTTTTCCGCTTTCGTTTCCTCCTCCACGATATACCCTGGCGTCTCTCTATCTAACTCTAACGTCGATCTCCAGTACTTTTCCTGTATCTTTCCATTTTCCCCCACTCCTTCCATCCCCATATCTCCGCTCCGTACCCCATCACACTATCCACCATCACTACCACGTGATCCGCATATGCCAACACCCACACTTTTATCCTTCCTATCACCACCCCTCCCCATTTATATCTCCGCAACTCCTGCTCTAAATCCCCAATGTATAGCGAGAAAAGACTCGAGTAGTTTAAAAGAGTATTTTTTTCTGAGTTCAGCAATATAGGTAGGTATATTGTGCTATACTTATTTTTTGGAAAAAGTGTTAATACGAGGGAAGTCTCGTGGCAATACTTGCAGGAATTTTTTTGACTAATTAATGTTACATGGGGAATGGTATGCAGTGGGTCAAGTTATAACACGTAAATCATAAGCTTCGTTCGGAAAACTGAAAAATTGTATGTATACGCGATGAGTGAAATCTGATCTAATAATTTGCTAGGCAACATTAATTACATGATGCTCGTGTATAGTAATTCCATTATATGATTAGACTAGACAATTATTCTAATAACATTGGAGTAACAGTGTTACCTAGAAAGTATGAAATTACATTACGTTGTCATTTCAGCCTTCTTATAAGGGAATAAATATTTCCATTTAATGTCATGAGAAAACTGGGGGCAAATAACGACTAACTGGAGCAACGTCTCAGGTTGCTTTTATTACTGGAAGGCAGCATGTGCCAAATGTAGTGGTTTCTGTTATAGATCTATACTATACTGCACTTACTACTACTACTACTACAAATTACTTAATTAGTGGACACAATCACGTAGAACGAGAATTGGCGTGTCTTATATAAACAGTTAATTTTATGTTGCTGTAATATGGTTATTTATGAAATTTATATTAACTTTCGAAGACAACTATATATGATATTTATTTATTTCTGCCAAAATACATACAAACGTAATGTTTACAGTCGTCAAGATTTATAGTACGTTAGTTATGTTACTCTAAGGAATTAATCGTTGAATTAATAAACTCCTCAAAATGTACATTTGTACTATAACAATTTGGTGAAAATTTCGTTTGCTTAGTATAATTTTATTGTCCTGAATGATTTCCAAATTTTAAATGACCTGAACGATACAAATTTGTATAGATATTTCTTTCGACTAACCGTAATTTGGTTTTGAAAGGATAAAATATTTAATGTCAGAAAGGTCTAGCGCGACAAAGTAAATTATGTCACTTTGTCAGTTTTATTATAGAGTATTTATTTATGTGTTAGGGTTTTAGAAGGTTTATGAAACATTTTCATTTATAAAGGGAATTATTTATGAATAACTGGAACACAATCGGATTATATTTTCGTTATATTTTAGAACCTTGAGTTTGGTAAAAATAAGTAATTGTAACAGTAAATACAAGTAATTCCACTACATTTTTAAAATTTTAAATGTTGGTTTCACCTCTTCCACTGACTGAAAATGTGTTCCCTTCGAGGTACTTTTTACTTTTGGAAACATGAGGAAGTCGCACGGAGCTACGTCCGATAAATACGGATGGCCAAGCATAGGGATGCGCTTGTACGTTAAAAACTGCTTCACAGAAAGGGCGATGTGGACGGACGCCTTTTCCTGGTGCAGAATCTAAGAGTTGTTCTTCCTCAGATCCGGCCTCTTCTTCCTCGCTTGTTCCCTCAGCTTGTATAGGATCTCCAGATAGTAAACGTAAACTGTTTGACCTTCAGGTACCCAATCAGTCATTATCATACCAAAAAGACGATTACCATTACCTTCAGTTCCGATTTGCTCGCTCACGCTTTTTCCATACCTTCCAGTGCATTGACTGGCGCTTTTTTATCACATGTCAGTGATTCCTGAGTTAGGTTTTTCTGGACTATTTTCGCATAAATTATAATGCAAAATTTGTCTCCCCCTCTCTTTGTCAGTGTTCATTGTGTCTGAGATCATGCGAATGCTCACACGTCGTCTTGTCGCACAATTTCAATAATTTTCTTAATGTTTTTGTCAGTTCTTGATGTTGCACTTTGACCGCAACGTTCATCATCTTTAACCTCCTCCCGTCTTTCAAAACATCATCGTCTGTACCATTTAAAAACTCGCGTACGAGACACTATATTATCACTTAACACCTCTTTTAACAACTGAAAATATTCCATTGAAGATTTTTTGATTTAACAAGAAATTTGATATTAAAGAGCTGCTCGATTTTTACGCTAACCATTATCGCTGCACAAATGACGCTCACAAGCAAACAACTAAACGTGATGGACGGACGAAACCAACAATGCTTTGGATCAGGAAGCATCATCATCATCAGTTTGACAACGTACAATTTTTGACATGTCTATGCATGTTTTTCTTCATGCTTATTTATCTGTCAAGATAACCACCTTATACGTTAACTAAACTTTTATTTTCAATTCGATTCAATTTCGGAATATCTATTAGGAAATAACAACATTCGTAACATTATTCTTCCTCAAAATTAACTATTAGATCCAAATGAAAAAAGTAAAAAGGGAACTGTATTATGCCGTAAACGTGGTTTCGTAAAGAAAACTAGCAGCGCTGAAGAGCTTTTAAAAGTACTCTCAAATTAGTGTAAACAAGTGCACAACTCAATGTTACTATTGTTCAAAAACCCATACAAACGCGTACCCCTTTTTATATTCACATTCATTCATCGGTATACTTTGTTAAATGTTGTATTGAAAACCAAACATTGAACGATCAATCACAAAAGCGAGCAAAGTGGAAATGAAACATAGATTACGTTTATTATATTTCTGTACTGCGATATCGGCGATATTACGATAATTTTACTTTGAAGTGCGCCGTTAGCATACAAAATTGTAATTCTACTACCAATCAATGGAAGATCTATATTGTAACAAAAAGGCTTTCAGCTATTGCTCTAAAGTGATCCGAATATAAATGATATGAGGCCGGGTTCTGTGAAAAGGAAGGAAAGAAATTTGGACAGTTCACTGATCAAACGATGTTTTCAAAAGGTTATCCTGAAAAGGGGAAGTATTGGGGAAGCGTGCAAATTTGATTTGCGTAAATCTAAACACTTTTGTTTATTAGGTACATGTAAATCGCTGTCGGCCATTCGATTTCAGCTTTATAGAAAAAGGAAAAATCACTTTAAAATTTACACAAATTATTGTTATAACGGGTTTCGATTGTTTACTTTAAACTAAAACATGTCTTAACTCAATTTTTGTTGCACCATATTTCCAACGATAAATAGACCGAATCGAATTTCAGTGTCAACCCGATAATTATACTTAAGTACGAGTTTAATGGAGATTATGGGATTCTGTTAGTCGTTACTGTACCATACCTTTCATAATTGATAACACCACCAACCAATTGTAAAAACAAGTTAGCGACATTCAACTAAAACACTGGAGTGAATAGGAGGCTCAGTGGATGTTAGTTTACCAAAATAAATGCCTATAAGGAGTTTAGAATGTTATAGGGTTTGGAAACTTGTGGTAGGTAGCTCCAGCGTGGTAGAGATGCACTGAATGCGAACCCCCGTTCCAAGCTAAATGGTTGGATTATGGCATTAAATAAAACGCATAAACGTTATGTGTCTTTTTATTTTGTTAATATCATATCTTAAGTGCATTGTATTTTTAGGTGTTTGTTAAAATGTTATAGAAACTTTTTATTAGCTTACCTAACTGGGTTACTGTACAATTATGTTTGAAATAATGATATGACGATTGTCATTATTTGTCAACGCGTTATTATAACCTTCATGACGTACACACTATGCATATCTGTAGCACTAAATAAATAAGGCACTAAATTCAAGAGGAAGAAAACTCACAAACACAGAGTTCTAAAATCTCGGAAAATTTAGTAAGCAGTTAGGTGGAAAAACACTGAAGTTATCGATATGGAAATGATGAAAAAGACCATTCATAGCATAACAATGAATTTTATCACAAAATATTTGTCTCGCATTTTTTCAGTTTGTTCTTACAAAGAAAATAAGATATTTCTTACGATCTTGCTTCGATATTTAGAACCACTGAAGTAAAAAAAGGTATCATCCTGTAGTACAGATTTTTACTGTTCAACATTTATCGGCTTTCAATAATTTAAAACACAAACAGTCACAGAGATTGAATTAAGTGACATTTTATACATAATGCTCTGTTGTCACACTTAATCTTGAAAAACTCTACTAACGAAAATAATTACAATAAGTACAGAAATATTCACTATAGAAGAAACTTCGCAATCGGCATCCATTAGTAAAGATGAATATGGAGAACTATTTTGTGTTGGTTTAGGTATAGTCGCATAGTTACTTTGCACAATTCTCCTTGGTTTCAGTGATTTGAATCATTCATTGCCTTCATTACGTCTTCTACATATTTACTTGCTCTTGATCGCCGTTTTAACATTATAGAAATTATATGTTGAAAACATCTTCATAATATCAATATTAGTCTTTGAGTTTGAGATTAGAGAATAACAAACATCGTTCGTTTATACTTATTAAAATTTTTAATTACAAAAATCAACAAATAACAATACACGCACTCCATGTATGATATTAAAGAGTTAACGTAAATATAGTTATCGTTATGATTTACGTATTACACGAGAAGCACGTAAGCAACAACAAAAAAAGGTTAATTAATTTTTGTTATGAAAACAACATGATAATAACAAATAGTTTCTTTGCGCATAAAGACATCTATTAGTTCACAAGAGAAGTTATGAGTAGTAAAAGGTCAATAATAGATTATATACTGGTAAAGGAAAGGGGTTCGAGACGTGAGAGTGGAGTGCAGAAATATACAGCCACCACAATTTTGTGGTTGGAAAATTTGATATATTGACAAGGAACGAAGAAAAGCAAGTAAAACAAAATCAAAGAGTAATAAAGATGCACAAACTGTAAGAAATGAATATAGCAAGAGAGTTTTGCAAGAAGACAATATAGAACAAGGGAAAGGCTAGTGGATAAACTTGGATCTAGAACAAATGTGGAGTCGATTCAAACGAATTATCCTTACTGCAGCAAAAGAAATGTGTGGAAGTGGTGTAACTCAAAAAAGGGAGCAACAAACGAGATGGAACCATGACATTAACACTAAGAAAGAGAAATGGAGCCAATAGCATGGAAGCCAATTCTAGCATACAAAGAACAACGTATCGAGATAAAGGAAGCAAAAAAGCAAGCTTGGGAAAAATTCGGACAGAAAATGGAACGGGACAGTCGAGGGAACCAAAAGCTTGTCCACACAGCTGTGTAAGCATTAAGAAAAGGCAAACGACAAATAATGGGAGTAGATGGTGGAGTGGTAACAGACGAGAAAGAGGTCATAGAACGATGGCGAAATTACTGCAGTCGACTTCTAAGCAAAGACACCTCAATAAGAATGGCAGAGCACATAAATACAAATCAAACCGAAAGTGTAAACAACATAACATCAGAATAGGTTTCGGTAAGTCCTGAGATGATAAGGCACCTAGAAAGCCAAGCCGAAGGGTATACTGAGGAAGATATTCAACATCGTCTGGAAGATACGGAAGGTGTCAATCGACTGGAACGTTGGTATAATCATTCCCTTGTACAAAAAAGGTGATAAAGGGATGTGGATTTAGAACCAGAAGAAGTGCCTAAGACCACATATTCAGGATGAAGCATTTGATTGAAAAATTATCTCAAACGGATATATGGCCAGGTATTTTTGTATTTCAAATATTGTACATATTTGTATTTTGAATTTTTTAAAAATATATAAAAGCGAATTGCATTTTGTATTTCAAATACCTTTCTAAGAATTTGTATTTTGCCCAGCCCATATAATATGGCGAACCTCGGATAGGAGAGACGTAAACCGAATATTAATAAAAAGCCTCTATCGTAACAGATAAACAGATAAAAAAAGTGGCACACCTATAATTAAAAACAAGGCAAGAAAAGTAATGTCCTTGGACAAGGAGGGGTAATGAGCCCTACATTATTCAAAATTTTAATAGATGATGTTCTCCATTGTACAAAGGCAAAAACCAACAAAGTCATCATAAGACACTACAAAATAAACCCTGTATATCTATCAGTATGTGCTTTTGCGGACGACTTAATGATATGTGCCGCTAATGAAACTCATTTGCAAGAAAAACTAAATATTTGGAATCAACAGCTGAAGAAAAAAACTTGAAAATATATTCGAACAAAAATCATGCTGTGGCTCAGAAATTCATTTATCGAATAGACAACTTTCTGCAATAGGTAATTTATTATACCAATTGCAGGTCTTTGAAGCGCAAAAATATCAGATGCTGAGTTACTTAGCTGAATAAAGAGTGGCCCCATGTAAGCAATACAAAATACGCATTTAGTACTGCAGTTTCCTTGATCCCGGGTAATAAAACAACTACCAATATTCGAGTTTTAAGAGAGTGAATATGTTATCATTATTAACATACCTAATATGTACGAGTATAAGGATCTTACATAAAACATGAGTAGGGAATACAATAATGTTGATTTTATGATATCTGTATTCTTTAGCCAACCACTGTAAAAAAAAGCAATGGAAGTTGAAAAATTGCCGCCAAACAACTTCAAGTCAATTAATTGTAAACTGTTAGAACTCTGGAGCCGAACTATTTCTGGGTCTGCTTTATTTTACTTAAAGGTATCCTAATCTCTAAATTTAATAAAGTCGTTATCATACTGTGTTCATAATTTATTCATGCTGTAGATACACCGAAGTGGGGTTGTGTACTCTCTCAGCCTTAGGGCCATTAACAAATTATTATAGATCGAATTTGTTACATTAATATATAGAAGTACATAATTTAAATTTTCAGTATAATACAACTCTGACTTTATTACAAAACATCTGGGAATGCAATGTATAACCATAATGAACTTCATAAATGCCAGACATGGGTGGCCATTTTAACCAACTTACGGTAGTGTTATAAAAAAGCAAAGACCACTTTTTGAATCTGAAATCAAATTCGGGCGCACAAACATGGACAGAGCACAGAGCGAATACAGTAACGAACGGAGTTCGTTGAAAATCTCTACTATTATCTCCACGTGAGTAAATAGGAAGCAATTAAACTAATTGTGAATAAACCTGATTTGTAATGTAATGTAATGTAATAATGTAATGTAATGTAATATATTTATTATGTTATTGCATTGTAACAATGCTTACACTCGTCCGAAAATAGATACATGTGATGGTATAATAAAATTGACATTAAGAACATGTTATATGTATAGAACGTGAACAATACGTCAAAAGCACAAAAAGATAACTTTAAGGACTTAAAAAATGAGATAAAATGACTTTAAAAAATGGCTTTAAAGTATTTAAGTTTTGAGGTTATTATCTAAAAATTCGTTAAAGTTGTATATAGGGTTGTCCCATAGGAAGGTTTTAAGTTTCCTTGAGAATGATTGTACATTTAATGAATGGAAGAAAGATGGTAAATGATTGTAAAATACAGGACCCCAGTAATTATGTGCCGCTTGCGACGTTTTTAAACGTAACCTTGTTTTGTAAATACAATTTGCGTTTCGCGTATTATAATTATGTACATTCGAGTGTGTAATGTAGTGCGATCGGTTTTTATGAATAAATACAAGGCAGTCGAAGATGTATTGGGAAGGGGCTGTAAGAATCTTTAACGATTTGAAAATATGACGACAGTCTTCCCTGCAGCCAGCGCCTACTACATTCCGCACACAGCGCCTTTGCATTGCAAACGTTCTTTTCATCGTTGCAGAGTGGCCCCATGTAATAATAGCGTAACTTATTACAGAATGTGCATAGCTATAATAAACGCACTTCAACACTTGTGGAGACGGAGTTCGACAAGTTTTTTATTAAATATGCAACCGACGCCAATCTTGCACAAATTTTATTACCATGTTCGCTCCAGTTTAGCCTGGAGTCAATCTGCACTCCTAGAAAATTGATTGAAGCTATGTCTTTTTTATTTTTATTGCTTAAGGAAAATCGGATGTTTTGCGTCTTACTATCATTTAATATCAACCTATTGGCAATGATCCACCTTTTTACCGCCGTTAGCGCATTAGTTGTGTGATTTGACAATCCAGCCTTTAATCCCAGTTAAGTACAGTCCTTTAAAGTTTGAAACAATCTTACTAAGACGTTTATTAGCGTTATGAATTCAAATTTCATCCAAGTTTCTCTTTATTATACCATTATAAAACCGAGGATTTTACACTTCCGTTAGCGAAATAACAAAACGTACAGGAAAGAGGCAGCATATTAGTATTTCGCACAGTTACATGTACCATTTTGGTTCAGTTCCTTGTTCGAATAGCGAGATAATAATTAATCAAAGCGTGCGCCCTTAGTAATCTGTTTGGTTATTAATTAACGTATACTTCTAGATTACCAATGAGTTGAAATTACAATCCAAAAATTTTCGTCATCCTTAAATTTCTCTAACTTATACTATTACATCTTTAAATTGAAAATTCGAACTTTAGATTAAGTGTCTGGGTGTCTTAAGGTATATGGTTGTTTCACACTTGCTTTGGGGTTATTCGAGTTAACGTCTTCTCCATTGATTTTTATTCCCATAATATCATCTTGGCATCAACGTCAAGATTTGGGCTTGTTGTCGTTTCGAATTTTGTACTACTCCCCCTTAATTTTCTTTAGTGTCCGTTATCGTAAGGGGAAGCGAAAACAATTCTACAATAATGATCACGTAAAATTTACTAATGTAGTTGCAGTTTCAAAGATATTTTAAATAATAATGGCAAAAAACTAAAAACGAAAATTTTTCTAAATTTAAGCTGAATGAAATCGGATTGTTAACTTAACGCCATAGTGTGTTTCATTTTATTTCTTTTCCAAAAGCAAAAACTGGTTGTTTTAAAGCGTTGATTGCTCTCTAATCCTCCCGTCGCGTCGTCGATCCTTACGTAATATGAGGAGTTTGATTATTTCCAAAACCATTTTGATTATAAAATGGTGCATTTTTATATCTTACAAAATAAAGTTCTAAATCTAACGATCTACGTAAATAAATTTGAAAAGAAAATTTACGAAACCGATTCCATATCGAGTGACAGCCAAAGCTTGTATTTTACTCCAAAGAACGATGTAAATTCTGTTATCCAAAAAATGTCTCTCTTCCTCTTTCACCGAACCGTTTGGTTGGCTGTTTATGTGGGATTCATTCTGCTCCTGGTTGGTTGAGGTGAATTTTCATAGAAAATATCGCTAACCTTAAAGTATCAAAGTAACCAGAATAAACGCGGTGATGGGCGAAAGGGGAAAATTCACTGTCATCAATAATGCTCCCAATTTCTGCTGTAATTGTAGTCTTTCGAATAGGTACATAGATGTGAATAACAGACTGCAACCCTTACAAAAAGTATTCAAATTCAGAGTCTCGAGGCTTCAGGCCCTTGGTCCCAACTCAATAACCGTGTCTTTACTCCGTTAGTAAATTAAGATGGAAACTTACGAATTGTGCCGTTTGTGTATAAGATATAAATCAGGCCAGTTTGCTTTAGTCTAAACCCGATAGCTGTCGTTACAGCTGAAAAAACCACAAAAATTCTTGACTCGAAAATGTTGAGTCAAAGGATGAACCATGTTACATTTCTGCAATTTTTTAGATATGTCAAGGAATTCATGCTCATTACTACCAACAGTCCATATAATTGATATTGATCAATACCTTATTGAAGTACGTATTTCTTATAGCCCCGTTCTCATTTACTGAATCGGTATTGTACTTGTAATACATGCATGTACATATGTACACACAGTATGTATATCGATCGTAGTAAGTTTACTCTTTCGTTTAATGTAATATAACTTTATCGTTATTTACTTTGAAAACAAGGAAGCACTTTACCTTATTAAATTGCGCTTGAAGGGAGAAAATACAAATAATTATAGTGATTACACTTGTATTAGACGCACGCATCTTAAATTTATGTGCTGAACTTCAAGGTGCTATTTGAAATTAAGTCCGAAACTTCTGATAAGGGAGATACGAGCACACAAAAGTTGCTTTTATTTATATTTAATAAAAAACGAAGTTGAGTAACATCCAGAGATAGCGATAACTCAACATTATTCACCAAATTGTGTGGTGAATTTTAAGGGCCTCTATCATCATGTCGACAGGGTTGAAGCGTTACTTCTAAGGGACTTCTTTTTAAGGCTAAATTTTCGTCGATGGTTTCTTCAAATGCTTAGCACAAAATTCATGATTTGACTCTAACATTTTATTCACCATTAAATGCTAATAAACGTTAACAACTAACTCTAAAAGTTAAAAATGATTTTTTATAGTGGAATAATAATGTAAGTAAATCCGTTATTAAATACAAAAATGAAAGTTACAAACTATTTAAACTCTTTAAACTTGAAAATCAGGAATATAAGAAGCTACCCTCTGCACGTATTGAAAAAATGTTTTCTTCTTTCGTTGACAATTGGTATTCAAGTCTTTATCGAAAGTATTCCCAATCGGATCTTTTGTTATGAAGCGCAGGTTAAGCTTGAACCTGAGTTATGTGAGAATTTACAATTATTGTAATGGCCAAGTGGTCAACTGCTAGGTCAAAGCAGGATGAGACGGTATATTGCCGAAGGGGTAATTACTGCTTTTCCTTCGTGGGCTGTACCATCAGGGTGATTTGTTGAGTACACAGTGTAGTGTAGAAATTTAATATGCTTCAGATGTTAGGAGTATATCGACTCCGTAGGTTTCAAGAAATATTTTGACCTGCTGGACACGTTGACCTAACCCATCGGCATTCCAAGCTGCTACAATATTTTTAGTAATTTTTCATCATATTTTGTAGTTCTTCAATGCCACTAGTTTCTTGGTTTAATTGCGTTATTTGGTTTTGTAGTATATTTACTGTGGTGGCGATGGGCAGTGGTAATTTCTGGTTTTTTACTTTGTCCGCGTATGTTAACCCTGGCGTTGTTTTGAAATGTGGGTATGACCGTGTATATGAGTTTGTGTCGTCTCTTCTTAATCTGGGGTAGTGTTTTTTACAATTGTTTGTGGACTAGGCAACCACGGTAATTGGCTAGATGATCGCCGTTACAATTTACTACACATCGGACTTTATCACCTTTAACTGTTCTTTGGCACTGTTATGTTTACATCGTCTCCAGCTGATTTGTTGATTGATAATTTGTTGTCGGTTGTGAGTATGAATATGCTGGGGGTTGTGATAATTGATTTTGCATAGAATAAAATTGTGACATATTGTACATTGATTGGTGGGGTAGTTGTTACGGTTGGGTTTGTCCGTGGGTTTCTCGCATAGAGTAATTAGTTGTTTGAATGACATTTTCTCGATCAGAGGAAATGATTCATTTAAACGGAAATGTGAGATAAATAAATAAGCGAATATGAACTAAAATAGTATCACTGACCTGCAGGTCGGCGATATTGATATAATATCACTTGTGTCGCACTTAGCACTGCGAAAGTCAAACGATGAAGCTAGTTTTTTAATTACTACGGGTATAATGCTGTTTATTACTTATCATTCACTAATACTTTTAAGTTAGAAGTTCTTTACGTGTAGGTTGAAATTATATGTAGACAAATGGTAGATAGTAGGTATATTCTTTTAAAATAATGTTCATCTTTTAGAGAAATGGCAGCATTGGATGTTGTTTTACGTTGTACTCCTTCGCATTGGAAACAATACGCGAATTATAACAATGTGTATATCAAAGTGACTTTAAACAAAGACACCGAAGAGTACAAAAAAATAGAAAATATTATACGACGTTCCTCCAGTAACCTCACAGTCAGCAGCATTGATAGGATACAACATCCGTTTGCATTTGGAAGGTTCTGTATCCGAAAACAACAACTTACTTTGATTCAAAAACGTGAACCAACGGTATGCATTGCAATCTATAAATAAAAATCAGTAATATACACATACTTTACAGGTAGAACAGTTAAAACTGTTTATCACTGATAAAGAGAAGATTGATTTAATCTTGCGCCACAATTGCGACAACCGTCGAGGGGGTTTTACTGAGGAACATACCATACGTCCTTATGGTCTCATCCTGATCGTAAAGGTTCTAAATGTGACTAACGATAAAAGGGACAGCGATCGATATCCGGAATACTTGATAACATATACCAACCGTACGATAAGGTACGTACTCAATGCCTTTACCAAATGTAGGTAGATTTGAAATGGTGCTCGTACTGTTAGTTTATTAACCCTTCGTTAGGCGCGCGGCAAAAACTTACATGGTTGGGCGCGTGGTCTACAGTTGTAGACCATTCGTATTATTCAATAATATGAACAATTAGATAATTTATTTTATCTAATTCCGTTAATAAAAGTGATAGTTTACGTTGTTGTTTAAAATTAGGTAACGTGATCTTTTTCAAAACTGTCTCATCACAGTTATGTAAAGTAGTTATGTAATAATATTACACAACTGACAATTTGAAACTATAAGTAATTGGTTAATTATTGTCAAAATTCGATGTTTGTTTCCATAGTAACCATGAACTTAAAACTACTTCATTTCAGATTAATGTTCTCATTAAAAAATCAAAAGGTAGATAAAATTACGGAATTAGATAAAGTTTTGTACTTAACACGTTATGAAAAAGTCTAATTTTATTTGACTCATGTAATTTGCAAAACTCGCTCGCTTCGCTCGCTCGATTTGGCAAATATTACATTTCGTCAAATAAAGTTAGTCTTTTCATAACTGGTTACGTAAATAACTATTACTAAGGCTTATTATATGTTGTATACCTAACAGTTATAAACAAAATATTAAGTTTTTGTATATTTACCTGTTGATTTAAAGGTGGTAATAACATAAATAAAGATATACCTCAGATTGATGAACATATATACAAAGGTGTTCTACTAATCATAAAGAAATGAAAAAAATCATTGTATTCTATAAAAATTAAACATTTTACCACGCTAAATACATTATATAATTCATACACATTGGTAATACATGAGTTCTCCTCACAGTGGCAGGTATTACTTCTCTGAAAGGCATATATTGCATATGTCTCTCATATAAAATCGATAAATATAACAGCGAAACAGAGTTTATAAACGCTAGAAACGCACTCATTCTATTAGTTAATGTTAAAAATGCAGGTACCCAAAACGGTACTTAGCAATAATGCACACCAACTGATAAGGACTAATCCGAACAGGGGTGGTCTACGATCGTAGACCGCGCGCCTAACTTGATTCCAAATCTTCATGAATTTGGCACCATTATTATGGTGAATATGTTTGTTTGGGAGATGCGCTGTGTATGTGGAATTAGAATTGAAAAAGTGAAAAATCGACATATTTCTAACTGGATTCCCTTTTCAACTCCGATTCAGAATCTGCTTCTATAGATACTTCATGTACTCGTTACACATCTCCTTCTTTTCTTATATGAGCTGTAATAATGTGATTTACCAGCTTCGAAACATTTCTGCAATACTACTGCACCAAAACCATCTTGGATCGCTTCGGTAAGGAGCTCTTCCAATTTGTTTGACCGTCTAAATAAAGAAGCACTACACAGGTCTGAATTAACTCACGAAAAACCGAATTGACAAAACGTTGAAACTTTGCTGTTGCATTCCAAGGTCCGAACGGTAATTTTTTGAACTGAAACTTATAATTTTGAGTTACAAACGACGTATATTTTTTACTTTCCCCTACTACGGTTTCATTGAATCCTCCGTTTTTAAGATTAATCATACTAAACATTTTTGCCCTCTGCAAACGATCCAAAATATCTTCGATCAACGGAGGGGAGATGTTGATCCATGATCGTTTTACTTTTAATCTTTCGATATGTGTCTGCCATCCCTTTTTCAACTACAACTACTTGACTCGCGAATTTAGAACTACTCGGTTCGATGACGCCATCTCTTAAACGACTTTCTTGTCGACGATTTCTCGTTCCACGAATGGTAGCCGCCTTGGATTCGAGAATATATTGGGTCCTCGTTCTTTAAAACAATTTTTATAGTAATGCCAGTGGTCTTTGCTTTATTTGATACATATATAGTTTGTGATTAATTGTCCTACTTCTTTTTGTGAAACCATTCACTTACATAAGATTTCAGCAAGTTCAGAGATAACACTTTTAAGCAGAGTTTAGGTGAAAATTATGTTTTGTCTAACACTAACTATATTCCTGTATTTTTTTTGTTAAACTGTAAGTTATAATGAATATTGGTGCTTTCAATCATATTTTGTTATAGACCACATAGTTATGGAGAGCTTTCCCTGAAACGTAACCCATTGGCTTCTCAGCAACATAACCCAAGGTCCTATGAAAGCACTTCAACCGCTACACCGATGAATTATAAGAATTGGTCCATCCAACCTAATTCAACAAGTTCTCAAGCAGATAATCGGAATATATTTGTACCGGCGAATGATAGGAATTCGTCTATCCTACCTAATTCAAGAAGTTGTCAATCAGATAATCGGAATGTATTTATACCGGTGAATGATAGGAATTCGTCTATCCTACCTAATTCAAGAAGTTCTCAAGCAGATAATCGGAATATATTTGTACCGGCGAATGATAGGAATTCGCCCATCCTACCTAATTCAAGAAGTTCTCAAGCAGATAATCGGAATGTATTTATACCGACGAATGATAGAAATTTGTCCATCCAACCTAATCCAAGAAGTTGGCAAGCAGATAATCGAAATGTATTCCCTCAGCAACCTGCAAGAGCATCCTATCAACGTACTTCCACAGCTGGGAAATATAATTGTTGTAAATGCATTTTGTTATAAACGAGGAAGAAAATGTAATAGGATAGTAAGCATTTACGATATTTCTAATTGAGACACTATTTGTGATAGAAATACTGAATTGTGTGTTTGTGTGCGATTCTGAATGAAAAGTGAATAATGGTTTACTTTTTATTAATTCACTTTAGATGCATGCGTAATCCAAAACCATTTTTCGTGTTAGTCCACTTGCTTCTGACCTATATTGACATTTATAGCCATATTGGATATTATTTTATTGTTGTCAGTCATTTTAAAGAAGGGTGAGAAGACGTTGTCCTGGACGCCCCATAACATCAACATCCACCGTTAATGTTGAAAAAGTGTATACAAATTTTATTTATGTAATGATTCGCTAATAGATTTATTTATCAATCATTAATTCCTTGAATGTGTAGGTTGGACGAATGATTCAAATATCTATCTACAATACATTATTTAGTAATATAATAAGTATGTATAATTATTACAGAGCAAATATACTTAGTAATATAACCTGATTACTCCAACCTCCAAACTGAAACCTTTTCGTTATTAAATGGTAAGACAATACAGCATTGATACCGTTGTGGAGTATGTACGTGTTCAATTGCCATCTAGTGTTAAAATAATTGAAACATGTCCTTTTTTGCATTTTTTGGTTTCACATTCAGCAGTCAGGCCTGGCAAACCTAGACTTAACAGCTCACCACCATCGGGAGCTATGAAGGATATTCAATTCCAAAATCCTTGTATTGGCTCAGAAAGTGAAAAGCAAGGCAATCCTTTTAACGCAGGCTATGGCAACGGCGTGGTATAAGCCGAAATCGAAAACTAGTTATCTTGACGGTTTGCGGAACAACGAAAGCATCAAATTTTTAATGTGTGTTTAATTAATTTTTGAGGTTAATATTTATTTAAATAAGTATATAAATGTAAATGTAAAACTAAAGCGTTTCTTACTATTGTGAATTAACTGTTGTCCCTGCATTATTCTTATTGTTAAAAAGGTAATTGCTCGAATTGCCTTTAACAAATAAATCCACAGATAATCATACTAATAAAATTTATAGAAAATTGAAAGAACACAACCGAATTTTAAAAAAAAAAACGCTACCGCTTCAAACTAAAGGTCGCTCAAAAAAGTAATTATTATTGGTAGTTCTTCAGCGAAATTATTATTGCATAAGACAAAAGATAACAAAATATGCCAAAAATCAATTCGTTTTATAATAGCTAATATTAAATTCATACAACGCTAAAATCTTGGAAAGGTCTCTGACAAGATTCGTCCCTTTGTCCAATCTAAAGTCAAGTTGGATCGATGGGATGTGAAAACTGTAAAATTGAATGTGTGCAAGAAAAAAACAAAATGAAAATCTATAGCCAACAAAATTCTAGAATTTATTTGAAGATACATTTATCTAATAATACGTAAATAAAGATTTGGAATAGATTGTATGAGAAACACGTTCATGTTGCATTTTACACACAGCCGATTCTTTAGCAGTTTTAATTTAAGTGTATCTTCCAGTTGACATATAATAGAAATTTTCGTTTACAAAACATACGATATTAAAAATAAATGAAATAAGTTCCATCGTTGACGAGGGATCACAGAAACTCAAACCCAGCCGTATCGATTATTCTAAATATGAGCTTGAGGTTCATTAAAGTACTACTCTAAGTACCACTTTTAATAAAATCTGGTTGCGAACCAAAATCAAACACAGCTCAACGTTTACATCTTTATAAACCATACAAAGCATAAAGTAAAGCAGAAACCTAATTTTCCGCAGCACACAATGCAAATTAATATTTTCCTTGGATGTTCGCAAAGAGCAGATACAGCGACGCAAACCAACGCTTTTGTGATCGTTGAAGGCATACGAGAGCCATTTATCATAAGAAATTGAAAACTTCGTCCTCAAAGAGTCTCATACTCAGAGTTGGTCCCTAAAGTATAAAACGAAATTGAAATTCGTCGCAATTGTTAAACGAGCCGTTAAGTTTAACTCCAAACACTGAGATTAAAGATATTAAGATTAAAGTTTCGATCGACGAGTAACAATTAATTCAATAATTCAACGATTATATTCATAGTTTAAAATATAAAAGCAAATCGCATATTAATATTATAAATTGAATTAATTGCGCTATTACGCCACATATTTCAAACGTAAATGGAAGCTCTTAGAACTTTTCCTCCAACTTTGTATCTGCCGCAATCCCTTAATAAATGTATGTAGGTACAGAAATTTTCATTTCGCAAAGTTGAAAATAGAAATTTATGAGTGAAGCGGAAAAAGTACTTACCGAACAAAAACTCCGGAAAAAACTAAACGTCTACAGAAACCCTCTTCAGAAATTTTCGTTCCTATTTCAAGTAGTCCTGGATAACGTCAAAGCACCACTACAATTTCAGCGATCTATACTGAATTTCAGCTTATATAGGATGCGATCGTGCGATATCGTTAAGGGTCGTGTGGAAAAGCGTCCTGGATCGTAGGCGTCCGGGTTACCCCAGGATAATTATAAAGTCCTGAGCAATCGTCTGTCCTCTGTCCTGTGCAATATTTATTGTATAAAGAACTATCTTAAACTAAAGTTAAGTTTCCGAAACTCGACTAGATTATGTTGTTTAACTACGAAGATATTGGATATTTAAAGGTAAAGCGATTTTAGCCGTCTTTCCTTTGAGAGAACAAAGGACTTGCTACGAATATTAATCAATGACTCCCTACCAGTTTATGAATTTATAGGATAAAGAATCTTTTACTAATTTTAATAATAGGATTAGGATTTAATCGTTATTAATGGGGATCCTCTAAAGTAATCGTTCATGTTGCAGTATTCATTTTAAAAATAATGGATCATTTTAAAAATCGCCGTATTTGCTGTTCAAAAGCACTCCATTTATTTAAAATTTTAAAATGTTCAAATATGACGTATGCTCAACTAAACGAGTCTTATATTATGAATCAGGCTGATTTAAGGAAACTTATTCGTCCAACAATATTATTATCTACCTTTTGTTAAGTTTATCGAAATGTTGAGCGTTCACTTTGTTTCTGAAACATGCCCTTCCAATATGCCAGATTTTTCGTGAATCTTGTGTGTTGGCTTAATAATTAGTATTACGCGATATTGCTTCTTCTGCCCCCTTGCAAGTAGTTTTATAATAATTTAGTGGTTGATATCCTATCCTATCCTATAAGTTACTATGTTCGTCTGTATGTATGCATGTATGTCCGTGAACTCCTCATTCATTAATGAACCGATTTCCTTCAAACCTGTACCAAAATTTTTAAAATTTTTGGGATTGTGCTACTATCTACTAAATTCCTGGATATTGTAGGGGAGACCTATAGAGGTCATGGGGGTCGGGTCATGAGTTGTCGTCGCGCGTAGCGCGGGCATAAAATTAGTGTTATATAATGTACTTAGTCTTTAAACTATAAACTACGCACTTCTTAACTTATGCTCTAAATTGCGACAAAACTTTTAGCGAACAAGCAAGAAACTTTGTTAGGTGAATGATCGCAGAGATTTTAACTTTAAATGTCTTGGACTTATCGGCTTACATCTGAATTGCTTCTTTAAAGCTTATAGATTGATTCCAAACACGTACTACGCTAAATCCTATTTACATTTAATTAATAATAATTACTAGCAAACCGCTCCGGCTTCGCACGTATAGCATTCAAAGGCGGAGCGGGTTGCTAGTGTTTTATAAATCAAAGGCAAATAGCAGGCTACAGAGCTGACTTGGACCGTGCGTCTTACTAAATATGTAACACACATGCAATGACGAGCTCTCGCGCAATTACAGACACAGTTTAACATTCCTAATTAATGTTCCCGAGCGAGACTGATTTTCTTTCATAGTGAACTGAAATCAACTCCAACAACTTTTATAGTGCCTTGTGCGTATATAGTCCAGTAAAATGAGACGAAATTTACGATTTTGATGAAATAATGCAGTGCAGTGTTTAAAAGTCCCCCAGCGTTTCTTTGCAAATAACTATGTTTTCACTACTTGTAGACAGTAAAGTGCCTAGAGTTTTTTTAAAGATTATTAATGTACCTGTAAAATGAGCGTCGGCAGAAGTTCGTAGGACAAATAGTTCGCTAGTTACAGCTGTTTGAAGGTATACTCAAAAATTGACATTTTATTAAGAATCCCGATTTTCGCTAAAAAATGGCCGTTACATTTTTGTTAAAAATTGCAGGCGTTTCTTTCAAGAAATACATGGTTCAAGTTGATCAGTGTTCCGGTGTCAACAGCTCATAGTACACGATTCCAAATTCAGAGCGTTATCTCCTATCCCAAGCGATTTGACGGTGACGTCGATGTTGATGCTTCGATAGGTGAAAATTACGATTTTTTCCGTTGGAGATTCTCGAAATATATCCACTTGTCATCATCAGTAACAAGTCGATGCAGGAGATTCTTTTTTTCATGCAGTAAAAGTAAAGCTTTGGAAGTGACTTTTCGTTTTTTCATCTGTAACTCAGTCAACTCATGGGGAACCCATTTTTTTCATGGCATATAAACGTTTGTAAATACCTTGGCGGATCATGTTTAATGTCACCGCAAGTTGATTTTGTGTTTCCGTATCATCTTCATGCAATAACGCTTTTTGGGGAGTAGTCCTTGCTCGCAGTGTCGAAATCGCCTATTGTAAAGACTTTAAACCAATCTTCACGATAGCTGCCCATAGTATGTGTTTACTATCGGCCTCTTAAAGCAAGTAAGGTGCTTCAACTGCATTTTTTTCAAGTTAAAACAAAAAAGTAAAGCTTCACGCAAATACTGTTATTATACCTATGTAATACAGTGCACTTCGAAAGTACTTGGATTTTGGATTGAACACCATAAAGCTGTAGTTCTGGATTTTGGTTACATATACATTATCGAAAATCTTGTTTGAAGTAATTTAGATGTTTTAAGTTTTGAATGGGTAAGCAGCAGTTCGCATTTACAGTGCAATATAATACACAGTCTTAGAAACATTATTCTGAATGACGCTGAATTGAATCTTACATGTGAATGTGCAATTTCAATTAAGCTCCTTATGCCACCAGATGTCGATGTAACTAATCGATCCATTCGCGAATTGAATTTCATATCCTTCCTCCAACTTGCTGTTATTCTGATTTCTACATTTAGATTGATTGATTGAAGGGTGATGAACACGGTCACGTGCAAGTGTCCAGGTCATCATTAGAGTCGTCCGGATCACGCGAAGTCACACGTGACGTATATATTTGAGGATGCTATAAATTACTTGTTTTACATATCCTTGTTTCGAAGTGTCAAATGTGCAAATCATAGCGCTAAGAATTCACTGAACTCATTTCCTTTAGGTGTAATTGAAATGTACAGTATTGTAAATATTGTGAAATATTATATTGTACTGCACCCCAAGCCTTGTAGTACGGTTTTGAGAAATCTTCTTATTCTATATTTTCAAAATATTAATACGCTTTACGAATATAACAAAATTAGAAACAATTCGAAACGAAAATTAGCACCGTTAGTTTTTCATTTACCAGAATGAAATGTTGTGTTACAGTTTTTTGGTAGATATCGATTGGCGCGAAGATTGATATAGGTCAATGTTATCAGGATTTCGCAAGCAAAGTTTGAAACGCAAAAAAGGTTAAGCTCAATCTGGTGATCATTAACTTGTGAGTGACAGTAAAGCTACATATAGCATTCAAAAATAGCAATCAATAACGTATACGCTGTCGGGAAAGGTAATCGGAACGCGAAGAGGAAATTCTATTTCTGTATAAAAGTTCACGAAAAGAAAAGGTAAAGTTTTACTTTTTTCCCACAAAACTTGGAAAATACAATTTGTCAGTCTCAATTACAAAATGTGTGTAGCCTACCAGAGTTCCTTGTGTAAACTTTAAGTGAAAGTGTTTTTCAGATAATTTGTAAATAAATACATTATGTTGTGTATTTAGAATTAGTTTTTTTTGTTAATTTTAATTATTTCTTATTGTTTCAAAGAACTATTATTCTTGTGCACCTGCTCTAGCCCCTTATTTATAGCTAGGGTGGGATGTACTTGTAAACAGGTCACCTTTTGTAAAACTGCCCTTCAACGACTTGATTATTGGTGTTTGTAGGATACGGAATAGTTTTGCAGACCTCGCAGTCAAAATAGCAAAAGTCATAATGTTCATAAATTTTTAATTTTATTGTATGTATTGTATCCCTGACCTAATCGGTAGGCAATTTGAAGAAAACGTAATGAATTGCTTTCGTCATGGGAAACAACAACATATTCGGGAGATGTGAAAAAATGTTGAATAACCAATAAATCAACGTTTTAAATTGAAGAGTCTTTGAAACAATGTTAGAACACTCTAAAATTTCACATACAACCACGAGTAGCAGAAAGCCAAAAGTTTGCAACATTTTCGTCATTTTTTCCCTAGATTTTTTTGCTAGTCAAAATTATACGACTATGAGACATTCTGGATTACGATGGGTGGGTGGTCAGAAGTCCACGCGCACGGAGGCCACCTATTCGGGTCCTTTGTGCTTGTGCTGCCTCCCTGTTGTTCCAGTATGCCCTTTAACCCATACGAGCTGAAGACTATTGCTGTTTGTGACTTGCTCTAGTACTTGGTGACACTCGGAAACCAGCCTAGAGGTGATTTTGTATTGACCTAGTGCCTGCAGAGCGGCTCTGCTGTCACTGGAAATTCTGATAATTTTATTATTTATGCTGTGCATAAGAATTGTTTTTGCACCAAGCGTTATTCTGCTCGAAATTTTGCCTAGTGGTTGGCTGATAAATCCCGTTGCCTGTTCCTTCCATTGTTTTAGATCCATGCGTGAAGATATCTCTGGTTGGGATGGCACTTCCGTATGCCAGATTTTTAACTAAATTTAGTAGGTAGTTGTGCACTAATATGAGGTAGATTATTCCATTCATTTCACAAATTACGTTTATAAGAAAAGTTTCAGCGTGATAATTAAACAAATTTAAATTATTAACCCGTATTTGTATGAACCACATTGTTCTCTATACAGGTATCTATAATTCCGTGAAAATGGATAGATGCTATCTCACTGACTTTTGTGTGTTTGGAAAATTGACGAATACAAAGAACTTTACTCCCATTATTCCTGTAATAATTCATTATAATATTTGACGTGAAATAATATAAAGGGTATAATAGTAAACAACGAATATCTTGCGTGATAGGTTAAAAGGGAAATACCGGAAATTATATTTATTTTGTATATTTCGAAGAACGAGATACAATAACTTTACTTATTACCTACATTAGGTATAGAAATTCGTTGAATGATAACATTGCAGAAAAAAAATTAATCCGGGCGTAGATTTCCCAAAAAATTAATGACTAACAGTTTTTACACCTACAAGTATACCAAGCAAGCTTTTGAAACAGGTTAACATCGTGTATTATAAATTTGATAGGTATAATCTTACCCTTACTCTCAATTGCTTAAACTTCGTGAATAATACCTTTACGTTTTTCCTTTGTTGACCTAATAAGTCCGCTATTTTTGACCAAAACATGCATTTATTCTGATATGAGTGAAATGCGTCTCGTCACTAAACAAAACATGTTCATCTTGAGGTAAGTTTCGCATGCCTGGAGTCGATTTAGCCAATCCATCTTATATGAATGAAAGTGAAGGTCTTCATGGAGCATTCGACAAACAGTACGGTTAGAAAGCGCTTTCGATCAGAACGCTTAGGAAACTGCAAAATTGATCTTTTACACGGTCAATGTTTTCTGTAGTTCGGACAGACCTCTCAGCCCCAACTTTCTTTTGTACAACGCTACCACATGTACCGAAGTTCTCCTCGCATAACAAAATGGATTTTCGGTCAGGAACAGTATTGCGAGGAGAAATTCAATATCGAGTACGCAACGTACGCTGCACTGCAAGAATAGACGTCTCGTCAGCAAACGCGCGTTGCTCGTTTGACCAAGCCATGATTACAACTAATGACTGCAACAACGGAAAGTTCCAAGACTACAGCGTCATTAGAGCTTACTTACCACTGCTCCAACATGTCCCCTTCAATAGGGATAATTCGCTGCCCCACCCTGTACAATGCTATATTTAAGGTATGGATGTTGAATATGTTTTGCTTACGGACGGAATTATGAAAAGTCATGCATACGACTTTACTTAAAGAGGGATAGAAATGAATAACAGATCAATCAGTTAGAGTACGCGTACATCATGTAGGTATGTAAAATATGTTTATATTTTTGCTTGGGTAATAAATTTGGAATAAGAAGTGTTGTTCATTGCGTTATTATTTCTATTTCTTACATATGTGTCTTTTGTAGGGAATTAAATGGTCTACAAGTTCAAAGAGAACAACAAAATATATACAACTCATGGTTCCATCGTAAAACGTGAAAAACCCAGGACATCGCACAAACAACCGCCAAAAAAATCGCAATGGCTTTCTTGGGGATTTGTGATATCATGAAGTGTACTACGAATAGAACTTAATTTGACAAATCAGCTTTACCGTAAATTGTTCAAGGTTTCGATTACTTTTTAGCAATTGCGCCTGGGCTAAATAGCCTTCATCATACGTACTGTAACAAAATAACTTTATTTAAAATAAGCTAAATATCAATAAGACAATAAATTAAAATTTACAAATACATACATAACAATAATTTACAACAAATTAAGTAATAGCTTATAACAAAATTAAAAGTCTTCAATCACATAGGCACTAAAAGTTTCGCTTTGTTAGAACACCACGGGTCAATGAACACCGGTCACAGATTCAATCCATGGTTTGTAATAAGCCGTTCTCATGTAGACCCCTGGTAAATAAGGTGCCGCACATTTAATACCATGAGACACTGTTCCAGCTAGTTGATACCTGCCATCCAGTCTTTGTAGTACTAGTGGACCACCAGAATCTCCCTGTAATGAAAGATAAATTAATTGCCAGTAAATTTAGAAAGAATATGTCAATGAATGCAATACAGTAAAAAGATGAATCAAACGACAAAGGGGGAGGAAGCAAATGAAAGGATTATTTCATTTGGACCGATGACTGGGACTAAGGACTATTTGTCAATTTGATTAATAAAAATTCCTATGCGTACGTTCTGAGAAAGATTTAGATTAAAATATTAATGAAAACTCCAAAGAAAATAATTCAAACTAAGGTTATTATCTCGGAAATAGGACATATTTAACAAAAATCAAAGCTAACTTAAAAAGTAGTTCATTCACGAAAAATATACAGGGTGTTCTATTTAAAATAGTCGACTTTTGCCAGTTCTTTTGTGGTCGTTAGAAAAAATTCAGTACGTCCCTTTTGCAACAAATTTCGTTCAAAATCAGCATATCGAGAAATAAAACGTTCTATTGTTTATGATAATCTCCAATTTTGCTGCTCTGTTGATAATGATTGAATCGTTATGATTTTTTTAATGAATGTTGATTTCGGCGACAATTTTTTAAAAACATTTATTTTCTCGTAAATCAGTTGACGTAAGTAGGTGAAAGGGAAACCAAACTTGGTCTAGAATTGAATATGGATTTCAAAAATATAAAAATCTATAGGGTGTTCCATTTGAAATAATAGAGTACGATCCTGTACAGACAAACCGAGAGCGGTGCGGTCCTCAAAATATTTTTAGGTTGTAAACAAGGAGCATCTGAATAAGAAATGTCTCTTGACCTTTTGTCTTATAATAAATATCAAAGGTACATACAATCGAAGAAAAGAGGGCAAGTGTCCTTATCGAACAGTATTCTCTCTCTCTTTTAGGAAACCCTTCAGTTGCGTTTCCCTCGTATTTAGCCGCCATAAACCTCTTCCGCCACATATTTAATATTTACCCTACCTTTGAATTTTTTATGGTGTATATTATTACTTCATGTACAGCTTAACTTTCACTGTGAAAAATTCGTCTAATCTTCGAACTTTTAATGTTACTGTTCTTACTATCAACGTAAGTCGAAAACGATCTGTCTCAATCTTTACTACATTGTATTTATTACCCTGAAATAGTGGAAAATTAAGCTCGACATGCTAATTATGTTACGGTTGAAAGATAAACGGATAAGTTCTATACGTTCAGGGTAATTTATAATATAATACAGTAATTTCCTGTGATAAAAATTCATGGGCTCACAGAGCTGTTGTGAAAGAGCGTCATTTCAATGAAGTTTTTACGCTAAATTGCAAACAAAGATAAACATCACATATTTATAACTTTGTGTTAATTAATTTTCGTTCCCTTAAGCGGTTTTTGGTTTATGTTATTATTAGACATGAACTAGATAAACCTAATACAGACGAAGTTTTAACGAGGTATATTTGCTTGTTTCCTAAGGGAAATCAAGGGACAGTTATTATCTTCCATATAAAGGTTAAGCAATTGAAGTAGGTCGTCTTCGAATGGGTACAAAAAGAAAACGCAATTACGTTACAAACTTACTTCACATGAATCCTTTTGTCCGTTTGCATATCCGGCACATAAAAACGATTCCAGTATAACCTTAGTGTGCCCCGCAGTCCTGAACATTTCTTGACATACTTGATTTTCCATTATAGGAACTTGAACTTCTTGCAGTATTGACGGAACTCCACCACCGTATTTTAATCTACCCCAACCTGTAACCGTAGCCATGCGTCCAGTGAAATCTTCCCCATCCCGAGGTAAACAGATAGGAACTGAAATAAAAGAAGGCTTGTGAATAATGCAACGACTCGCCTTATTACTAAACGGGTTATAGGAATAAAATCGATACGAAGGATATGATTTAATGCAATATGGAAAGTGGCATCTTTAGGAAGGTTTAGATATATTTTTTTAAATTTATCAAACCGTACACTCTATTTTTAAATCTCTTCACATTTCAAATTTATCTTAACACAACAAGAGAGTAATTATTTTTATAACTCAAAAGAAAAAGAAATCCTGTTGGCTGTTTGTATCTCCCGTTATAATGTCTTTTCTTTCGAGAACTCAGATGCATCGAACCTTTAAATTACTTGGGAAGTTGCACAAAATGTAAATCAAAAGTTGTGAGGAATGAATTTGAAAAATCTCGGGTTTAGGTTTAGTCCAACAAGCATTATAGTCAAATATAACAAGGAGAAGAATTAATGGGTTAAGACAACATGGCCCCTAAGAGTTGAAAAAATCAGAATTTGAAGGTAGGGTAAAAATGTAATTAGGGTACGACTTTCCTAAAAATTTCAATTACAATCTAGTACATCGGTTGTAAATTGAAAACCAATCAGAATCGAATTGCAAAATGAAAGGTTAGATACTTTTATTTGTTTGCGAAAATATAATAAAGACGAAAAAGAAGCACAATATCAATTATAATTGTGAAAGAAGAACGTTGAAAATGAAATACATCCAATTATTTCTATTCAGCGTTTCGCGATGATAAAAAGTGAACAATTTAGGACAATTCCTTTACGTTCAAAGCAAAATAACCTCTGAATATAGGTGTACTTCTAGAGAACATAGAAAAGGAATAAGTTTAAAATTTAATTGAAATGGCAAGTTAAATTTACATTAAAGAAAAATAATGTAATATTCCTAGACCTTAAAAAAATAATTATTTATAAGCATTTAAAGGGGTTAAAGGAAGGAACTAAATTGCATGTTCGAAAGTAAAACTGTTAAAATTGAATCCTACGTGACCTTATTTTCAGTTTTCCAACGGGAAAAGAAGGTTTCTGAAAAGACAAATTTGGATAGTTTCAAACCTAATTGATCCAGGGTAAAAAATTGGGTAAACTCGCAAATTTTTCCCTTCTTCACCGTTGGTATATAAATATAATCAAATGGTTTTTCACACAATTACCTAATTCTAAGCGAAAATTCGTAGGTAATCAAAATTCAAAATCGATCGAGCTGTTCGATAAATAATGGATTTTTCTAAGAAAATCGCAATATAAAATGCGCACCTAGATTACGAGCGCAAAATAAACAACATACTTATTAAAGTATCGCGTAGCATTCAATATTGAAAGATATCCATTATGGATTTAATACAACAAGCATTAGAATGGAATACCACAGCGAAGAACAACGCAATGCGATATATTCTATCGTTTGTAAACTGAAAATCAATCCGAAAAATTAGGAATCATAGCAACGAAATGAAAACAACAGTGCAACAATAGAGAAATATAAAAATCCTAAATACTCTAGAAAGGTTTTTTATTCGAAGATATAATTAATGTGGAAACGGGAGAATAATTTGTAACTCAAAAATAAGGAATCGAACAACCAGCAATAATTAGCGTGAAATAAGTATGACGTTCAGAACGAAATACGCCTAATTAATCCTTAATGCAGTTGAACCCGCTAATTCAATCGAAGAATGCAGAATGTAGAATTCATTTCTTCCCATATTAAGCGTTTTTTCTTCTTTTCGGAATGCTCTTTTCAGAATAGGCTGAATGCAGAATTATTTTCCAAATTTCTAAAAAAATAAGTCGCTTTTCTTGGAAGCGTACATAAAAAAATGAACTTGTACCCACAGGACGGAGAGTTTCGTGAGAAACGTGAATTTTTCGAAACATTGAAAGTTTATTGTCGTTACTACCCTTGTCCATATTTTTTTGGTAAATATCCAATAGTTAAATTCAAGTAGTGTAATAAATAACAATAATCAATTCAGGGCAACTCCACAACTTTGTAAACTAATATAGGGATAATATTTCCTTGCTTTGTGAATTTACAATTTCGTTAAAACGAAGTTGTGTTTATATTTATGCCGACTTATATTCAGCTGTTCTTCCACAAATATAAAAGTTCTGTTGAAGGGGGACACATTAGTACACAAGCTGTATCCAAAGTTTTTTAACAAAATGAACGAAAACAACCCTTCCAAAAAATTAAATTTCAGAAATTCTTTTTCCTCAATTGAAGCAGCAGGTTTCGTGACGATGGTAGTGTCAGAATACGTGGAACAAAAACTACAATAATACTTATACCTACTTACACAATTAATCCTTCATCTTTTGATTGATAGTATTGTGAATTTTACGGTAATATGGGAAGTTATTTGATGTTTCTAACCAAACTTTCAAAATCCTTAGTAGTCCATACCCTTGCATTAAGTTTACGGTGGAAATTGAAAAAGATAAAGCTCTAAACTTCCTAGATCTTACTATTCAGATATTGGACTTTCTCCTCGAGATTGCCATATATAGAAAGCCTACTGCCATCGAGCAGGTCATCCCCTTCAGTTCCTTTCATCCTTTATCTCACAAACTTGCCGCCTTTCGGTTCCTTTTTAACAGACTCTTTTACTTGACGTTAAGCAGCTCCAATTTTAACAATGAATACCTTGTAATAATGAATTTACCCGCACGTAATGGTTATCCTACCCAGTTGATCTCTTTACAATGAAGACGATATTTTTTATAAGAGTACTTAAACTACTTCAATGCAAAAAAGTAGGTAATAAATGGTGACAGTTAAAATTAAGTCTGATTGCAATATTCTGAACATTATTATGATGATGTTAGTCTCAAGTTCAGAATATTGGAATGAGACTTAATTTTAACCGTCACAATTTATTACCTATACTTTTTTGCATTAAAGTAGTTTAAGTACTCTTATAAAAAATACCATCTTCATCATCGTTTGCATTAAATTTTGGTAAAAGGGGAGGTTGAGAGTTGTTTTACAATTTTTATTCCTGTTCCCCCTTTGTGAGTCGGAACCGTACATAATGAATTTAAAAAGTTATTGTAATCATCATCCATATTTTCATATTCTTTTGGTTATTATATCAAACGAGCAAACTATAAAGTATTGCAATAAAAGGACTTTAAAAAACATAAACCTTTAGATTTCAAGATAATGTCGGACAAAGGTATATATTTTTAAAGAAAATAGAGTTAACATTTGTTCGAAATATCATGCTTTACGAAACGGCAAAAAATGTATCTGAGAAGTTAACTCAATTTCATATTTAAGACCATCATATTACGATTGTCATATATATTCAGCAGTAAAATACACTAGGGCAGTCTTATATTAGCAGTAAAGAAGAATTTGATATTTATATGCCTTCAAACATTCAATTTGGTTCAAAGAAAGAACTAAATTGAAAGTAAACAAGTCCACTTTGGAACTAGCCACATTGTTTTATTTATAACTGATCATATACCTATCTATGATTTTTCAACGGAAACTCAGGTCTTTAGTGGAATAATATTATCACGAATTTAACAATGTGCATGAAATTTCAAACTTAATTGTTTTTTGCTCATAATCACAGGTTAAAACTAAATGAAATGGTAAATGAGCTCATGCTTCTTTATATATTAGCTTTAAGATGACTTTACGTCGAAACATCTCGCTATAATATGTAATTTTACAGTTGAGTCACTCTCTTAACCCTCACTACGTACTGATAATAAAACATTCCCCATAAATAACATTTATTAATGTAATAAATTTGACGATAGGCGAAGTTGAAATTTAACATTACGACATGTTTCGACAACGTGAAATTGTCATAATCAGGCTAAAATTAAAGAATTAATTTAATTTAATTTAATACATAAAACTTTAGTTAATAAAACTTACTCTAAATATAGTAATTAATTATTAAAGCGAAATTAATGGAGTAATGGTGGTGAATGATGTGTGTGAAAATTGCAAATTGATCATTGTTATTAAAGTCAAATCAAAACATCACTGAAAATTCAACGTGAAAAATTTAAAATTAAAAAAACCAACTTACAAGATAAACAATAAAAGTGAAATACATAATGCGGGGACAGCACATGCTGAAAAAGAAAGGTTAGGAAAACCACGAGTTAAAATTAAATACTTACGGAAAAAATTTAACAAAATTAAACGGAGCAGAAGGCTCGCCGTGAAGGCAAGGAAGGCATTATAAAATAATGCGGCTAAACAATACCTATTAGGAACATATAATAAGCGAACCACTGATTATTATCATTCAATTACCCCATTTAGAGGAAATCATTCCTTACATCAAGATTATGGACCCAATCTACGTACTTCAAAAGTCATTGTTAAACATTAATTAATCTTATCAAAATTATTTATAAATGACAAATAAATACATACATACATGAATTAATAAACAAGTCAAAGAGAAGATTTTGTATCTTATTCCGTCTGTTTTTCCTGCAACCCTCTTTTTGAGCTTAACACACATCTCACCTAAAAGTAAGGGTTATGTTGTTATAATTATTATTGAATAAGGACGTTATGAGGTATATCGAACATTCGTCATCTATATTTACGCTTAATAAATTTAAGAGTTGCCCTTTGCATAATGAACTATTGTTTCTATTTTGAGGATACATTTTTCAATTGAAACTTTTAAATTTAACTAGTGCATTTTCCAGCTTTAGGCCAAATAAGTAATACCTACTTTCCTACTTAGTCACGAACCCATAATACCAGTTTTACTTATGCATCCGCTTATTGGCAATTTGGACGTCGGCTATATTCAGTGCAGCAAAGGACAATAATAAGGTCTATTGCGGAACTGATAGTTTTGAAAGTAGGCGAATCACTATTTTAATCTTCAAACGTATCTAATCGAAAAACTTTCTATCGATTACTAAATAATGTAATCGTAAACGATAACAATCACGTCACTTACCTATATGCTCATCGAATAGTACAGGATGTTCAAGTTCGAGGAGTGCCAAGTCGTTTTCGAATGTGACCGGATCATAGTTTCGATGTACAATAACTCTTTTCACATTTCTACTTAACGATCTTTTACTTTCACGTTCGCCGGAAATGTCGTGTTCGCCAAATACGGCAACCAGCGATGCCAAAAATCCCGGTTGACAATGTGCAGCGGTCATCACAAATCGATTACTAACTAAGACACCCCCGCATTTATTCTTCGTAAATAGTCCTAACCACGTCGATTCACGTACGAGAACCTGCCAAGGAAATTCACCAAACGACGCTCCTTTTCCACCCACTATCCTCGCTGTTTTTAATAAAGGCCTTATTCCGCAATCTGAAAGCAAATTGTATAGATTAATTAAAATTTCTAATTAACAAACAACTATTAAGCAATTCGTGTTTCGTTTCGAAGAGGATTACAAAAACAGAATTATCCTGTGAACAATAAGTCTTCATTTTGAATTCCTGCCTTTATTGTCAAATTACAAAGCTAATAGCATTAGAGTAGTAGTTTATTGCTAGGTAAGACGAATGACTTTCGTATAAAACTTTCTCAGTTCACCAACTACAAAATTTATCTTAAAAAAATTTTCTTACATACATAGAGTTTGTTTGCGCATTTATAGTTATGCAAACTAGAGAGGCACATTAATTATGGAGCAAAGTAATGCGCTCGTGAAGTAAAATCATGTTGTTAGGGTACTAAAGACGTGTTATTACACATGCTACAGAGATTTAATTTTGAAAATGACAAAATTATGTAACAAACTTTATTTCTGTCGAATTACTTTCGGTCGAATACAGTGGTTCGTTAGGATAAATAATAATTGCAAACCAAAAACAGTTGTCAATATATTTCAAATACGCCGATGAGCGGTGTGGATCTCTCTGTCCAATCCGCAAATGAAATTAGCAAAAGGTTCAGTAAAACGCGTCAGATTTCTCTAAAATGTGTTTCTGTACATCATCCAGAACGTGCAAAATTCTGGAAAACGTCAAATTCATTGACGGCAAGCAAATATTGGGTTGTAAAAGTGTCATGGTGAATGCAAGCGATGTCGTTGTGTACTTGGTAGAAAAAACATGACCGATAAGTTAAAGGATACAGTTCAACCATTTAAAGCAAATAAATCAAAATCGGATCAACCTTGAAACAGGGGCGCAACTAAAAAAGCGAAAAAATGTTTGGAATGTGTTAAAACTTCTAATTTTCTGTTGAAAATCGCACACAAAGATTCAATACCCAACGAAAACCTTGCTTTATGGTGGTAACCATGGAAATATAAAGTCTTTCCGCGAAAATATTTTCCTCCTGGGCACGAGGAGAAATATTTCCGGAAAGAAAAATTAATAATAAAGACAAATTGATTTTTCGTGCGATTTTCTTACCGAATATCCCTCTGTATGGATTCATATCCTGGAAATGTTGTTTTCGTGCACGGATTGTGTACGACTCGTGCGATTTATACATGGCCATCGATGCACTCAAAAAAATTTCCGGATAGAATAAACGCCTCGTATAAGTGAAAATCGCACACAAATATTCAATAACCAATGAAAACCTTGCTTTATGGTGGTCACCATGGCAATATAAAGCCTTTCCGCGGAAATATCTTCATCCTGGGTACGAGGAGAAATACGAATTTCTTTGAACGTAATAACTTTTGACACAATTTTTTTCTAAACGCCACCTTTGTTTGTTTGGTTACTAGTTTCAATTGCTAGACAATCTTGATAGGCAATGAAATCGATATATACTTTGCCATCAATGCATTCAAACCAATTTCCGGGTAGAATAGACGCCTCGGCATATTATAAGTGAAAGTAATCATTCCCGTGTAGGGGCGGCGCGGCGTAAGAATAATGCTACCACAGGGACACTGAGTGTCGTATCATAAGAAGCGAAGTGAGTGGTGTGATTGACGAACGAATGAGGAAAGTGAGGACGATGATACCGATTGTGACTTCTTTAACCGAATTTAACTTTATGAGAGGTTGTCTTGTATTTGGAGATCGTAGGAGCTGTGAAGGTTTCAAGGTTGAGTGGCTTTGGAATCTGGAAAAATAAGGTGTGGGGAAGAAAATTAACATGATTTAGAAAATTCGTTTTCGCCTGTGGATTTTGGTACAGATCGCGCCGCTTCTTGGCAATCCGGTGTTAACCAAGAGGTCGATTAGCTGCCGTCCCTTGTTTCGAGTTTGTGGGGTGTGCGGTCAATTTATTGAATGACAATTGACCTAATGCAATTTATCCAAATAAATGCAATTTGTACCCTTTGTGAATGTCGCTAATGACTAGTGAGGAGTCTGATTATGGGCTACATAAACTAAACATTGTTGTTGGAATAATTGTATTATAATCTTGGAAAATTCGAAAGTTCTAAAGCTAATTCCTAATCGCTATTGGCTGCCTTATTATTGTTATGGGTATATTAAAGCCCTACACCTTACGAATTTTATTTACTGGCAATTATAATTTTGAGTGAAGCGCAACAAAACTATTAAAAATGCCGTTAGTGTATATAAATAGTGAAAAGGGCAAGAAAAAATTAAACATGGATGGTCAATTATATTATCAAGGTCGAAAAGTTGATATAAGTAGTCATATAAGGCCGATCCTAACTCAACAAGTCACTAGATCTACCCCTGGTGGTGACCTTCAAAAGTAAATAGAGGTCATAATGTATGATGATGGTGACCTTGAAATGCCATTGTTATATTATGACCTCTAATTAGTTTTGAAAGTCGCCGCCAGTGGGGAGAATAGTAACTTTTCTAGCAAATGTAAGGCCGATCATAACTCAAAAAATCACTAGAATAAGTTACTAAATGCATGTGTGCCGATCCTAACTCAATAAGTCGCTAAAAATGTACTACATGAATATGCGAGTGGAAGGTGGCGACCTTGAGAACTAGATTCAAGGTGACATTGAACCCTAGTGGTGACTTTCAAAAGTAAATAGAGGTCATAATGTATGATTGTAGTGATCTTGAAATGTCATTGTTATATTGTGACCTCTAATTAGTTTTGAAAGTCGCCGCCAGTGGTGAGAATAGTAACTTTTCTAGCAAATGTAAGGCCGATCATAACTCAAAAAATCACTAGCATAAGTTACTAAATGCATGTGAGCCGATCCTAACTCAATAAGTCGTTAAAAAGTTACTAAATGAATACGCGAGTTGAAGGTGGTGATATTGAGAACTAGATGTGTGAAGATTGTGTGTGAAAAAAATGCCAGGAGATTGAAGGTGACATTCGCAAAATAGAAGGTCGAAGTTTATTTTTAGACACTGAAAATGAGGTGGGTGAGGTGTACGGGGAGGTTGTTGCGGTTTATAAGGGTTTAGCTCGTAGACTTATTTCATAAAAAGGTCACGTAATGAAAACTGTTGCACCCTGTTCGTCCCTAAGAAATATTTATAAAAAGTGTCATGAGGGGGCGCAAAAGAAGAGGATCGAAAAGCTACTAATACAAATTAATAAATTAAAATGGGACATCGAATTGTTGGAATGTCAACGACGTATTAAAAGAATAACAATTTAAAATTTGTGTGAAATTGTGTACCTATTCAGTTGAAGAATTCGATTTTAACTTTAACTGCAGCAAAAATTGTTGTTAATGTACTTAAGTGTTTCTAACCCTCTCAACCGAAAATGATCGGAGGGAAGTTTTATAAGTAAAGTTACATTGTGAATAATTAAGATGAATATTGTCAATCCAAACATGACTCGATGGAATTTGTTGTTGTAATTGTGTGTAGATAGTAGTATCCAGTAGTACGAGTACCTAACTACTTATATTTGTCTAATAATAATAAAGATGTTTATCTTTAAGCGCAACCTGTGTGTATTTTATTTATTTACATGTACCTACACTGAAAAAAAGATGCAAGTTGTAAGTATGACACATTTCCCCGTAATGATATGAAGATAAACTCAAGAAGTGCGTTGAATGGAGTTTTTATCTCTAAGATGTTATAAATAGCTACCTACACCTACGCTGTTTAATATTTAATAAATTGACAAAATCACAAATTACAGTTTAAATAAAGAACGTTGTAGGTACCTATGATTTTTAATTATGCAATTATATCTATAGCCGCACATTTAATTCACGCTAATTTTATGAAAACTTTCGCTTGTATTAACCCAAAGCTGTTTATGTACGAGTGCAGTTTTAAAATTATTTACTCCTAAAAAATTTCAAACACTTTACTCGCATCATTGAATAAGTAAGCTTATTAAGGTTAACTTGAAAAACAGATTCAGTGAACTGTACTTCACCTTTGAGGATATTTTTATATATTTCAATTTTACTTATTGTAATCCGTAATAAAGTCCTCTTATAAAAGAATTCCCAAATTGTAGGTAGCTACGTATTAACATTTCGATGGCATCGCTAACTTTCGCTTTCTCTCCCGAAAGATGTTGATTTTTGTACAGAGTATGCATTGTTATATTTAAATTACAGGAATAGAGAGTATTACGAGATAAGAATTTTGAGGGCAGAATGTATGATATCAAGAACTTTCCCACGCATCTAAAAGGTTGACTACGACTATTAATAATCTACAACAAATTGTCCAAAAATAGACCACTAAATTACAGTTTAAATAAAAACGTTATAGGTATGATTTTATTTATGAAATTATATTATAGCTGCATATTTAATTTATATCTAATAGGTACCTAATTCATACTCATTTTCGCGTGTATTCATCCAAAACTGTTTATGTACAAATGCAGACATGCAGTTTTAAAAAATTTCAAACACTTTACTTGCATGCATATCATTAGTTAAGGTTAACTTG